>JARBWK010000010.1:11521672-11899664 GCA_030556195.1 Anolis apletophallus
GGGAGCACCGGAGGACTTTTCTCCACTTTTCTGTTTGCAAAGCAAATCTTCTTCTCACGACACTTTGGGCCAGCCCACCACACCCCCTCTGCAACCATTCGCTCCCACGCCGCGGAGTAAATCCATTGATCATTTGGATGTACTGCGTGGCAATAATCTGCAAGTCTTTGACACTTATCCCAATCCCAGGTTCCTCGCTTGGCCATCCGATCTCTCGGACAGATGGCCAAACTTCTGTGCACAGATTTCTAAGTTCAAAAGATTTCATCTCCTGGGTGTTTCCCTCAACTGCCAGCAAACAAAACCTATCCCAATTGTCTAGCACACACTGCAAAGGGGTCTCTTTCTTCTGCTTTGAGCCTGCACTCCCCATTTCTCCTGCCTGAGATCAAATCACACTTCAGTGCTTTCCCCCCTCCCCAGTGTGTGTTCCCTCAGTGTTAAAGTGCACGAAATAAACTATACTTGCCGATGTCCTGCAGACCCTGGGACTCGCGTCTCGCCTTCCCACGTCACCAATCAAGTTGCGTCGGCTCTCTGGCGATCGGACCTGACGTCGCCTCCGACTCCTCTGCGCGCTTATGCCAGTTTGCTAGCCCTCTTTGGCTGGGCACCACCTTAAGGTGTCCCTGGACTTACTCTAGCCGGCTCTCCAGAGGCCGCTTCTCAGCCAGCCTCTCCCTTCAGGCTTTGCTTTCACCCTCAACGTTAGTTGCAGTCTCACTTGGGTCACCGGCGTTCGTTTGGGGCGATTCAGGCGGCCGGCTCAGTACAAAAATCGGTCAAAAACAAGCGGGGCCGCCCCTTTCCAGCCCTCCTGAATGGCCTCACCTTACTAGCCGGGGAGCAAGCGCTGTCATCAACGGAGATCACGTTCGTTTTCCCTCAACACAGACCCGTCTAGATATCTTTTACATCACGTCGGGGTCACCAAATGAAGCAGAACCGGAGTTCTAGAACTCCAGTACCAAATTAATCTTACCAACGCTGCCCGAACGTGCGGATACTTAGAAGAGGGAAACACGTGACAACTGTGAAGTAGGGTGAAAAACAAAAAGGTTTATTATCTTTCACCAGCTGGTGGGTATTTGCCAACAGAACACGGCTGTAGATAGGGGCAAAAGACCCCGGTACATCTCATGCAAAGACATTTATACTCGTAATGGAGTCCATCCAGTTAAACCCACCCCTTCTTCATGGTTAAAACAATCATAATTGGCTGGTGATTACTGTTGTTACATGACATTTCATTAATCCAATAAACACTATATAAATCATTTGCATCATGTCTCTGTCATCACTAGAAAAAGAGAACAATAGCCTTCTGTAAACATTCTTTTCTCACAGTGCAAGCTATCAATTTTAGCCTCTCTCTGTTCTTTCTTGCAACATTAGTTCCGGGCTTCCTGCCAGCAGAGAAGGTAGGACTTTTGCCATGCGCATTGGTGTTTTCCATTCACATTAAGAATCCCATTACTTTCATAGCTCAAACTGCACTGTATTCCCACTCATCTAGCATATATGGTATAACTTGGCACAGAGTGGATTAAAATGTATTTAATCAGGGTGTTAGTCTTCTATAACATGTGCCTTACTGATTCCAGGCACCAAAACCCTCTTTTTCAGAGTTGACACGCAAGTAGCATCACTCTCTGACTGTACTTTTTATGCTCGGAAAAGTACCAAACCTGCTTCAGTATGAGCAAAAAGAGTGAAGGTAATACAATTTTACTTTCCACCAGCAAAAATAAGAAATTATTCACTTATCGAAACTAGCTTATCTCTTCTTGAAATATGGACTATTACAAGTGCTATGCAATTATTATTAATAAGTCTACTTAGGAAGACATCATTCCTATGCTAAGTTCTACTTTAAAAAAGAAATAAATACCTTCTCTTTACATACATTTGTTTGTTCTTCATGTTTCTGTTCCATTCATAGTTGGAAGAAGGGGCTGGCCAATTTCTTTTTTAGGGACAACAAACCATAGGAATGGATTGCATAAGACAGGCTCATTTTCGGTTTTGTCTATGCCTATATTCTTTTCATCATATTGGTAAATAGGGATGCCACTTTAGGTCCAGACCAAGCCCTGAGACAAAAACTGATGGTCTCTGGTGATATCATTGTTATGCAATAATAATAATTTATTATTTATTTATTTATTAAGTTCGATTTGGTATACCGCTCTCTCTGGAGCCCAGAGCGGTTCACAAAAATAGCGAAATAAACATAAAACACATAAAAACATTAAAATACATTAAAATACATTAAAACAATTCCAATCCCCCGACTAAACAAATTGCAGACCAAGCTGCAGTTCAGTGGCAGGCTAGCAGCAGGATAACGGGTGCGGTAGACAGCAGTCAGCTATGGGCCGAATGCCTTTCTGAACAACCACGTTTTTACTGCCCTGCGGAACGGCAGAAGGGCTCGAGTGGCCCGTGTCTCTTCAGGAAGGCTGTTCCACAGAATTGGTGCCACTACAGTGAACGCCTCCGACGGGTGGTGTCCAGTCTACAGACCCTAACACTGGGCACATCCAATAAGTTGAGCCCCTCTGAGCGCAGTGATCTCCTGGGCACATAAGGGGTAAGCCGCTCCCTCAAGTACACTGGCCCCAAACCATATAAGGCTTTGAAAGTTAAAACTAACACCTTGAAGACGACCCGAATTCAATTGAAGCCAGTGCAGCTCTCGCAAGAGTGGAGTCACGTGATCAGATCTTAAAGCTCCTGAGAGCAGGCGGGCTGCAGCGTTCTGCACCAGCTTAAGTTTCCGGATCGCCGACAAGGGTAGGCCAATGTACAGCGCATTACAGTAATCGAGCCTCGAGATGACCGTGGCTTGGATCACCGTGGCCAGGTCGCAGCGGGAGAGGTAAGGAGCCAGACGTTTTGCCAGACGCAGATGGAAGAAGGCTGTCTTGCAGGCGCAGGCAATCTGCTCCTCCATAGACAGCTGGGCGTCCAGCCGGACCCCAAACTTTTGACAGATGGTTTGGGCAGAGGGCCGCACCGCCGAACGTCGGCAGCTGGGTCTCTACCCGGGCGGCCTAGCCACAAGATCTCCGTCTTTGCCGGGTTCACCTTCAACTTACTGGCTCGCAGCCATCCAGTCATGGCTTCAAGGCAGAGATGGAAATTATCGGGTACAGAGACCACCCCGGGTCCATCCTCAGAATGAGCTGGGTATCATCAGCGTACTGATGACACTCCAGCCCAAAACTCCGCACCAATTGGGCGAGTGGTTGCATATAGATGTTAAATAACAGCGGGAGAGAATGGCCCCCTGAGGGACTCCACAAAGTTTAGAGGGGGAGCCCTCGGAGACCACCCTGCCCCACTTCACTGTTTTAACGCTGCAGGCGGTTTTGGAGGAAGGAGGACAGCCAGTTGAGGGCTGTCCCCTACCCCCACTTACCGCCAGGCGGTGTGTCAAAAATTGATAATTGACAGTATCAAACGCTGCCGTGAGGTCCAATAACACGAGCAGCGCCGATCCGCCTCGGTCCAAGTGGCAGCGGAGTAGGTCTGTGATGGAGACCAGGACAGTCTCCGTCCCATGGCCCGAACGGAAGCCGGACTGGAAGGGGTCTAGCCAGGTTGCATCATCCAGGAATGCCTGCAGCTGGTCCATTGCTGCCCTCTCAATTACCTTGCCCAGGTACGGAAGATTGGACACTGGGCGGTGGTGGAGGGAGCCGCGGGGTCTAACCCGGCTTCTTCAGCAATGGAGTGACCACCGCCTCTTTCAACTCCTCTGAAAAGCTCCTTGCTCAACGGAGCAGGTGACTATATTCAACAGAGTGACTCGTAGCCCCTCCACGCAAGCTCGAATCAGCGCGGAGGGGCACGGGTCGAGGGAGCAGGTGGTCGGTCGAAGAGCTGCGACAATCTTGTCAACATCCTCTGCGTCCAGTGGCCGAAACCGGTCGAAGGTGGATCCGGCGGAGGGCCACGGAGTCTCAAGCTCCTGTACTGTATCAACCGTGGCGGGGAGGTCCCGGCGGAGCGTCGCAATCTTGTCTGCGAAATGATTCTGGAAAGCCTCGGCAGAAAGGGCCCGATTATCGTTGTTTAGGATGGTAGGGACCATTGTCAGTTGCCGAATTATCCTGAACAATTGAGCCGGGCGTGAATCTGCAGATGCTATCGAGGAGGCATAGTGAATTTTTTTTTCGCCTCCTTGACAGCATGCTCATAAGCCTCCATAAAGAGCTTATAAGCTGATTCTGAAGGTCCGTCACAGAGCTTCCTCCATATGCGCTCTAGCCGTCTCTTCTCCCGCTTCATGGATCTAAGGTCCTCTGTATACCACGGGGAACAACGTTTGCGGGGTCTGAGAGGGCGTTTAGGGGCGATCTCGTCAAGAGCGGCGGACAACTTGCGGTTCCAGATGGTAACCAGCTCACCAGGCGAGTCGCTGGCAGGCTCCAAGTCCCTCAGGGCATTCAGGAACCTAGTTGGTTCCATGAGTCCCTTCGGGCGAACCCAAATCGGTTCAGCACCCTTGCCGGGGGGGGCGTGGTTGTTGGACCCGGACTCTTAGAGCACAGTGATCCGACCATGGCACCTCTATTACGGAGGCGGCGGACACTTGGACACCTGCAGAGAAGATCAGATCAAGAGTGTGACCGGCCCGATGTGTGGGGCCCGACTTGGAAAGGGAGAGGCCCAGTGCCGCCATGGTCGACACTAGGTCCCCTGCTGCAGATGGAGAGGAGGCTGTGTCGGCGTGGACATTGAAGTCCCCCAGCACCACAAGTCTAGGGAACCTCAATGCCCACTCCGCCACAGTCTCCAGCAGCAGGGATAGACTCCTCGCCGGTGCGCTAGGTGCACGGTACACCAGCAAGAAGGCTACACTCTCCGGGGCTCCCCACATCAGACCGACACTTTCGATCCCGTCTGTCTCCAAAGCAGGGACCGCTCTAAGGTATAACAGGTCACGGGCGAGGATCGCCACGCCTCCCCCCCCCCGCCGCCTCCCGTTCCTATTCTGGTGAGTGACAGCGTAGCCAGCAGGTACCAATTCTTGTAGGCAGGTGTCATCGCCATCTTGAAGCCAAGTCTCGGTAATGCAACATAGGTCGGCTCGTTGATCTTCAATGAAGTCCTTGATAGTTGCAGTTTTGTTCCTGGCTGAGCGAGCATTCACTAACACCAGAGAGGTAGGGGAGGAAATTGGGAGCCTGCCATCAGTGTACTTCGGGATAGGATAATAACAACAACAACTTTATTTTTGTACCCCATCTTTCGTATATGAGTACGTATGTTTTTCCAGAACTTCTTTACCACTTTACAGGACCACCAAGCATGGTAGTATGATGGTAGTATGATCCCATTTGCTCACTGCACTGGGATGTTGAAGGACAGGAAAAAGGATTTAACGGTGGGCTTAAAGCTAACCTTAAAAGCTGTGGAATAAACACAGAGAACTGGGAAGTCCAGGCCCTCAAATGTTCAAACTGGAAGTCAACAGTGCTGTGGAATGCAAAGAGGCCTGAATGGAGGGCAAAAGGGATAAATGTGTCAAGAGGAAGGTGTATCAAGCCAACCCTTGTTGGGACCACCTTCCATCTGGAAATCAATGTCCTCACTGTGAAAGGACAAGTGAATCCAGAATGTATTTCTACAGACACCTATGGACCCACCGCGAAGTATATACATTTGGAAGGCAATCATTCTCAGCTGTGAGTTATAGATTATGATTCTAGTAAAATCTGAGCAAAGCAGAATAGATTTGCAGTATTACTTTCCTTGATCTAGAGACACTATGCTCCTGTGGATATAGCCTAGAATTACACTGGCTCTTTTAGTTGCCACATCATACTGCTGAATCATGTTTCGTTTGTGATCTACTAACGTCCTCATCATTTGGGCTTATTTGCTGTTGTACACCACTTGATCTCCCCTTTTGCTACAGAGCCCATTACACGACATACATTCACTTCTGGCGGGGCTCTGTTGCAAAAGGTGAGAACAAGCGGTGTACACTGGCATGTTTTTAATCTCTCTGGCAAACCTGAGCTTATTTTGCACCTTAGCCTTACAAACCTTGGCTGGTTACTTGTTTGAATTCCTCTTTTGTTATTTTCCCTCTTTTCCATTTCTTATGCATGTCTCTTTTAAATCTTACTTCAGTTAACAGTTCTTTGGACATCCATTCTGGTTGTTTTACACTTCTGTTTTTTCTCCTTGCTGGCAGTGTTTGCAATTGTGTCTTCAGCATCTCACTTCCACCATCTCACCCACCATCAACTACTTTTTCTTTTAGTAAATGGAATCACAGTATTTCCTTTTGGTTATAAGTTACCAAAACATTGCATCATGACGAAAGTGGAGAGAAGAGAAACAAAGAAACCTGTGGAAATTTTGCTTCTAATGTGTATATTGTTGTGATGGGAGCTGCAAACATGAAGAGCTATTTATTGAAGACTCAGCCTAAAAAACAAGGCAGATGTCATTTTTGTAGTCTTTAGAACAGGGGTGGGCAATCTACGGTCCGCGGGCCAGATCTGGCTCCCCGGCTGGTTCTGTCTGGCCCGCCTAAGGGCCCCGACAGGCAGGCCCCGGCAGGCAGGCTGGTGGGCAATGGAGGGGAAGGGAGGGGGGAGAAGAGGAGGAGGCGAGGAGCAAGCTGCGCAGCAGAAGATGGCTTTGCTGTCTTTTGCCTCTTCCCTTTCCTTTCTCCACTCCGAAGAGCTGGCGAGTGTGAGGGTTTTGCCCATGCGCGCTCACGCCAGGCGCGCCCGCCTCTCCTCAGTAGGACATTTCCTAGGCACGCTGAGAGAGGACGATACCACTATCTCTCTCAGTGTGCCTAGGAAAAGTCCTGCCGAGGAGCGCCTGGCGTGAGCGCGCATGGGCAAAACCCTAACATTTGCCAGCTCCTCGGGCAGGCTCCCCCTCGCCCCCTCCTTTCCCTTTCCTCCCTCCCTCCCCCAGTCGTCGCATTGTGGGCACAGTCCGCCGCCGAGAATCCCTAATGTAAGTGCATCCTTAATATACATCCCAGCAACTCCAACTCCCAAATGTCTATTTTCCCCAAATTTCCCCAGTGTTCACATTTGGGCATATTGAGGATTCGTGCCAAGTTTGGTCCTGATCAAACATTTTTTGAGTCCACAGTGCTCTTTGGATGTTGTTGAACTACAACTCCCAAACTCAAGGGCAATGCCCACCAAACCCTTCTAGTGTTTTCTATTGGTCATGGAGTCCTGTGTGCCACGTTTGGTTTAGTTCCATCATTGGTGAAGTTGAGAATGCTCTTTGATTGCAGGTGAACTATAACTCCCAGCAAGTACAACTCCCACATGACAAAATCAATTTTTTGAGTGATGGTCACTCCTTGGGTATTCGTAGGTGTCTTATGGCAGCAATTTATCCAGTGGTTTTTGAGTTATGTTAATCTCACAAATGAACATTACATTTATATAATGTATGAATTGTTCTCAAGAGTCTGGAGAACAAGCCCTATGGGGAGCGGCTTAAAGAGCTGGGCATGAAGAAGAGAAGGCTGAGAGGAGACATGATGAGGACCATGGATAAATATGTGATAAATATGATGAGGACCATGGATAAAGTCGTAGGGAGGAGGAGGGAGCAGACTTGTTTTCTGCTGCCCTGGAACAATTGCGTCAAACTACAAGAAAGGAGATTCCATCTGAATGTTAGGAAAAACTTCCTGACTGTGAGAGCCGTTCAGCAGTGGAACTCTCTACCCCGGAGTGTGGTGGAGGTTCCTTCTTTGGGGGCTTTTAAACAGAGGCTGGATGGCCATCTGTCAGGGGTGCTTCGCATCTCCACCTCTGACATTCAACCTGACTTTGATGCACTTGTTAAAGACCAACAGAGACACAAATGATACAAACATTCACATTTTGTTAACCATTGTTTTGTAAAATTTTAGTAAATAAATGTCATTTTTCCTATGACAACCTCTCTTTTTCAATGCTCATAACATATACCCTTATCAGTCTTATTAATATATCAAAAATGCAATGTAGTGCCTTTTTATTATTATTAAAGAAAATAAATTGATATTATGTAGAATGTAGTTCAGCCTTTAAGTGCGGCCCTCCATAATATTTATTGGCTCTCGTGTGGCCCCTTGGAAAAAAAATTGCCCACCCCTGCTCTAGAATCTAATTTCCATCCCTGTTTACTCAAATAACGCATTAAGGTTGCTTATCCTTTTATTTATTGCCACTTGTATGGTTTCTCTGACAGCTACTTGAATTGCACAGTTTAGCAGCTGTTACTGTTTATCTTTGTCCATCTGCTTGTTGAAGTCCTTTCTCTGGAGTCACCTGACATGGTGGATGCAGATGCATTCATGTCCGCCTTGTGCATTGAGGATTGGATGATGGTTTTCTATATTGCCACTTAGAGTCCCATTTGTGGGAGAACAGCAGGATAAAAGTAAACAATAACAAAGCAGAAAGCATTCATGGCTTTACTTGTAGTCTTTCTCTGACTCCCCTCAGAAGTGTATTGCCAACTGTTTCAGCAAAGGAGAATATACCTTGAAAGACACATTACTGGCACAGAGGGAAAGCTGCAAATCTGGCCTGCTTGCTCTTAGCCAAGAGGTTGATGCAGAACAAAGAGGAGGGTAAACCCTAGCACTGTAATTAGACCCACCCCACCCCATCTGAGCTGGAGAGTTTTTCCAAGTTGCAACAACCAATCAATGAAGATGTGAGAATTGTGGCAAGCTTCTGCTGTCATGCAAACAAACTACGGGGATTGCTGTGAAGTGACTATACAACACAGCTACAGCAGCGTATGATGAAACAAACTCAAACTATACTAATTCTATCATTTCAAAAGCATACATTTACTATTATGTTGTGTGTGTGTGTGTGTGTGTGTGTGTAATTCCTAGCGATGTACATCAATATTAAATACACTCATATAATAATCAAATCCATTGAAATGAAGCGGTGCAATATAAACACTCAGTGATGTGTTCAACAGTGAACTAAGCACAGATATGCTACTCACTTATCTGTATACCTTAATAAAGCTGAATGTTTGTATGTGTCCGGAGGGCGGAAGGGCGGAAGGAAATCTGGCAGCTTTCGGATTGGCTCCCACTGTGGGGTTATTTGCATAAACAACTCCCATTGGCCAGCCAACACGGACATTCCGAGACTCAAAACTGCCAGAGGGAGGTAAGTAAAAGGCCTGAGCCAGTCAGGGATGGTGGGAGTTTAAGTCCAAAACACTTTGCAGCCCCCAACAATGAGACAACAAAACCAAACTTGGCACACAGAACCCCCAAGACCCACTTTATGTCTTGGTGTAGTTTGAGGCAGGATGGGCCATGGCTTGGCCAGCATTCCAACATCCCAAATCTCAAAGGTGCCAGACAGAGTTCTTTACAAAAACGCTTCCTTCAGCTGATTTTAAAAACTAGCCCTCAGCCTGAATTGACAGTAAGGCTCCCTCAACTTGATTCTCCTGATTAGGCCTCAGCCGGACCTGAACCAAACTTGGCACACATAACCCCCATGATGCCCTTCACGTCCTGGTGCAGTTTGGGAAAGATGGACCACAGATTATGGGATTTGTAGTACTTCCAAGCGCTTTGCTTCCCAAAGACCATTGTGGCCCCAACAAAGACCGATAAATATCAAACTTGGCACACAGAGCCCCCATGACCCACTCTATGTCCTGGTGCAGTTTGCAGAAGAAAAGAGCATGGATGATGGGGCTTGAAGTACCTCCACTCACTTCCCGAGACCGCTGCCACCCTCATCCAATGACTGATCAAGACCAAACTTGTCACACATAACCCCCATGACTGCCTTCACATCCTGGTGAGGTTGGGGGGGGGGGGGCGCATGGACATGGATGATGGGACTTGGAGTACTTTCCAACCCTTCTGTTCCCAGAGACCACTGTGGCCCCCAACAAAGACCGATAAAGACCAAACTTGGCACAGAGAGTACCCATGACTCACTCTGCATCCTGGTGCAATTTGGAGGAGGGTGGACCATGGCTGATGGGACTTGAAGTACCTCTACTTGGTAGCGAACAGAAATTTTGGGGGTCTTGCCTTGAAGGCAGACCAGTTAGACTCACCAAAGAGGGTCTAAAATGGCCTGGTGAGGAAGAAAGCCAACCAATAAATCCCCTTTCCCCTAAATTTCCCAATAAAGACCTCACCAGGTTGAAGAAAAGCCACTGAGTTTTTTATTCATCCAGCTGGAAATGAGGTACTAACCACGATCCTTCGGCAATGCTAGTACAAAGCATACATGTAATACATACGTTTTTATACTTTTTCCAAAACAGAACAGTTTTCAAACTGCCCACTTGCCTCAATTGGCTGTGGGTCTAAGCCAATTGGGAGGAGGGGGGGATGGATGGAATAATGAGTCAGGGTTTTGAAGATTAAGATGTGTTAATGAAGTTTCATTGATAAGGAGGAAATCCTAAATCTGGTGATGTTTGGCTATCTTTGTGTGGTGATGAAAAATTAATGACATTTCCTGGCAGTAGCATGCACTTGTGATGGTTTTTTCTTTGTTTAGTAAATGTGTGAGAGATTGTGGGATTTTCCATGTGAGGCTAAACAGACAGGGCTCTTCCTGGGTCACAGAGGAATCCCTGATCAATTAATAGATGTGTTAATGAAGTTTTGAGATTATAGCATGTCTGATTGGCAGGGAAGACCCCTTGTAGTCCTGCAATCTTACCACCTATTGTTTGGGTCCTTGGAATAAATGGTTTTCATGGTTTTGGGTCATGGGTCTGGCTGTCTGTCATTTCCTAAGTGGCGTGTTCTATTTGTAGGATGTTTCTTAAGTAAATATGTGTAGCAATTTGGCTATGTCCTGGGTTTGAGTCTTGTGAAACGACCCTCCATGTTATACAAAGGATGTGGCCAGGTGGCTTTCCCTGTCTTTTGAAATAACCATTGATACCTAATTAGCACTCTTCAATCTTGCAAAGGCTTTTGCTGGATTCTTCCTAAATGTTTGGGGCTCCTTACAGGCAGGATGACTCATCTTTGTTACAAAGTACATTTCATCAAGACAAAACATTTAGAAGTTACAATTTAAAATACAAGGATAGAAGGAAAAGGAAATAATAATACTCTTATACAGTTTCTAGGCATTTCATGGGGGTTAGGGCATGCAAAGGGAGAACTTACACAGAAGTCTAGAAAAATATAGGAAAATATCATGCTTGACTTTCATACAGCTTTGGTATTTCATACAATTTCATAGCGAGAGAGTCCAGGGAAACAATTATTTCATATTCAGGGAGTAGAAAGAAAGTCCATCTGTGTCCTTGGGAAAAACTATAAGAGAAAAGTCCTTTTTTGCTAATAGTCAGAGGAGAGTCCAAACACATGGAAGTCCTTAGAAAACTATGTCTCTTAAATCACTCAGGACTTGCCCCTGTTGGCCTGTCCGCATGCAACTCCGTACACAAAGAGTCCATGGCTTCAGGTCAAGTGAGGCAAGAAAATAAAGAGGTAGAAATGGCTGAAGGTCTTTTGATGCCAAATCCCAGCCTTTTGTGCTAGAGATGCCAGACCACATATGCAGGAACTTTGGAACTCCCTGCTGCAAGTCAATGAAACAGGGGCTCGACTTCATACTCACTTCCTGAGACTGCTGAGACCCTCATCCAATGACTGATCAAGAACAAACTTGGCACACAGAGCTCCCATGACCCACCCTACATGCTGGTAGTGTTTCGAGTACGATGGACCATGAATGGTGGTACTTGAAGTACCTCCACTCCCTGAGACCACAGCGACACTCATCCAATTACCAATAAAGACAAAACTTGGCAAAGACTGCCCCCAGGGCCAACTCAACATTCTGGTGCAGTTTGGGGGAGGACGGATTATGGATGATGGGACTTGCAGTACCTTTACTCACTTCCTGAGACCACTGCAACTCTCATCCAATGACTGATCAAGACCAAACTTGGCACATAGAGCCCCCATGATCCACTCTACACCCTGGTGCAGTTTTCAGGAGGATGGACCACGGATGATGGGACTTGAAGTACCTCCACTCACTTCCCGAGACTGCTGCGACCCTCATCCAATGACTGATCAAGACCAAATTTGGCACACAGAACCCCCTACATCCTGGTGCAATTTGGAGGAGGATGGACCATGGATTATGGGACTTGAAGTAGCTTCACTCACTTCCCGAAACCACTGCGAGCCAAATGAACAACTGATACGGACCAACCTTGGCACACAATGTCTTTCTCAAATAACCCGGGCAGCGCCCGGGTCCCCAAGCTAGTATACTATAAATGCCAAACCGAGCACAAATACAATCTGAGCTGCTAAGTAGCAGCTAGAGTGAGAGTTCAAAAGATCGCGGCTTTTGGTGGTCTTTCTCAGGGAACCCACTCATGTAAGCATTTGGAGTGATATTCCGTCACATAAAGCCTATAAGGCTATGTAACAGTTGGTATTCTCCTATTACAACTCTGAATCAAAGTAGCAATCCGGTTCCTCGTGGAAATACACAGTATACAGTCTTATAAGCTGGGTTATATTGGGAGAATGTAAGCCCCCTCTGATCACACACCAAGATTCCAAGTAATGAAGCAACATCAATGGTTACTTCAACAGGGATGCATGATTATGATACAGAAGACTTCCCACAGAACAAATATCTGCTTAATAGCTGGATAAGCCCCAATGGGCAACTATAGATTCAAACAGTCAACGGGAGAATTCAGAACGCCAGTTTCGTTCCTCAACAGAACTTTATCAAGACCGCCTATTCTTGGGGAGGAACTTTAGCCTTCAATGCGAGTGGCGTCCGGAGTATATATTCGCTCTATAAAGACATGCATACATGAACAATATGTCAGGGTTCTGCCATTACCAGCAATGAATGGTAAGCACATAGTTTTGCAACTTACACTGTACTAATAATCATATCACTATTACATTTCATACAGGAGAAGGCATGAGGTAAGTACAGCGACCAATTACATTACATATGTTTGAACAAGATACAGTGTAATATATAAATTTGAACCAAATACAATAGAGAAACATACAATATTATACATACCACAAATTAGGTCCTAGAGTGAGTACTTTATATGAGGTGGAAGGGAGTAATGCCTGAATCTATTGAAGTGATTATAAGGGCTAAGATCTACTCCCTAAGACAGCTGCCTACCCTGTTAGCAGGGCTGATACCCTAAGCATCTCATTTAACCCCTTGGGGGTTTCTGTTCCTAACATTAATATCCACTTAGATTTAGTGCGTATGAGGGCCTCGGTGATGTCTGCATGTTAATTAACCTTAACTATTTCTAATGCTTTTTTAATGCTATGTCTTAATATTTAAGTGTGGCTTATGTCTTGTGTTTAATTATCATAATGATATGTAACTTATAGTTATATGTTATTGTTTAGCTATTATGACTTTTTACATGTATGTTTCGCATTGAATTTTGCCATTTGTATGTTGTAAACCACTTTGAGTCCCTCCAGGGGTGGGAAAAGCTGTATATAAATACAGTAAATGAATAGTCTTTGATGATACAATAGATTTATATGTATAATAATTTAACTAACACAGCTCCATAATTTACATACTATACTCTGTGATTTTTCCCACATTTCCCTTCCTTTCCCCCTTTTAAATGGTTTATTAGAAGTGTTTTCCTCTTTTTTGAAAACAAAATAAAATTTGCGCAAAAAAGTCTGAATAAATATACTCCCAAGTGTCAATTTCCAAACTATTTTAGTTGTTTCTTGGAATGACCAATAAGCAGTCTGCTTTGACAAATTTTAGAAACGAATGTGCAACCACAAAGTGTTTTGACAAACATAACCTATATATTTCCAGTGGCACCCCTTATTGGTCTGAGGAAATGAAATGATCACATCATGTGGTTCTAATTATAACTAAACATGCAAGCCTATAATCACATGAAATGTATCACAGGATAAACCACAATAGCAGGCAATGGGATTAATGTAAAGTAAATAGAAGTTATGATAAATTCTATACCACCCACAGTTGATGCAAACTATATGTATGTGTATATATATTATATACTGTAAACGAATACTAATATAATAAACAATAAATAAATACAACAGGAGTAGTTTCATAGATATAATTCTATCTATAAGGAGATCACTGAGTTTACATAGATATCAACAGAATGAGATGTCTGATTTACAGTACACCAATGTGTATGTGTTGGTATGGTATACTACAGGGCTGTCCAACAGGCGGCCCGCGGGCCGAATACGGCCCCCCAGCCTGTTGGACACGGCCCCCGCTACCCTCCTGAAATAATTTATTTTTTAAAAATTTGGAAAAATTTTTTCCCAAAAAAAAATGGCGGGGGGGGGGGGAGGAGGAGGTGGGGCAGGGAGAAGGAAGGGAGCCAGCTCCTCCCCCTTGCCTCGCCCCCTCCGTCCCTCTCTCTGCCCCGCCGCTGCGATCCGGTTTGCAGTGGTGGAGGGGAGGGAGGGGAGGAGGAGGAATCCTCCCTCCCTCCTCCTCCTTCCCCAGCGCGGCGACGATCGGGACACGGCGCCGCCGGGAAGGGCAGGAGGGAGCGAGAGGGCAGGCCTTCCAGGGAAGCCTTCTGGATGGCTCGCAGGAGAAGCGAGCTCCCGGTTCTTACTTCCCCCGCAAGCCATCCAGGCCCGCGGGAGAGGTTTCGCCCGGCTCTCCTCTTCCCTTCCTCCTCTTTAGGCATGCCTTTTCCATTCTGCCTCTCCCACCGGTGCCCTGATCGGTGCGCCGGTGGGAGAGGCAGAACAGAGGAGGAGGCGTGCCTGAATAGAAAGAAGAGAAGCGCTTCCCTTCCTCCTCGTTAGGCACGCCTTCTCCGTTCTGCCTCTCCCTCGGGCGCCCTGGTGGGGGCGGCGGGGGGAGAGGCAGACCAGAGGGGGCGGCTGGCGTGACACTTTAGGAGGGAGGGTGAAGCCATGGAGGGCTCCCTGGCTTGCCCTCCCTCCTATAGGGTCACGCCAGCCTCAGAAGCAAAATCGCGTTTCTGAGGCTGGTGTGACACTTTAGGAGGAGGGGCCGGGGGCGTGGCCAGGGTGGGGCCGGGGGCAGGACGGAGTGGCGCGAAGCGGCCCCCCAGGTCATCAGTGACTGGAATTCTGGCCCTAGGTCCGGTAGAAGTTGGACAGCACTGGTATACTAGTAACAATAAACAAAAATCAACAGGAAAAGTCAACAGAGGAACTTGTGCAACAGGCGATATGCACTCTAAGGTATTTTTATAGTTTGCATCAACTGTGGGTGGTGTAGAATTTATCATAACTTCTATTTACTTTATATTATTTCCATTGCCTGCTATTGTGGTTTAATCTGTGATGCACCCTGTTCTGTCCTTTGCTTGTTGTGCCAGATGCCCAAAGGACATTGGAACTTGAATTGCTTGTTTTTAATACCTTGTGTGTGTGTGTGTGTGTGTGTGTGTATATATGAAAGAACATTGTACAAAGATCTTTCAACTTCTCCTATAGTTGGTTGGAGATCATCATAGAGAAAGAAGGCAAGAGAATGGAGGGAATTCATATATTTTTGATTATTCTGCTTGTGATTCTTTTGATTCTCTACTTTCTGAAACAGCAGTGGTCACACCGACATTTTCCACCTGGGCCTCTTGCACTTCCTCTCATTGGAGGCATATGGAGAATTAACTTTGGAATTGGATATAATTTAGACACACAAATAAAGGTACTTTTTATAAATCATTAAGCAATACTATATATTTGAATAAAAATAATGAACATTGTGAATTTTTTTCAATGGTGGCTGTGGACAAAATAATTGTGAGTTATAAAAGATATATAGGTAAATGTTTGATGTTGATATCTTCTTTTATTTCTTTCCATTTCTCTTCATAATTATTCTTCAAAAGTTGGGATGTTTTTGCCGTAATATTTATTCCTAGATATTTTATTTTATTTGTGATTTTCATTCCTGTTATTTCTTTAATTTCTCTGTGTCTCTCTCTTGGTAATATTCTTTGTCAGGATCACTGTTTTCTTCTTGTTGATTTTTAAGCCTGATAAATTACCAAATTCTTCCATTTTTAAATCCATTTTTGCATATTTTCCAATGGTTCTTCTATACTACATATTAAATAATCTGCAAATGATTTTATTTTATATGATTCTTTTCTAATCTTAGTGCCAATTGATTATTTGTCTTCTCTTTACTTGTCTGGTAAAATTTCCATAGTCATTATGAATAATAAGGGGATAGAGGACATCCTTATCTTGTTCCTTTCTTTATTTTGAAGCTTTTTGCTTATTCCAATTTGGCCTCTTGTTGCTCATAAATTGCCCTTATTGCTTACTTGAGCTATAACTCAGAATCTTCTAGGAAGTGTAGATACTGTGTGTTATTGCTACAATCCAAAATGTAACTTTTCTCAGCTCTGCTTTTTGTTCCCAAGATTCCCTAAGTGGTACCAACAGTCAGGGCGGGCCCTAGGTAATTTTCAAGTGTAAGAAAACAGTATTTTGTCGTCGTCCCCCCCCCAACCCAAGTTTCAGGTTTTGACCTAAAACTCAAAACCTTGGCTGCCACTTTCCTGCAGCCACCACAATCCTGTTTCTTTTTATAAGTCTCCTCACTCCCTGGAGATGAAACCTGCAGGTTCCCCATTCAGAGAAAGCACCTGGCCGAAGAAGAAGCCAAAACCATGCACCTGACTCTATGCCCTCAAACAATGTTACCAATCAGGATACACACAGGCCAGGCATGTAGCCGGGGGGGGGGCTAAGGGGGCTTCAGGCCCCCCCCCCGAAATTCTCAGGGTGGTCCGCGAGAAGGCCTTACTGGTACATTATTTAAACTGTTATGTTTATTCATATCATGATCTGATCACCATGCTCATTAAATCCCACATTCATGGGGTTATTGGGATCACAATACAAAAGGTTTGCTAGGGTAGACCCTCTTCCACCCAGTCTCAGCCCAAACCAAACTCAGCCCCCCTCCCCCCGAATCAAAATCCTGGCTACGGCCCTGATCACAGACCATAGAATCATGGAATCACAATGCCTTTCCGATACAAGAAGTGTCTTAAGAGGCACTCTCCTCTCTCCAAGGATGCATCTACATCAGGCATGGGCAAACTTTGGTCCTCCAGGTCCTCTAATAGCTTACCAGATGTTTGGAATTATGGGAGTGGAAGTCCAAAACACCTGGAGGACCAAAGTTTGCCCATGCCTGATCTACATTGTAGGATTAATGCAGACTGAGACTACTTTGATGCCTTGGCTCAATGCTATGGATCCTGGTGTTTGTTCTTTGGGAAGGTGCTAGGTATAGAAAACTAAAGACTTGGACAAAGTTCCCAATTCCACAGCCTAGAGCCAATTAATGCGGCAAACTGTGTTAATTCTCCAGTGTAGATGCATCCTCAGCATGCATCATTGAAGACAGGAAGAAAATACACATTATGAAGCATTCATGTCCAGAATCACTGGGTTGCTGTGAGTTTTCCAGGCTGTCTGGCCATGTTCCAGAAGCATTCTCTTCTGACGTTTTGCCCACATCTCTGGCAGGCATCTTCAGAGGTTGTGAGGTCTCTTGGAAACTAGGCAAGTGGGGTTTATGTATCTGTGGAATAATGTCCTGGGTGGGAGAAATAACTCTTGCCTGTTGCAAATGGGCAGGTTGATTAGCATTGAGTATCCTTGTAGCTTCAAACCCTGGCTGATTGCTGCCTGGGGGTCCTTTGGTTAGCAGGTGTTAGCTGGCCCTGATTGCTTCATGTCTGGAAGTGTCCATTTTTTAGGGTTTATTTTTATTTACTGTCCTGATTTTAAAGAGGAATACTAACAAAACAGACAAGAGTTCTTTCTCCCACCCTGAACATCATTCCACAGGTATATAAACCTCACTTGCCTAGTTTCCAACAGACCTCACAACGTCTGAAGATGCTGCCATAGATGCAGGTGAAATGTCAGGCCAGAATGCATCTGGAAGAAAACTCCTGCCACGGGACTCCAAAGAGGTGCTGCTGGCTTGGGATTGGCTCAGTGTTCTGTGTTCTGAATGATTTTATTGTAATTTTATCTTGTTTACTGTGTTTATATATTTTATATTTTATGTAATTTTTCATGTTGTTCATGTTCTGATTTTATTTATTGTATTGCATTGTTGGGTTTGGCCTCATGTAAGCCACCCAAGTTCCCATTGGGGAGAGGATGGTGGGGTATAATTAAAGATTATTATTACTATTATTGCTGCATCGTGCTCAGGGGGCGTGGCTTTCGCCAGTGTCTCAGGGGACTCTGGGGGACAGTGGCGGCAGAAGCAGCAGAAAGAGAGCAAACAGCAAAAGCCCCTCTTTTATAGATAGATGTGAGCCGCCTTGAGTCTACCTGGAGAAAGGCTGCATAGAAATCTCCTAAATAAATAAATGGTATCACCCCCACTCCCAATTTCAGTTTAGATTTTAGTTGAGAACTACCTTCTCCCATTCTCTTCAGCCTTATAAGTAATTTGAGACTCCAAATTTGTGTCTCCAGGTAGACTCAAGGTGGCTCACATCTATATAAATAAAAATGTAATGTTCATTTGTGGGATTAACGTAACTCAAAAACCACTGGACAAATTGACACCAAATTTGGACACAATACACCTATCAGACCAACAAGTGACCATATCTCATAAAAACAGTGAAAAATACAGCAAAAGAGACTGGAAAAGCCAAAAAATTAAAGAATACATTACAATACATGCACAAAATTACAAATATATACACACACACACACACACATACACATATACATAGACTGGGCCACAGCAACACGTGGCAGGGGATGGCTAGTCATAACATAAAACCAAAGCTAAAAACCAATGATAGAAGTTTTAAGAATGTTCCATAGCATCATCCATATTATAAACAACAAAGTTAAAATCAGTTTTAAATTCCCCGAATGACCATAAAGTGCTTAGTTAAAGGCTTTTTCAAACAGGAAAACCTTCACACCATTTCTGAATGACACCAGGGTAAGTGCCGATCTGACTTCTTCCATCCAGAAATATCAGAAGTGATGGATCTGAATACGATTGATTACTATTGTTATATTGGCCTGAAATCATTTCATTGTAGCTGTTCTTTTTTTTCTTTTTCTTTTTGCATTGATCCAAATGGCAGTTGGCAGAACAATATGGAGACATTTTTACTTTGTGGATGGGACATATGCCAGTTGTGTTTTTGTCTGGATTTGAAGCTGTGAAAGAAGTACTGATCGGTCATTCAAAAGAACTCTCAGAGCGGCCAGAAACTCCTGTTCTTAAAACTGTAGGAAGAGGAAAGGGTAAGTTGTGAACTGCTGTACTAGATCTTTCTCTAGAGAAAGAATATGAGGGCAAATGATCCTTTGGAGAAAGTTGTCATTACCGTATGTCACAATGCAAGGACTTGGCCGACCCCTTAATCACACACACAGAGACGGTAATCTGCTAACTACTTTATTGAAGAATAAGAAACAGTTGAAAAGGTAATTGTCCAAAAATAGCAAAGGTAATCCAAAAGTAAAGTAATGTCCAATAGCAAACTTGGCATGGAAGTTTCCAAAGACTTGGCAGGGCTCTGCTCAGCAACAGCGGATCAGGGAACAAAGCAAGGTTGCAAGATCCAAGGCACTCCTTGGCAGGCCACTAGCCCAAACTTAGCTATGTGGTCTTGGCTCGCTACACGTCTGCATAGGATAGACGTGGCCGAGGTACTGAGGATCCGTTCCCACGGATCCTATACTTAATCCCCTTGGCGAGGCCCCCGATGCTCTAGGCTTCTCCTCCTCCAATCTGTGCTGCGGGACCTCGGCCTGTCTAGGCTGCGGAACCAGCCCCTCCTGCTAGTCTCAATGCTCCATCTCCTATCAAAGGTTCGACCTTGCCTCCCAACACCTGGTTCACTATCTTCATGAGAGCCGAACTCCCCATCTGCTTCTCGAGCCTCTCCTCGGTTGTTTCCCACATTCTTTCTTGTGAACCTCCCCCCCCCCCCGGCCATTCATAATTTTCACTATCACTGCTTTCGGAATCCATCTGGCCTTCCTGCGTCTCGTAAGGATCAGGCCAGCTGTCATCCCAGGCCAGGCTTTCTGTGGGGGAAGAAGGCCCAGCTACCTCAAAATCCCTTCTTCCAGTCCCTCCAAATCCTCCTCAGAATCAGCTGGCTCCAATGCAAGTGGGACCCCGGTGCTGCCCCCTGCCCTCCAGGCACGAAAGAGAACTGGGGTGCTACACCGTATTTTCTGGCATATAAGATGACTGGGCATGTAAGACAATGCCCAACTTTTCCAGTTAAAATATAGAGTTTGGGATATATTCGCCGTATAAGACTACCTCTCTTCCAACACACACCAAATAAAAAAATTTAAAGCATCAAATATGGTAATTTTTCAATATGGTAATTTTTCTATTACTGTACTTCCTTCTCTGCCTCTCAGATCTCGCACATGAGCACCTGCACCGCTTCACTGCAGTCTTCAGGAGCGAGATCTGAGAGGCAGAGGAGGAGGTACAGTAATAGGATACAAGGGCGGGCCAGTGATTTTCTAGGTCCAGAGTCACTCTATCTCTTTTTTCCTTATTCCTGGCACCCTGGACGCCTGCAGCTTGCTCCACCTTACACCTTCCCGGTGAGGCGCCCCTTCACCTCACCATTGGGACCCCATTAAGTCCACGAAGCCTGATGAAAGGATTTTTTTCTACTGTACTTGTACAGCATCGCCCTTAATGCTTTCATACAGTCACTGCATATGACAGGGACATGGCCACTGCCATTTTTGAGCCCCACCATATGTGGCAACCACAGATTTTCCAATCCAGATAGGAAGTTTCAGCATCCACTCTATAAGATGACTTCCAGTGTTTAAGTCGACTTCTGGTGTATAAGTCGACTCCTGTGTATAAGACAATTCCCGTGTATAAGACGACCCCTGACTTTTGAGAAGATTTTCTTGAGTTAAAAAAATAGTCTTATATTCCATAAATATGGTATTCCTCAATGTATTTATCTAGGAAATCAAAGATGGGGATGATGGGATTGCCATTGAGAATGCTGATGTGCAAAGTGGAGCTCCAGATGAGCCCCCCACCTGAGAACAGTTTGATTCCCATGGTTCTGTTAGATGAAAATTCCCTCGTTAAGGAATCAGAAGGCCTTGATAGAGATAGTGATGCAGCTGAAAATGTTAATGACCAAATGGAGGCGAGGGAGGTAGAAATGCCTTTTGATCGCAAGGCAAATATCCTTGAGAGAAGACAAGTTTCCCAGGGTGTTCAGCGTAGCTGTAGACTTCAGCAAAAAGATACAAAGTGAAACTAATTTCTCCTTACTTAAGATTGTAAGGAGGGCTCATGTCTCCGTTTCCAGGCTTGGTTTAGAAAAGACATCACGATCAAGCTTCCCTCGTCTCTAGTTTATGGATCATGCTTTTGCCTTGGCCTTGTTTCATGGATTGATTCTATAGCTTCATTGGACTGTCTTAGAAACTAGTATCAAGCTTTTAGATTTTACCTTTTGGATCTGGGGTTTTTGAACTGTGTGCTTACCTTGGATATATCGTTTGTTTTAATCTTCTTTTACCTTTTGTTGGACACTATATTTTGGTTCAATAAAAGACTATTTTTCAAAGACTGTCTGATGTGTGTGTGAACTAGAGGGATACTTTCTGTCCGAAGTGCAACACCAATGCACATCCTGTATTATCTCAAAACAGTTGTTTTGAGGAAAATATATACATTGGTGAAAGTATTTGTCCATAACCTGCCTGTATGTGGAATGTCTGTGTGTGTGTTTAGTAAAGTTTGGGTATTCTACGGTGACAACCTAGTTATATTTGATCTGAATTTTGTAATAATTGTTTATTGCTTCCTTCCACTCTCAGGTATTGTATTTTCAAATGGACACACCTGGAAGCAGCAGAGAAAGTTTGGCCTAGTTACACTGCAGAAACTGGGAGTGGGGAAAAGAAGCATGGAGGGTCAAATAGAAGAGGAATCCCGACAGCTTGTAGAGGTTTTCGCACGTGAAAAGGGTATGCCATGTTAGGAGATGATGTTACCATGTGCCAACCTGCACAAGTTTATGTGGTCTCTACTGTTCTTTGATGTAGAATTCGTCAATTTTTTTTGTTGATTTCTAACATAAACATAATTGGACAAAATCCCAATAGTCCTTTCTCTCAATGGAAAATTTAATTCAGGGTATTAAGCATTGCCTGATATTAATAGAATTTGATTTTCAGGGCAGCCATTTGATCCTGCTTTGCCTATCATGAATTCAGTCTCCAATGTGATATGTGCCATAACTTTTGGATACCGGTTTCCCTTTGAAGATGAAAATTTCAAGGAACTGATTGATGCCATTACACATTCCTTAAAATTTATGGGAAGTCTCTTTTATTTTGTAAGTATTTTTTCTTTCATTTCCATTCAAACAGATAGATTTTCCAAAGTCCTTAGGATCATTTAGAAAACAATTATAATAGTGTTTTGGGTGTTGGATTTGGTCAAGGAAATATCATAAGCTGCATTATCTAACCTAGGAATTATTTTATTTATCATATCAGAAGCGGACCGAGGATACAGTTGTAATGTATTTAATAAACACAAAGTTTAAAAAACTTGGCAATATGCTAAATGTCCTTTGCCCAATAGCGGTTCACTTGGAGTGCCTCTGGTGTTGCTGTGAGAAGGTCCTCCATTGTGCATCCCCCCTGTTTCACATAGAATGCTTTTTCAAAACTCTATTGGTCTATAATCATAAGTAGACATCCATAGAAATACCTGTAGAGATCTGTAAAAGAGAATGGGGGGAAAAACCCTTCTGGTAAATCAGACCATCCAGCTATGTTGCAAACAAGAAAGTATATATTACAAATTATACAATACATACAGTACCATCATAGTAAGCATAACAGCATCCTGACCTGTACTCCAAGGAGCACAGGTAAGTTTCAGTTGCATCTGCTCTATATTTAGCATTATGTAAAACTTTTTGTGGGTATCTCCTCACTGCTCATAATCCATAGCTGGATGGTTTGATTGACCAGAAGGGTTTTTTCCCCATTCTCTTTTACAGATCTCTCCAGGTATTTCTATGGATGCCTACTTATGATTATAGAATATAGACCAATAGAGTTTTGAGAAAGCATGCTACGCGAAACAGGGGGGATCCCACTTATGGTCTCCTGTTAACCCGGCCTTTTTTTATATTGCTTGGCATACCCGATCTATGGGAGATGAAATATTTCCAAAAACGATATAATCTTCAATGATTGTTGTGGATGCCTTACCGTGTTGAAGGTGGACTTGCTTTTCTTCAATTTGCTCTAAACAACTCTGAGGCTTGAAAAGCAATGCCGCAGGCTTCCACATTGCTATCCCGGATTTTGTTTCCAGATATCATGGGTTTACAAACTGTGGACTTATAAACTTCACAATAAGAACTTATTGCCCTGCGCCCAGCAAGCCACTACGATATTTTGATGCCAGCTGCGCCTGTACCTTGGGAAGTCTGATCTGGCTATGGTCGTCCACGCTCTGGTCACATCCCGAATAGATTACTGCAACGCGCTCTACGTGGGGCTGCCTTTGAAGACAGTTCGGAAATTACAACTAGTCCAACGGGCGGCAGCCAGACTACTAACTGGAGCTACATACAGGGAGCATACCACCCCCCTGTTGTGTCGGCTCCACTGGCTGCCGGTCCAATTCCGGACTCAATTCAAAGTGCTGGTTTTGACCTTTAAAGCTCTATACGGTTCTGGCCCAGCTTACTTGTCCGAACGCATCTGCCGCTATGTCCCACCTCGTACTTTAGGATCATCCGGGGAGGCCCTGCTCTCGCTCCCGCCGGCTTCCCAGGTTCGGCTGGTGGGGATGAGGGAGAGGGCCTTCTCGGTGGTGGCTCCCCATCTGTGGAATGCGCTCCCTAGCAACATATGATCAATTCCATCCCTCCTGACATTTAGGAAAAAAGTGAAAGCCTGGATGTGGGACCAGGCGTTCGCATAGTAGCACAGGTCAGCACTTTAGTAGTTTAATGGAAAGTTGGTGAATAGGGCTCAATGCTTTTATGGACGGAACACTGTTTTTAACATAGGTGAATGCATAGGATGTGTGAATATAATTTTATTTTAATGTATTTTAGTGGGTTTTATATTGTGTTTTTATACTGCTCTTGTGATGTAGGCATCAAATTGTGCCTTTTGGAAGCCACTCTGAGTCCCCCCTCGGGGGTTGAGAAGAGCGGAGTATAATGCCATAAATAAATAAGTAAATTTGATTGCTATATACAGTACATGTGTGTGTGTGTTTATGATTGGAATTCATGAAGGCATTATGTATAACTACTGCAAATTGGATATTGATGCACTTTATTTATGGGACTCTTTGTGTTCCTTTGCTAACATTGTGTATTTATACTTCTGTATAGTATTGTTGACCTTTCCGTCAATATATTTTTGTATTGACACTTAATAATTACCAGTATATAATATTTATTCCATTTATTTAGAATAGTCTCCCCTTAGTGTGTGCTTAATTTCAGGTCAGCAGACTTTGGTTGTCTTAGACAGCCAAATCTCTCACACCAGAAGCAACTTGCAGTTTCTCAAGCCCGCGCGCACACACACACAACCCCTATGCAGACCCTATAAAGGATTGCTTCCTGTTTAATGGTGTGGTCCTTACTTTGAAATTGAATCTTACTGTTCCTTTTCACTTGAACAGTGGCTGGGGATTTTCGTGAAAGATCTTTTATGTAATTTTGAAATGCTGCTTTCTTTTTATATTTTTTGCCTCGTTACTAACTTTTTATTTAATTTAAATTGGATATATCTATGTGTGTTGTTATCAAGGTGATTTCTATGTTTATTATGTTTTAGATTATGTTTTGGATGGCCTGTTTTTAATTGAGGTGTTAATAATTGATGTTTTAATTATTTGCCTTTAATTGTAATTGTTTATTTGATATATGTGTGTATGGAATCAAATTACTGCCTGTTGTAAGGCTGCCTTGAGTCCCCTCCAGGGTGAGAAAGGCGAGCTTTTCTTGGCTTTTATTTGTAAACGAAGATTCAGGAAGGACTCATCCCACGCTTTCTACAAGTGCATTGATGATTCGGAGGTTGGATGTGTCCTTCGAGCCTGTGCAATGGACCTTACTGGTGGAGCGCAGCGGCACAGAACTGGCCTCACCCTTTAAACCAAAGGTTTGTCTGCTGGGGCCTAGCAAAATGGGACGGTGGTAGCGAGGTCCTCAGGTCATAGGTTTGGTTCGAGTTTCCTTCTCTTAGATGGTTGGCCTTACAGGGTTAGACGAGCACCATCTGCCCAGGTTTGAAATTAGAGTTTTCCTTCTCTTAGGATGGTTGCCAAAAGGCTAGAGAGCCCATCCTGCCCTTTGACGCTCTTTGTCAGACCCTTTAGTTGTGACCTGTCTGGCATGGGAGGCCCTATCGGTTGCTATTATGCCACCGCCAACATTGCTCACAACAAAGAAAGGCGGGGTATAAATATGGTAAATAAATAAGGAATAATAATGATGCCAAGAAAATTTCATCTCTTAAAGTAACTTGTGTGTGTCAAAGCTGCTTTACCTGATGGACTGAATTGAATTGCCTCTGCTCTAGTAATGGTTGGCTTTTGCTTTTGTTTTTGTTGCAGCTATATGAAATGTTCCCATGGCTCATGAAGCATCTTCCAGGGCCTCATAAAAAGGCATTGCATGCCATAGAGACAGTACTTTCATTCATAAAGAAAGAAATACAGAAACACAAGGAGCAAAAGTCCTTTCAGGAGCCACGAGATTTCATTGATTTCTACCTGCTTGAAATAAAGAAAGTAAGTATCTGCTTTATATCCAATTATATCCATTCCAAGAAATGCGATGGGACCTTGGTATCCCTGTGGTATGATTACAGGATCCCTGTGGATTCCAAAATCTCTGAATGTCCAAATTCCTGTCTGTGCAATAGATACAAGTATATAATGGCAAAATCAAGATCTTCTTTTTAGGTGTTCTTTATTATTTTCAAGCTGTGAATTGTTGAATCAATGGTTGAATCAATGGATGAAGAATCTGTGGATATGGAGACCTGGCAAAGATAGTTTGACTTAACCCAGGCATCAAAACCATTTTTAAAAATTGAGGGTTTTGCATCATGACCCATAATTTTAATGCCCTCCAGGTAATTGAATATGAAACCACGTAGGTTGTCCTTCAGAGGTCTAAAAAGACAACCTACGTGGTTTTGTCATCGTTTGGTCAGGATTCATCATTGTTTGAGTCCACAGTGCTCTCTGGATGTAGGTGAACTACAACTCCAAAGCTCAAGGTCAATGTCCACCAAAACCTTCCAATATATTCTGTGTCCATACTGGTCGGACTTCATTAAATATGCTTTAGAGAGTGAAAATGGAAAACAATATAAACTTGTTGGTCGGGAATTTTGGCTATTACATTTGATTAATGGTTGATTGATAAATATATGGTGAAGGAAAGGATACTTGTTCAGGCCTTGGTGGTAGGGCTATGTTTTTGTAAAATGTTCACTCTTTTGTGTTTTGTTTACACTATAAGTTGTTAATGTATGTAAATAAAATCTTTTTAAAAGCCCATGGGAGTTCTGTGTGCCAAATTTGGTTCAATTCCATTGTTGGTGGAGTTCAAAATGCTCTTTAATTGTAGGTTAACTATAAATCCCAGCAACTACAACTCCCAAATGACAAAATCACATCCCTACTCCAACCCCACCAGTATTCAAATTTGGGTGCATTGGGTATTTGTGGCATATTTAGTCCAGTGAATGAGAATGCATCCTACATAAGAGATATTTACATCACAATTCATAACAGTAGCAAAATTACAGGTATGAAGCAGCAATGAAAATAATGTTATGGTTGAAGATCACCACAACATGAGGAATCATATTAAAGTGTTGTGGCATTTGGAAGGTTGGGAAGCACTGCTCTATAACAAAGAGAGAAGTGACAGTGTCAAGTAATATGAAATCTGATAGTCATATATTATTTTATTTTCTCATGCTCTTCTTTTCTTCTGGCTTTTCTTTGTTAAAAGTTCATCTCATTTATTCTTGTCAGATTATTTCTTTTAAATCTTTAATTTTAATTATTATTGAAGTAATCTAAAATGTAATTTAATCTGTTAGTAAGTTAGTATTGTATAGACAAAATATATCACATATGCATCACTATAGCCACAGATCAGAGTTTAATGTTGACCTTAAGGAGGAAATATAAAGCCGTTATAAGGGGGGGGGGGGAGAATATATGCAGCCTCCGTTTGGCATGATCTGGAAATAGCAGCAAATGGAAATAATGCAACTATCTTTTGGAACTTGGTCTCTGGCATATTACAAGAGAGGAAATCAATAGTCGACAACCAAATTCCAGCAGACAATTGGGAACAGTACTTCTCCCAACTTTTTGCTCCTCCCACAATCAAGACTCCCAAGTCGGGGAAACAGGTTCAACAGAAGTCCTCTCCGAGTGACCGCCAATTGCAACCTCAGAAATAAGTATTATCAATAATCTAAAAGCCAACAAAGCCCAGGGTGAGGATTTCCTTCTGAGCGAGTAGTTCAAGGAGGAGATAGAATGGTGGACCCTGCTGATCGCCGGTCTTTGCAACCACATCAGTAACACACTTAACATCCCAGAGGGGTGGAAAGTGGCCATTGTGGTCTCAATACACAAAAAAGGATGTGGAAAAGATCCTAGTAACTACAGACCCATCAGCTCACTGAATATAATAACAAAGGTTTACTCTAAAACCCTACTGTCCAAACTAGAAGCATGGGTACAAGAGGCCTACATTCTACCAGAAGAACAAGCGGGGTTCAGAGCTGAGAGATCGACTATTGATAAATGTTTTGTCCTATCCCATCCTATTGACAAGCACACCTCCCACAAAAAAAACCCCTATACGCAGCCTTCATAGACCTCTCGGCAGCCTTTGATAATATCAGTAGGGAGATCCTATGGCAAAAACTGACCATCTTAGGTATAGATCGCAGACTGCTGGCCTTGATTAGGAATTTATACTCAGACAACAGTATACTGGTCAGAATAGGAACAGCAGGCACATTGTCAAATAGAGTGGACATACACAAAGGGGTTAGACAAGGCTGCTTGTTGGCGCCTCTTTTGCTTAATCTATTTCTTAGTGACCTCCCATTGTCACTCAAGAATCGAAAGCTCCACATGCCAAAGATCGGCTCCATTCACTGCAACTCTCTACTATACGCAGATGACATTGTGCTGCTCTCCCACACTCAGGTTGGCTTCAGGAGGATTTGAAAACATTCCAAGGGTATACCCAAAAATTGGACTATCCATCAATAAAGACAAATCTAAAGTCATACACTTCGCCACAGGATCAAAGAAGCACAAATGGTTCCTAGATGGAGCAGGCATAGAACATATCTAGGCTTCACCTTCTCGGAGACAGGCAAATTGCTAGACCAATGCCACCCCTGCACAATAAAAGCGAGTGCCCATTCCAATCAACTTCTCCGACTGGTAAAGCACCACCATCCCAGATCACTTGGCCCCAATCTTAAAGTGTACTTAGCCAAAATTATTCCTTTACTGCTATATGGAGCCGAATTATGGGGACCTCTCAAAATGCCCATGTACCAAATATACTTTTTAAGGCAGGTTTTGGGAGTTAATAAAAGCATGCCAGCAGCAACAGTCAGGGTTGAGACGGAGATGCACCTACTAGAAGGTCTTGCTTTGGCCAGAGCCTTTAACTACGGTAGCAAAATCAAAAACCTTGAAGTGTATAGATTCCCCCGCTGGTGTGTAGAAGACCAACTTTTAAAAACCACCCAATCTACTTGGGCAAATAAATTAATCCACTCATGAAGATCATGTGGGCTACTCCCAGATTCCCTGAGTTATAACAACATCAAAGTTAGAGCAGAGGTGAAACAGAGAATCTTAGACATCCAAGCCCAAGAGGATCTTGTGTGCCTTGCTAATGTAGACTCTTTGAAATGGCTAGTGCCATTAAATTCCATCTACAGTCATGCCCCCTATCTGATGGCCAATCTACCAAGACAGCTAAGAGTGGCTCTGACAAGGGCAAGGTTCAAACAGAATGAGTCAATGGTTAGCTATAGTAGATACCATTCTATCCCTTACAAAGAGAGAACATGTGTCTGTGGGGCCCAGGAGGTGGAAGATTTAAATCATATCCTCCACCAATGTGTAATATATGAAAAAGAAAGAAAATATCTTCTTGAAGTTTATTTACTTAACAAATCCCACTGGACTCCTACAAATAGAACCATATTCCTCCTCTCTAATCCCAACCAATTATTAATTACAAAAGTAGCAACATTCGTTTATAAAACGAGTAAAAGTAGGCAATGATATATTGCCTCAATTGGGATTGATTGCAGAGGGGATGAGTAAATAGATGGATAGACATGCTAGAAATTTTGACCAAAATGAATTACAAAGGTAGAGGTGCCAGGAGAGTATTTGCTACTTCACTATAGAATGGCTGTTTAATGTACTGCTGCACATTATGGAACTACTGTTTAACGCTTGATACATGTATTTCCTTTACATGGTTTGTTCTGCTTGATATGGCTTTGCGGCTAATGCAATAAAAATTGTTGTTGTTGTAGTATTACTATAACTAACACTATCATTCTTTCCCCCTCTTAACACTACACAAAGAGTATGTATTTCTATCTAAGCATTCCTAATCTATTTAAGGGGTGTTAACTTTTCAATTATCCAAAATCTCTTAACTGTGGGGTAGATAAGTAATACAAAATTTATATTCCTATATAAACATTCCAAATCTAATTAAAGGATGCTAATCCAGCTATTTGGGAGCCCCTGGTGGCACAGTGGGTTAAACCACTGAGCTGCTGAACTTGCTGATTGAAAGGTTGCAGGTTCGAATCCGGGTAGCAACATGAGCTCCCGCTGTTAGCCCCAGCTTCTGCCAACTTAGCAATTTGAAAACATGCAAGTGTGAGTAGTTAAATAGGTACCGCTCTGGTGGGAAGGTAACGGTCCTCCATGCAGTCATGCCAGCCACATGACCTTGAAGGTGTCTATGGACAGCGCCAGCTCTTTGGCTTAGAAATGGAGATGAGCACCAACCCCCAGAGTTGGACACGACTGGACTTAATGTCAGGGGAAAACCTTTACCTTTACCTAATCCATATATTGTCCATATATTTAAGTTTCTTAAATGTGGGGTAGACAGGTGTAGTGATTCCCTACCTGATAGGCTAGGAAAAGCCTTAAAAATGTAGGCCCAAGACATTGGCAGCCATTTTAGGCAGGGGCCAGGGGAGGCATCCATTTTAGGTTTATCATTTCCAAAAAGGGGAGTGCCCAAAGAGCAGCCTGGGGGGAAATAAGGGGAGTTAGGATTGGCTAGTAGAAAAGGGGGCGGAGCCTAACTTGGAAATAATGTTGTATATTTGGCCTTGAAAAAGCCTATGTACAATGGCGAAACAGGCACAAGGGACCTACTGAATTATCTTATCCCGTCAGCTATTGGTTTATTGTATATACTCACCCTCCTATGGACTATCTTCCAGCGTCCCTATTCTACAGTCACTGGCACTGCAACGAGCTGGGGCATAAATACACCAGTTACTCGGTTTGATTTAATATGTTCTACTTCATAGAGGCACTGACTTGCATCCAGATATCCGGAGAACTACATCTACAATTTGGATTATTCATCCATATAATCTGATTTCTTGGACAGCCTTCTCCAATCTTCCGCTTGGGCATCTTGTGAGCATATGCTGTCCCATCTGCATTGTCGACTATCCTTTACTTCGCTCTAGATCAAACTGAGTCTCATTCCATTCTCAGTCTTCCTTATCCCGACCTCTGGATCTTGGATATCGAGGGATTTATACCAGTACGAAAGGGATATATCCTGCTGTATATTTTCAACAATTTAATACTTTTCTTTCGTGAAGGAAACGGTTGTAATTGGTTCCTTATCGTGTGTAATAGTATTGAGTCCAAATGGTTTTTTTCCATAGTACACCACATATGGAGGACTGTCAATAATATTATTCACATTGTTTGCTTATATGTGCCTTGTTTATTCTGGAATGATTATATTGTATACAGATTACTAAGAGTGTGTTAAATATTATTGCTCTACTCTGCCTGATTTATATAGACTACTCAGATAAATATTCTTGCTTGATTCTGCCTCAGTTACAGTATATAATCTTAATAGATGTTTAATAAATAGTAAAGTATATTTACCGCACTAGACAGTTTTTCTATCCTCTTTGGGTTTGCTTTAGATTACTGGTAAGACTCCCCAGTGTTTGCAAATTCATGAGGTTACCATAAATCAATAGGCAACTTGAAGACACATGCATACACATGTTCAAAGACAGCCTTGAACAGAAGCTTTGTAGTTAATCATAAGTCATACTTCATCTTTCATATTTTCAGGCTCAGAGGAGAAATGATCCTACCTCAACATATGATGAAGAGAACCTGGCTCAGGATATTTTTGACTTGTTTTTTGCTGGAACAGAAGCAACTACCATCTCTCTGAAATGGGCAATCCTCCTTTTGGCAAATCATCCAGATATTCAAGGTAAGAGAGATCTCTGTGCAGCAAGAACAAAATCCCGCTGTATCAGCAGTAACTTTTTAACAAAAGGTAAAGATTTCACCTTTACATTAACTCTAGTCGAGTCTGACTCTGGGGGCTGGGGCTCATCTCCATTTCTATGCTGAATAGCCGACGTTGTCCATAAATGCCTCCTTGGTCATGAGGTCAGCATGACTGCATGGAGCACTGTTACCTTCCTGCCGGAGTGATACATATTTATTTATTCACATTTGCTTATTTTCAAACTGCTAGGATGGCAGAAGCTGGGGCTAACAGTGGGAGCCCACCCTACTCCACTGATTTGAACCATCAACCATTCAGTCAGCAAGTTTAACCCACTGCACCACTGTGGCCCCATCTTTTTAGCAATGTGCTAAATCAGATAAGAAAGAATATCTGATCCAGCTTCTATTTGTTCTATAAATTAGTAGATATTTATGATCATTGCTGGAGGGCCTTCTATCAGTCCCATCCACACACACAAACACATTTGGTAGGAACATGTGAGAAGAGGGCCTTTTTCAGTAGATACTCCCAGAATGTGGAACTCCCTATCAAGAGAGACTGACCAGGTTGGCCCCATCCCCACTTGCCTCCTTCCGCTTCCATATTTTTGCACAGATAAAGCCTACAAGGAAATAGAAGATGTTTTGAGTTCCTCTTTCTTCTGCTATCAAGATCTGAAGAGGCTCCCATATACCAATGCTGTGCTTCATGAGATCCTGCGTTCAAAATATCCCTCCCTATTTGGAGTCCCAAGACAAACTGCCACAGATGTGAAGATAAGAGGTTTTCTCATCTCTAAGGTAGAATGTGGATTGCATGTCTATATCCCAAGGGCAAGGATACCTAATTGAAGATTTTGAGAGATTTACCCACATAGGATAGAGCCAGCATGGAGCAGTGGTTTGAACACTGAATTTGGGGCTCATCTACATTGATCTCTCAATGTGAATTGAAGACAACGAAAAATGTGGTATCCAAGTGTGCATAACAATAATAATAATACACTTTATTTATATTCCGCTCTTCTCACCCTGAAGGGGACTCAGAGCAGATTACAGGTACACAAACTTAGCAGACAATCCCTGCCGTTTTCCACAATACACACATATAGATGAACAGAGGCAAACTCTGGCCACCAGGGGGAGCTGACGCACTCCTCAACTCTCAGCGTTCCCAGCATCCCTCGTTTTTCCTTCCACATTCCTCAGTGTTCCTGGGGTTCTTTTATGGCCTCATAATTCAGTCAAAATTTGCCTCCCCACTTAATGTGGTACCATTATTTCCTACTTGACAGATGCAACTGTCTTTCGGGCTGCAAAGGTCAACAGCAGGCTACACTTAAAGGCCAAGGACCCACCTTGACGTGGGCAGGCCTCGAACTCATGACGTACTGGTCAGAGAGATCTTATGCAGCTGACACTTAGCCAGCTGCGCCACATTCCCAGTGCTTTGAAGCCCTTTTAAGCCTTAAAAGGCATTAAGTCAAATAGTGGGATTTTCCAAATAGGCCACAGAAAGCACTTCTGCACATGTAGGTGTAAGCCACATTGCATGGCAAAACCATGCTCTGCACCCATACAGTGGAATGGCAGGGATTGGGAGAAAAATCCATTCCATAGCTGTAGAGCCACAAATATTGTGGATGTTGGAATTATGTTGGAGTCACCTTTACCAGTGGACTGTCCAGGACTCAACCCGATTCCTAAGCTTGACCTGTGATCTGGTTTGCTTCGCATCCACCTTTTCCCCTTTCATCATGTATTACATGGTCCTTGTAGATGGGCCACAACACTCTGCAGTCCAGAGCTAGAATCATACATTTTATTTACTTATTTATTTATTTATTTATTTATTTTATTATTTCGATTTGTATACCGTCCTTTCCGGTTGGCTCAGAACAGTTTACAACATATCGAACTACTAGCAAGACGGCATAAAAACAGTAAAATATGAAACAATTTAAACAATATTCCGCAATAGCCAAGAGGCTAAGGATTGAACGCCTGCTGGAACAATACTGTCTTACAAGCTTTCCGGAAAGCAGGCAGCTCACTAATTGCTCGCACCTGTGATGGTAGATTATTCCACGGACATGGCGCTGCCACAGAGAAAGCTCTCTGTCTGGTTGTCGATAGGTGGATAGTTCGCAGAGAGGGAGTCTGCAAAAGATTGAGGTCTTCAGATCAAAGAGATCTCTGGGGAACATATGGGAGTAGACGGTCCCTCAGGTAAACCAGCCCCAGACCATGCAAGGCCTTAAAGGTCAGAACCAACACTTTGAAGATGATCCGGTGCTCAATTGGCAACCAGTGCAGGTGCTGCAGTGTTGGAGTAATATGGGCCCTGGCCGGCACTCCAGCTAGAAGCCTCGCTGCAGCATTTTGGACCAGTTTGAGCTTCCGGATGACCGACAAAGGAAGACCAATGTAAAGGGCATTACAGTAGTCTAACCTCGAAATGACTGTCGTCTGGATTACCGTGGCTAGGTCATTTCCGGTCATTTACCATAGCCTGCCGCAAATGGTAAAAGGCGGACCTGCTGATGGTGGAGACCTGGGCTTCCATCGTCAGCAGTTGGTCCAACTGGACTCCCAGACTCTTTACTAAATACAACGGGCGTAATGCCTCGCCGTCCATAGTAGGCAGTCGGAGCTCACATCTCCCCAGACGACCCAGCCAAAGTATCTCCATCTTTGATCGTTTCACTCTCAACCGGCTGGCTCGTAGCCAACCAGTCACAGCTTCAAGGCATTGTTGGAAATAATCGGGTACAGAGTCTGGTCGGCCGTCCATCCTCAGCACAAGCTGGGTGTCATCAGCATACTGATGACACTCCAGACCAAAACTCTGCACCAACTTCGCAAGTGGTGGCATGTAGATGTTAAACAATAAAGGAGAGAGAATGGCTCCCCGAGGCACCCCGCAACTTAAGGGGAGCCTCCCAGAAACCATACCTCCCCTCTCCACTCGCTGTCCCTGGTCAAGGAGACAAGATGACACCCATTTAAGGGCAGTCCCCCTCACTCCCATCATGCATAGGCGGTGGGTTAGCAATGTGTGGTCTACCATATCAAAAGCTGCTGTGAGGTCCAATAACACGAGCAGCGCTGATCCTTCTTGATCCAGTTGGCAGCAGAGCTGGTCCATGATGGCGACCAGCACAGTCTCTGTCCCATGCCCAATACGGAAACCAGACTGGTAGGGATTTAATCCGGCGATGTCATTTAGGAACTGCTGCAGTTGACCCGCTACTGCCTTCTCAATCACCATGCCCAGGAACTGCAAGTTTGACACTGGGCGGTAACTGGAGGGAACCGTACTATCTAATTCCGGTTTCTTCAGTAGCGGACTCACCATTGCCTCTTTCAATCCCTCTGGAAACACCCTTTGCTCAAGGGAGTGATTAACTATCCTCATGTCACGCCCCAGCATGACTCTAAGCAAGACCACAGCCATGTTAAACCCAGGATATTAGCTGGGCCAGAAAGCAAGCCTCTGCAGAGGCCTCTAGTTCAACCAACGTTCAAGGACAGAAGCTGCATAGCTCCATCCCAGGCCGATGAGAAGCGAGGGGAAAGTGGAGTCGGGTTAACTCCCGTCCGTCCAGGTCCAAGCGTTAATGAATTGACATACCATCCTGATGAGGGAGGCATGAGAAAGCCCAGACGGGAGCCTGTCCATGAGAACCAGTTACGACGCACCTTGCGTTGTAAGGATCAAAGCCTTGTGGGGCCTATTTAAGTTAGAACTCTGGGATGTGCGGCATCTCGTGCCAACGTTCAGTTTTTGCCTAGCCAAGTTCCACGTCCTCTAGTTCCAGCCCGGGCCAGTGGGCCTTCAAGTCCTCATACTCAAGTATTTGCCAAGCCTTTGTTGCCAAAGACTTATCCAGGATTTAGCCCATTGGGGCATCAGGACTATTTCTTAACCCATTGAACCCTTTTTACTCTTGGACTATTGCATTGCAATACTGGATGCTGAGAGCATCAAAGGACTATATTTTTATCTCTTTACTTCTTTTCACTTATTCTAAATAAAGCATTTAATCACGACTGGTCTCAAGTAGTTTACTGAGGGATCCTTCAGGTCTACGGTGCAACACCTCAACAGAGGGCCATGTAACCCTTCCCAGCAAGTTTTAACTAGCCCAGAAGGGCACGGGTTGAGGGAGCAGGTGGTTGGTCTGGCTGCAGTCATGATCCTATCGACAGCCTCTACGTCCAGTTGAAGGAACCGGTCGAGAGTGGGCCCATCGAGTGGCCACGGAGACTCGAGTTCCCTCACTGTATCAACCGTGGCAGGGAGATCCCGGCGGAGCAGTGAGATCTTGTCTGCAAAAAAGCTCTGAAAAGCCTTAGCTGGCAGGGCCAAATCATTATCGTTTAGGACAGTAGGGACCGTCGTCAAGGACCGAATAATATTAAGCAATTTAGCTGGGCGTGAGCTAGCAGACTCTATCAAGGAGGCATAATATACTTTTTTAGCCTCCTTGATAGCATCCTCATAAGCTTCTTTAACTAGCTTATAGGTTGATCTCACCACTTCGTCACGGAGTTCCCGCCACACGCCCCCCAGCCGTCTCTTTTCCCGTTTCATTGCTCACAAGTCCTCAGTAAACCAAGGGGAGCAATTGTTGCGTGGTCGGAGAAGGCATCTAGGGGCAATCTCGTCTAATGCTCTAGAGAGCCCAGCATTCGAGGCCTCTACCAGTGCTTCGATCGAGTCGCTGACAGGTTCCAGGTACCTTAGAGCATTCAGGAACCGTGTTGTGTTATTTATTGCACAATAAGATATCAAGCAGGCATATTGGGAAATTAGACATGTGGATGCACAATGTTAGTCTTTACTTGAAGCGTGGTGTGGAACAACCATCTTATAACTAGATGGGTATATGCTTATCCATGCATGATGAAGAATATCAGTGATCGCAAGAAATGAAACAAAAACAAGCCTTAGGTGGGTTAAGATATGCGATCAGACAGCCCATTCCCACAAAATCTTAATTTCTGAGAGAGATGTGTATGTGCCTATTTGTCTGATATTTGGTTTGTCGGTTGGAGATGGGATAATGGGACATGTAATCCTCTATATCCACAGTTGCAGAGAAAACAGAAAAAGGTGGTTGATGGGTATTTGAGCAAACAGAAGCAAAAAGAACAAAGTTGTCTTCATGTAAAAAACAGGCAAAAACTTTAATTTACTAATATAGCTTCAAACAAACAAAAAAGCAGCAACATGCTCTTTCAATAAACAGTCCACACATTCTTCAGTAACAGGCTTCTGTGTTAACTCACACAGTATTGCAACTCCCAGCATCCCTGTTACCATTTCAGCATTTCAGCATTTAAATGAATTTCTCCAGTCTACAGCATTCCAGCATTCCAGCAGTATAGGAATCCATTTCTCCAGGCTTCAGCATTTCATCATTTAAATGAATTTCTCCAGTCTACAGCATTCCAGCATCATAGCAGTATATCAGCCAGAAACTTCAGCCAGCACAATAGCCAGCATAGACAGTAAAAAAACTGCAAAAGCCAAAAGCCTAGCCCAAACTGTTCCGGCCACTGGACGCAGATGCTGTTGATAAGATAGTGGCTGCAACCAGGCCTACCACCTGCTCCCTCGACCCGTGCCCCTCCTGGCTTGTTAGATCTTGCCTGGAGGGGCTACGTGGGCCTCTGTTGAACATCGTAAATACCTCCCATGAGCAAGGAGTGTTTCCAGAGTGCTTAAAAGAGGCAGTGGTAGCTCCATTGCTGAAAAAACAGTCATTAGACCCTGCGGTTCCCTCCAACTACTGGCCAGTGTGGAATCTTTCGTACCTGGGGAAGGTAGTTGAGAGGCCAGCAATGGGGCAGTTGCAGTCCTTCTTAGATGATGCAACATGGCTAGACCCCTTCCAGTCTGGCTTCCATTCGAGGCATGGGACGGAGACGGTCCTGGTCGCCATCACAGACCAACTCCGTTGCCAGCTTGACCAAGGCGGGTCTGCACTGCTTGTGTTATTGGACCTCACGGCAGCATTTGACACGGTCGACCACAACCTTTTGACCCACCGCCTGGCTATGGCTGGACTGAGGGGGACAGTCCTGAAATGGCTGACCTCCTTCCTCCACCAGCAGTCTCAGCGAGTGAGGAAGGGTGAGGTGGTCTCCGAGGGCTCCCCGTTAGTTTGTGGAGTCCCTCAGGGGGCCATCCACTCCCCTCTGTTATTCAACATCTATATGCAGCCGCTTGCACAGCTGGTATGGAGTTTTGGGCTTGAGTGCCATCAGTACGCTGATGACACTCAACCCATTCTGAGGATGGAGGGCAGGCCTGGATCGATCCCCGATAATTTCCAGCATTGCCTCGAAGCCGTTATTGGATGGCTGCGGGCCAGTAGGTTGAGGGTGAATCCAGCGAAGACGGAGATCTTGTGGCTAGGCCACCCGGGTGATGGGGATGTCCAGCTTCCGACCCTGGACAGTGTGGCGCTATGCCCATCGCCTTTAGTAAAGAGCCTGGGATTCCACTTGGACTCCCAGCTGACCATGGAGACTCAGGTCTCCATGGACAGCAAGTCTGCTTTCTTCCATCTTAGACAGGCGAGGCGGCTGGCCCCCTATCTATCCCGGAATGACCTGGCCACAGTGATCCTAGCCACGGTCATCTCGAGACTGGACTACTGCAACGCACTCTACGTTGGCCTTCCTCTGTCGGTGACCCGGAAGCTCAGGCTGGTGCAGAATTCTGCCGCCCGACTCCTGTCTGGAACACCAGCAGGTAGTCACATAACACCTACCTTGCAGGACCTGCACTGGCTGCCAATTGAGCACCGGATCACCTTCAAAGTGTTGGTTCTTACCTTTAAGGCCTTGCACGGCTTGGGGCCAACGTACAGTACCTGAGGGACCGTCTCTCCTTCTACTGCCCAATGAGATCACTGTGGTCGGAGGGTGCCAACCTTTTAGACGTCCCCTCGGCGAGGCTCGTGCATTTGACAGCAACCCGCAGGAGGGCGTTTTCCGTCATTGCGCCCACACTGTGGAATGCCCTCCCGGCGGAAACTCGCGCTATCTAGGACTTGCTCCTCTTCAGACGGGCTTGCAAGACCTACCTCTTTCGGCAGGCTTTTGACCTGTAGGTCTTGCCCCTGTGTAGCCCACCTTTTTAAATTGCTATTTGTGGTGATGTGTTGCACCACAGATTCTTAACTATTGTGTTGTTTTATATGCTGATCTGCTGTTGTTTTTAACCACTGTTGTGTTTTTATTGTGCCTTGCACGGCTCTTGTGAGCCGCCCCGAGCCCCCCAGGAGTGGTGGCATAGAAGCCTGAGTAATAAATAAATAAGTAAACTGTAACAAAGGAGATTTATACAAACACAGCTGCCACACCCCACTGGAGTCAGGCAAACCCAGCTGCACCTATTCAGACACACCTACAGTAGTACTACTACAGCACATAAACCAAAAGAAACAGATACTCATAACTCAAACATTTGTTTGATATCTTTACAGTCTGACATGTTTCTGTCTTTCAGGGAACAACCATTGTACCAGATGTACGCTCTGCTCTTCTTGATCCTAAGCACTGGGAGTCTCCTAAAGAGTTTGATCCAAAACATTTTTTGGACCAGGGTGGACATTTTGTTGCTAGAGAAGAGTATCTGGCATTTGGGGCAGGTAAAAGTAGTTCATAGCGGCTTGTGATTTATCGGTGTGTCTTCTGGGTAGTTTCCATGATCAGATCTGCTGCAGCCTCTGTCCTTTGTGAGTCAGTGCAGTTGGTGCTCTGGAGCCACATTTTCAACAAGGCAACAAAACATTTGTTGCAATTATGGTGCCATTAAAAACCAATAAACTCTTACACAATGGTGCAGTTATGGGAGACCAGGGATTTTCTGCCAATAACTCCTAATGAAAACCATGAGAGGCAAAATGAAATAAAATGGAAACTAAGACATGGGTGATTGATGTTGGTATGGCTTAAGAGGTTATCCTACCATTTCAATTTACTTTCTTTTTCTTTGATAGTTACGAAAACTTACCATTCCCACTTTTGTTCTTCACTATTTTCTTTCTAGTACGTAGTTATACCAAAATGTTTCTGCTGTTCCTTCTTAATGAAAACTGTTTATCTATTTGCATTTAAAGCACTTACAGTATTTCTTATTAAATCCAGGGAGAAAACAATCCAATCTCTCAAAAGATTTCTCCTGTGACATTCTGTTTGCATTTACCTTCTTCTTTGAAAGTTCGTGCTGTGTTTCATCGCTCGCTCCTCAAACTCGCTCGGCTTGGGCTTCGCCCTTCTTTAGTTTCTGAACTAACCCAACCTCCATCTGATGCTGGGGTGTGTGTGTTGAGGGGGGGGTAGTGTTGTAATTGAGCCTGAGGCTGAGAGAGAGGAGTCTGTAATTAGAAATGCAATATGGATTACTCTTGAGCAAGAGTTGGATGAGGAGCAAGAAAGGAAGAGATTAAGGCAAATACTTAGTGATTCTTCGGGGGAGAAACGTTTCTGGTTTTTCAGAGGATGATGGGAGTGGGGACTAGGAGCAGACAATGGAAGGCAGGGTTGAGGTGTCACAGAGAAGTGAAGGAGACTCTAGTAAGATGAATTGGACTGATGTGCAACTGATATGGGATATCTGCTTGGAACCCACTGGCAGTAATAAGGACCCTCTTGTGGCAAGCCAGGATTGCCCCCTTGGACTGCCACAGAGCAGAATGCTGGACACTGAACTCGCTGGTGGGAAGCCACCAGTGATTCTGCTAAGGCCGCATAGTCTTCCGCCCTTCGACGGCAAGACGGTGCCCTGTTAGGACTGTGTTGTCCCTGTCACTGTTTGTCACTGTCTGTCACTGTTGTACTGTCTATATGTAAATTGTTCTATGTTTAAACTTGTGAATCGCTCCGAGCCCACGGGGAGTGGCGGTGATAGAAGTTTGAATTTAATAATAATAATAATAATTTAATAAAAATAATAATAATTCGTTTGCGGGGTTCATGGGAGATGGGGAATGGGGTAATGGGAATGAGACTCATGGGAATTGTTGGGGAGAGTTAAGTCACCGCAGGAGATGAATTGCCTGGTGTAAGAGACAAATGGGGGCAGGGGAGGCGATGATGGCAGCTGAAAGAGATGGGGAAAGGGCATTGGCGCAATTAAACCCTGAGGAGGATTAAATAAAGGGGGCTTGCAATTAGCCATTGGTTGCTGGAAAGGTGTTCTTCTTACCATGCAGGCCACTGTCTTCTGTTCTGGATCGCTACTGGACTGATCATTTAACTGGCTGTGGATGTGGAATTCTGGACGCTGGTATTGTATTTCGTGGGTTTCCGCATCTTTGTATCCTGTCTTCGGCTGCTCCACCTTAAATCCCTTCTGTGCAAGAATCTGCTGCTTCTGTGCAAGGTGTACACTCCTGAAAGATGCCCTTGCAACCTTTATTTACAATTGCCCTTTCCAATGCTTCTCTTGTAATTTGAATCCGATGGGTTATTTTAAGAGGGTGGAGTAGACCATGGTTTACCAATCCATAGTCCAGTTTTCAATCCATCCCTGTTTGTTGAATGGGATAGATACTCACGTTTTGCCTTTCTTTCTCTTGCAGGGGCTCGGGTGTGTTTGGGGGAGCAGCTGGCAAGGATGGAGTTCTTCATCTTCTTCATCAACCTGCTGAGGGCCTTCCGTTTCCAGCTGCCTCCAGGAGTCAAAGCACTCGATGAAGAACCTGAAGAAGGATTCATAACACCACCCCATCCTTATAAAGTGTGTGCTGTTCCTCGCTGTAGTTCATCAAAAAACATATAAAAATAATTATTGCTGTACATTTAAAACAAATCCACACTTCATTTCCCCAAATTTTGTTCCTATTCTTAGAACCTGAAGCATGCCTGTGATATAACTCAGTCATAAAGAGATTTTGTCTCATTCAGTTTTGCTGCTTTCCACACATTTTTCAGTTTAAAGAATTTTTGCTATGTATGGATGTAGTGGAGCTAAAGTAGCACTGTGTGTGTTGTGGGTTGGTCTACTTCTCTATCGTGGGAAATCTGTTTTCATACCCTCACTTTGATATGGAAACCCCTGGGTGATATTGGGAAATTGTACACTCTCAGAGGAAGGTCATGGCAAACCATTATTTTTTCATTTCATTTCATTTCATTTATTGGGATTTCTGCACCGCCGACTCCCGAAGGCTCGCGGCGGCTCACAAGAGCCAATGGCAACAGCGCCAGAGGGTTAAAAACATGAGCACATAAAACACAATTAAAACAATGCAATACAACTAAAAACAATAGAGCAGCAGCGAATACAGACAGCCCAGTGGGTGGACACACAAGCCTACTCACCGAAGGCCTGCCCAAACAAGTAGGTTTTGCAGGCCTTTCTGAAAGGGAGTAGGTCCCTCAGGGCTCTGGCTTCGGCCGGGAGGGCGTTCCATAGCGTGGGAGCTATCACGGAGAACGCCCTCCGGCGGGTCGATGTTAAATGAGCCAACTTAACAGATGGAATCACCAGGAGGTTGGCCTCCTCAGACCGTAGTTATCTCGATGGGCAATATGGAGTGAGACGGTCCCTCAGGTACGCTGGCCCCAAGCCGTGAATGGCCTTAAAGGTAAGAACCAGCACTTTGAAGGCGACCCGGTGCTCAATAGGCAGCCAGTGCAGATCCTGCAAAATTGGTGTTATGCGGCAACCTGCTGGAGCCCCAGACAGGAGCCGGGCGGCAGTGTTCTGCACCAGCTTGAGCCTCCGGATCGACGACATAGGCAGGCCAATGTAGAGCGCATTACAGTAATCTAGCCTCGAGATGACTGTGGCTTGGATCACTGTGGCCAGGTCGCTCCGGGAGAGGTAGGGAGCCAGCCTCCTAGCCTGGCGGAGGTGGAAGAAGGCAGCCTTGCTAGCCATGGAGACCTGGGCCTCCATGGACAGCTGGGAGTCCAGATGGACACCCAGGCTCTTCACTGACGGCGCTGGTTGCAGTGCCGCACCGTCCAGGGTCGGAAGCCGGACATCCACCGCGCCCGGGCGGCCCAGCCACAAGATCTCCGTCTTCGCCGGATTCACCCTCAACCTACTGGCTCGCAGCCATCCAGTAACGGCTTCGAGGCAATGTTGGAAATTATCGGGGACGGACTCCGGCCTGCCCTCCATCCTCAGAATGAGCTGGGTGTCATCCGCATACTGGTGACAGACCAGCCCATAACTCCGCACCAGCTGTGCAAGCGGCTGCATGTAGATGTTAAATAACAGAGGGGAGAGAATGGCCCCCTGAGGGACTCCACACACTAATGGGGAGCCCTCGGAGACCACCCCGCCCCTCCTCACACGCTGAGACCGCTGGCGGAGGAAGGAGGTCAGCCATTTAAGGACAGTCCCCCTCACTCCAGCCATGGCCAGGCGGTGGATCAAGAGATTGTGGTCGACCGTGTCAAACGCTGCCGTGAGGTCCAATAACACGAGCAGCGCAGACCCGCCTTGGTCGAGCTGGCAGCGGAGTTGATCTGTGATGGAGACCAGGACCGTCTCCGTCCCATGCCCTGAACGGAAGCCGGACTGGAAGGGGTCTAACCATGTTGTATCATCTAAGAAGGATTGCAGCTGCTCCATTACTGCCCTCTCAACCACCTTGCCCAGGTACGACAGGTTCGACACTGGGCGGTAGTTGGAGGGAACCGCAGGGTCCAATGATGGTTTCTTCAGTAATGGAGCTACCACTGCCTCTTTTAAGCACTCTGGAAAGACTCCTTGCTCAAGGGAGCTGTTTATGATATTCAACAGAGCCCACGTAACCCCTCCAGGCAAGATCTAACTAGCCAGGAGGGGCACGGGTCGAGGGAGCAGGTGGTAGGACGAGCTGCAGTCACTAACTTATCAACAGCATCTGCGTCCAGTGGCCGAAACCGGTCGAGGGTGGGCCCGGCGGAGGGCCACGGAGTCTCTAGCTCTCTCACTGTATCAACTGTGGCTGGAAGGTCCCGGCAGAGACTCAGTATCTTGTCTGTAAAAAAGCTCTGAAAAGCACCGGCAGTAAGGGCCTGATCACTATTTTTTGGGACGGTAGGGACCGTCGTCAAAGATCGAATTACCTTAAACAGTTGAGCCGGGCGTGAGCTTGCAGACGCTATCAAGGCAGAGAAGTATTCATTTTTGGCTGCCTTGACCGCATGCTCATAAGCCTCTTTAATTAGCTTATAAGCTGATAGTGAGGCTCCATCACGGAGTTTCCGCCACTCACGCTCTAGCCGTGTTCTTTTCCCGCTTCATGATCCTAAGGTCCCCTGTCTACCAGGGGGACCGATGATTGCGGGGTCGGAGAGGGCGCCTGGGGGCAATCTCGTCGAGAGCTCTAGCCAGTGAGGTGTTCCAGGCCTGGTCTAGCTCATCGACTGAGACGCTGATAGACTCCAGATCCTTCAGAGCATTCAGGAACCTTTCGGGTTCCATAAGTCTCCTTGGGCGAACAAGAATCTGTTTGGCGCCCTTGCATGGGGAGGCGGTTGCTCAACCCGGATACTTAGAGCACAGTGGTCCGACCATGGTACCTCTATTACGGAGGCTAGGTCCACTTGAACCCCTGTGCTGAACACCAAATCGAGGGTGTGTCCGGCCGAGTGTGTGGGTCCCGAGTTACATAGGGAGAGGCCTAATGTCGCCATGGTCGAGATTAGGTCCGCGGCTGGAGATGGAACGGAGGCTGCGTCGGCGTGGACATTGAAGTCACCCAGAACAATAAGTCTGGGGAACCTCAATGCCCACTCCAACACAGTCTCCAGCAGCTGTGCCAGACTTTCCGCCGGTGCGCTAGGCGCACGGTACACCAGCAGGATCGCCAAGCTCTCCGGGGACTCCCACACCAGGCCAACACTCTCCAATCCCGAGGTGACAAGCGCAGGGATCGCTCTAAGGTGTAATCCATCACGGGAGAGTATTGCCACCCCCCCCCCCGTCCCTCGTTCCTATTCTGGTGCGTGGCAACGTAGTCAGGGGGGACCACTTCATGGAGGCAGATGGAGTCGCTCTCCTGAAGCCAAGTCTCGGTGATACAAAACAGGTCCGCTTTAAGATCTTCGCAAAATTCCTGACCGTGGCATTTTGTTCCGAACAGAGCGTGCGTTAACCAGCACCAGAGAGGAAGGGGGAGAACTGGATGTCTGTCAACAGCGTGTCTGGGGATAGGACGCAGGTCAGAACCAGGTCGAGTCCATCTTTGACTCGGTCTGGTTCACAGTAGCGTTAGCATTGGGCCTGCGCCTACCGTACTCACCCCGCCCCGAGATCACTGGGATACTCAGCGAACCTAGTTGGCAGAAATAGGCAGGGGGTTCAGTTTCCTGCATATCCCGTGAAAAGGGGAGGCCTGCAAGGAGTCTCGGTCATTCGTCGCCGATTCAACCGGCGGCCCCCTGATCCCGGGTCCCCCATTCCCAGCAAGAAGAACCAAGGCCCATTCGCCGGCCGAACACCCATGTCCCTGATAAGACCCTGTGGGCGGCTTGTCCAATTGGTTGCTATGATGGCCCTTCTGGCCCTTTGATGTGTTAATAGTCAGGTCAGCCGGAGCCGATTCATAGGGCCGGTCTGGGTGGTTCTCCTTCCGGCTATAGCCGGCCCCCCAGAAGGTCCGCGATCGAAAGGGTCTCTTTTGGGTCTTACCGGCCCTCCCTCTCTTCTGAAATCTTCGATGGCCTTGGGTGGCTGACGAATTCTGAGCCGGCTTAGCACCAGCCCGGGCCATAGGTGGAAGGGGGGGAGAAACGAGCTGTTGAGGCCCTGGGTCAAGAGTAGGACCTCTAGCATTGGTGAGTTCCACATAGTCTGGGCTGCTATTAGCCACAGGAGCACTAAGCTGAGTGGGCGCAGGCAGAGGTGGCTGATATAGCCGCCTACCAGCTCGCTCACGTCTCTCTCTCAGCCGCCTCCGTCTCGCCTGGCCCAGTCGATTTTTCTTTGGCTTCTTTTGGCCGCTACCCAGCAACATAGAGTGCTGGGAATTGATCAAGGCCGGCAGATCTGCAGGGAGCCAGCCAGCGCGTCGTCCAGGTCGTCCCCCAGGGGCCTTCGCCAGGACCTTGGAGACATTCAGAGCCCTTGGTGTCAAGCCAGGGAGAAGCCCTGGCAGCTCTGTTTCAGCGGAGGGTGGAGCCACAGCCGATGACGCAGGCAGAAGGGGTGGGGCTAAGGACGCCGAGCCAGGCAGACTCGGCGCCATGTTGGAGTTTGTCCCCAACGCCCTTTCGATCAAGGGTGGGGGGGACTGGACGCCCAGGGCCCTCCATGGGCTCCACCAGGGAAGGATCGTCGCTCCTGTTGGCTCCTCCTCATCCTCACCGGGTGGGCTCCAAGCAGTTGGATCACCGGGGAGCCGCAAACCCAGGTGGCCTGGTAGGAGTCCACTGCAGGGGGCCGCAGTTGGCTCGCTCGTCCCCCCTCTCTCTCCGCTCTCTCCTCTCTCCTCCCCACTCCTCTCACGGGGCTCGCGGATGTCCAGTCGTGGCCTCCGCAACGTGGCAGGCCCGGTCAGGCTGCAGTCCTCCACCTCCGGGCCTCCGGGGGGGCGGGCTGGTGCAGGCCCTCCTCGTCGCCGCGGGAAGGCCGAGGGAGCAGTCCTAAATCCAGGCCCCAAGTCTCCTCCAGTCGAGTGGCCAGCTGCCCAACCTGCTGACGAAGGGTAAGGAGGGAGGAGGTGAGTCCCCAATGGCGTCCCGTAGGCCCCACAGGGCATCCTGGGCCTCGGAGGCTCACTCGGCATCTCTACGGGGGGGAGGGACGGCGGCCTCCCATTGTATAGCGAGCAGGGGGGCAAGGGACCCCGAAGCCAGCTCTTCCAGCTCTCCCAACTCACTCAGTCCGATATCTGTCCCCAGGCCCGGCCATGGGACCGGAGACCGCAGCAAATGGGTCCAGCGGGTAGGCCTCTCCAGCGTCCCGACCGCTCCCGCACTCGCCCGGATCCTGGCCGCCGTGGCCGACTCCAGGCCGACCTCCAGGACGGCCTCAGCTTCCAGCTGAAGGGCCTGTAACGGAGGTAAGCCCACCAACGATTCTCTTGGGGGCCAGATGTGTCCCCCGGAACTCCGGGGGGTATTTTCTCTACCTGGGCAAGCCAACCAGGCAAGTGGGGTCACTGCGTTAGCGAACTCCTCAGAAACCCAGGGGAGCTCAGCAGTTCTGCTGCTGTTCTCCGCGGCCATCTTGCCTATTATGAATAGATGTTACTGAGAAAACCTTGTGATAGGTTTCACCTTAGGGTTCGCCTAGATCTGAAAGGCACAGCAACCCATACGTTTAGAGAAGTGGCAGAACACCCTGAAACATCCCATGTTTCTCAGCTGAAGTAGGAGCTGTGTCCAGACCCCAGTATGTATCAGTGTCTGCTGATGTTTTCATAAGAACCCAGATGTTGGGTGGAATCAAACATACAGGTGGGAGAATACAGACAGCCTGGAACAAAGAGCCATTGAAGTAATCCGAAGATAAAAGGGACAGAAGGATGACAAATTCAAGCACCTATCTGCATTATATGGCAATGTAGGTGGGGTTAGGATGATGCTGCAGCAGCAATGTCGGTGAAGCAATAGATTATCTTCTATAGAACAAACACTCCACCCAGTTTGCATGGTTTCATAAAGTCATAGGCTCCAAGGGAGTGGGTACAAATTGATTTATTGTAAAATCACCATTCATAATCCAGGAATGCTATTTTCAATCTGGCATAAACTAATATAGCTGTATTTTCTCAGTTCTTGGAATAAAAATAATGCTCAAAAATATATGCTGAGAACATTAGATGGTGCTAGTGAATAAGCTGCTGCCTTGAATAAGCCAGACCTTAAAACTGCTAGGCCATTAAATGCTAATCAAGGTGGCCAATTGAAACATTCACATCTACCCCCAACAGACCTTTCTTCCTCCCTGGACACCTACCAAGAGTCCTTTCTCCCTCCCTGGACATTCCACAGATATATACCTCATTTTCCTAGTTTCCAACAGACCTCGCAACCTCTGAGGATGTCTGCCATAGATGCAGGTGAAACGTCAGGAGAAAATGCTTCTGGAACATGGTCATACAGCCCGCAAAACTCACAACAACCCATTGTCTTCTTGTTATATAATCTCTTCCTTTTTGAAAACTTTTAAAAAGTAAACTTCCACCTGATATCCCCGCCCATCTTGCGGTTTCTAAAATCCGCTACAAGTGATGGTGTCAAGATGGCGGAGGAGCATTAACAGGGACTGACAGGTCTGTGTTTGGATTTGTTGTCGGCGCCTGCAATCTTTTTGCCCCACTTATTTGTCCCGTGTTTTGACGCTGTCTGGAAGCACCGTTAAAATTCTGTTTAATTTTGTTTTTAATTTGAATTGTCTTGTTCCTAAATTGCAACAAAATGGCAACGTATGGAGTTCTGACATCTTTCAGTGTTTTTCATAAAGGCAAAGTAAGAGCAAAAAGAGTGAAGGTAAAAAAAAATTACTTTCCACCAGCAAAAATAAGAAATTATTCACTTATTGAAACTAGCTTATCTCTTCTTGAAATATGGACTATTACAAGTGCTATGCAATTATTAATAAGTCTACTTAGGAAGACTTTTAAAAATGAAATAAGTACATTCTCTTTACATACATTTGTTGTTCATGTTTCTCTTCCATTCATAGTTGGAGGAAAGGGCTAAACAATTTTTTTAGGGACAACAAACCATAGAAATGGATTGCATAAGACAGGCTCATCATCGGTTTTGTCTATGTGCCTATATTCTTTTCATCATATTGGTAAATATGGATGCCACTTTAGGTCCAGACCAAGCCCTGAGACAAAAACCGAAGGTCTCTGGTGATATCATTGTTATGCAGTAACAACAACAACAACAACTTTATTTTTGTAGCCCATCTTTCGTGTACGAGTATGTATGTCTTTCCAGAACATCTTTACCACTTTAGAGGACCACCAAGCATGGTAGTATGATCCTATTTGCTCACTGCACTGGAATGTTGAAGGACAGGAAAAAAGATTTAAAGGTGGACTAAAAGCTAACCTTAAAAACTGTGAACTGGGAAGTCCAGGCCCTCGAGCGTTCAAACTGGAAATCTACAGTGCTGTGGAATTCAAAGAGGCCTGAATGGAGGGCAAAAGGGATACATGTGTCAAGAGGAAGGTCTCGATTAAACAATTACAGCTCATCTGCGAATGCCTTCTCGAACAGCCAAGTCTTGAAATCAATGTCCTCACTGTCCATCTGGAAATCAATGTCCTCACTGTGAAAGGGCAAGTGAACCCAGAATGCATTTCTACAGTCACCTATGGACCCACCGCTAAGTCTATACACTTGGAAGGCAATCATACTCCGCTGTTGTTGCACTTCAGACAGAAAGTATCCCTCTAGTTCACACACACATCAGACAGTCTTTGAAAAATAGTCTTTTATTGAAGCAAAATATAGTTTCCAACAAAAGGTAAAAGAAGGTTAAAACAACAGATATATCCAAGGTAAGCACACAGTTCAAAAACCCAAAATCCAAAAGGTAAACTCCAAAAGCTTGATACTAGATTCTAAAACAGTCCAATGAAACTATAGTAGCAATTCGTGAAAACAAGGCCAAAGCAAAAACATGATCCATAGACAAGAGACGAGGGAAGCATGACCGTGATGTCTTTTCTAAACGAAGCCTGAAAACTGAGACATGAGCCCTCCTTACAATCTTAAGTAAGGAAAAATTAGTTTCACTGGATCCTCTTGGGCATGCCCTTGGATTGGCAATCTTATTGGTAAATAAGAATTAAATTTAAAATAACCATATTAATAAGATCTAATGATCTTGAACTCATTTCAACTGATGATAAGCTCGCACATTAAGTTATAGTTAGAACCATGTGATGTGATTATTTCATTTCCTCAGAACCACAAAGAATGCCAACAGTTAGTACTCACTCAGCACGCATGTAGGTTATATTTGCCAAAGGCACTGGAAGTCACCTGAGATACCTGATGAGGACGAATGGTTCTTAAAAACTTTAGAAATAGCTGAAAATGACGAACTTACCTGCCTTCTTCAAGATAACTCCTCAAAAAAAATTAAACCAAACATGGGCACCCTTTGTTAATTTTATGAAGAAGAAAAAGAATATTCTATTGAAAGGACTAAATATTTAATAGTTTATGGACTATAAAGAATTTAAGATCAAATTGCTATCGATGTATTTGAGATGTGAAGTTAACATGCTTTTATTATTAAAGTTTCCTTCTTTCACCCTTTTTCCCTTTCTCTTCTCTATCTTCTTACTTCTGGGCTACTTGATAGCCTTTTTATTGCTTTGTATTCTTTTAAATTCTTAATAAAGGTGTTTTAAAACTTTTTTTAAAAAAATTGCCAATGTGGTGGCACATTGGTTTCTAAGATTGACATCAGAACCAAAGGATGGGTCACATTAATTATTTTTATATATTTTTACATCTAATTTATTTTTTTTTTATTTATTTACATCATTTATATTCCGCTCTTATCACCCCGCAGGGGACTCAGGGCAGATCACAATGTACATATACAGGCAAATATTCTATGCCATTTGACATACAACATATAACACAGACACAGAGGCAATTTAACATTCCAGCTTTCTGGCCACCAGGAGGATCTGTTGCATTTCTTCACTCCTTTTGTGTGTATTTCCTGGATATTTAATGGCCTCGTAAATCATTTAAATTAAGCCTCTCCACTCAAATGGTACCTAAATTTCCTACTTGACAGATGCAACTGTCTTTCGGGTTGCAAAGGTCGACAACGAGCTACACAGTTGGTTGAGCGCTTACCCCAACCCGGGCAGGCCTCAAACTCATGACCTTCTGGTCAGTAGAGATCTTATGCATCTGACACCCAGCCAGCTGCGCCACATTCCCAGTATTTTTACCTCTAAACCATTTTTACATCTGTTTCCTCTTTCATCATCTGCAGGACTCATCTTTTTAAACCCAAATAGAAAAGAAACAAAGAAGCATACACAAAGCACATATGAAGAAAATATACCTATATAAAATTACACGGAAAGAGGCAGCTGTAAATTAAATTACCTAAACAAAAATTAAAAGCAACTGTGAAAGCTCCGTTCTAAAACACTGAACAATAACGGAATACAACATGAACACACTAAGGCCCCTTCTACACTGCAAGATAATCCAGGTTATAAAAGCAGAAAATCCACATTATCTGATTTGAACTAGATTATCTTAATCGACACTGTCATATAATCCAGTTCAAAGCTGATAGCGTGGATTTTATACACCTGTGTAGAAGGGGCCTAAGGAAGTCTGACCCCACAATTACTAGTTGTAATGGGAAAATATAAACTGAAAGAAAGAATATACTGTTCTGAAATCCAGTTTTTTTAAAAAAGGAATAACAATAGCCACCTTTTGTCTCATGTTTTGGGGTACAAATGGTCCAATAAAATCACACCTTTTTAAAAAAAATAGGACTTTGGAGATCTTGTGACTATAAAAAGGACTATAAAAAGGATGTGTGAGGATTTCATACAGAAGGTTGCAAAAAACAAGATGTGTCAATTGTTGCTATAGCTGGACCCATTGAGGTATCCTCCAGAACCTTCAAATGTATAGAGTTGAACATCATCTGTGTACAGTTGGCATCGAACTCCAAAGCATTACTGGTCTAACATTACTATATTTAACATTATATATTTTGTCTCATGTGACTAGGGCAATAGACACGATTGCTCTGGAATGGCCCCTCTCAAGTTGCCGAGCTAAACCAGCTCCTTGGTTCAATGAGCATGTGGCATTTGGATCTGAGCAGGCCAAATCGAACACACCTTGATGCCTGTCTAAGGGCATATGGCGCGGCAATAAAGGCTGCAAAGAAATCTTTTCTGGCAGCCAATATTGCATCCACAAAGAACCGTCTGGTGGAGCGGTTTCGAGTTGTCAGAGGCCTATTGCATCCCAACGTCCAGGATGGGAGCCCTGACAACTCGGCAGCCCACTGTGAAGCATTTGCTTGGTTCTTTGCAGACAGTCACTTTGATCCGTTCAGGTCTGGACACCATGTTAACGGCAGTCTCTGTGGATGTAGCTGGAGCACCTGATTGTCCGATTTTGATGGATTCATTTCAATTGGTGAAACCCGAGGATGTGGACAAGATACTTGGAGGGATGAGGGCGACCACATGCATCCTAGACCCCTGCCCATCCTGGCTTCTAAATGAGGCCAGAGGGGGATTGGCTGAGTGGGTAAAGGTGTTGGTTAATGCCTCCCTTCGGGAAGACATCATTCCAACCAGCTTAAAACAAGCTGTTATAAAAGTGTTGTTGAAGAAACCATCACTGGACCCCACTCAATTTGTCAACTATCGGCCTGTTCCCAATCTCCCCTTCTTGGGCAAAGTCCTAGAACATGTGATGGTCTCACTACTCCAGGTATTCTTGGAAGACACGGATTATCTGGATCCGGAACAGCCTGGTTTCAGGCCGGGGCATGGTACCGACACAGCCTTGGTCATCTTAGTGGATGATCTATGCCGGGAGCTGGACAGAGGGAGTGTGTCTCTGTTAGTTCTTCTGGACTTCTCAGCGGCCTTTGATACCATTGACCACAGTATCCTTCTGGGACGCCTCACGGGAATGGGTCTTGGAGGTACTGTTCTGCAGTGGCTCCAGTCCTTCCTGGAGGACCATTCCCAGATGGTGTTGGGAGACTCCTGTTCAACCCCTCATCCATTGTCTTGTGGGGTTCCTCAGGGTTCAATATCGTCTCCCATGTTGTTTAACATCTACATGAAGCCACTGGGGGAGGTCATCCAGAGTTTCAGGGAGCGGTGTTATCTGTATGCAGATGACGTCCAACACTCTCACTCCTTCCCACCTACTACTAAGGAGGCTGTTTTGGTCCTGAACCAGTACTTGGCTGCTGTGTCAGACTGGATGAGGGCGAGCAAATTGAAATTGAATCCAGACAAGACAGAGGCACTCCTGGTCAGTCGAAAGGCCGAAGAAGGCATAGGGTTACAGCCTGTGTTGGACGGAGTCACACTCCCCCTGAAGACGCAGGTTTGCAGTCTGGGAATGATCCTGGACTCATCGCTGAGCCTGGAACCCCAGGTCTCGGCGGTGGCTATGGGAGCTTTTGCACAGCTTAGGCTTGTGCGCCAGCTGCGCCTGTACTTTTGGAAGTCGGACTTGGCCACGGTGGTCCATGCTCTGGTTACATTCCATATAGACTACTGCAATGCTCTCTATGTGGGGTTGCCTATGAAGACTGCCTGGAAGCTGCAATTAGTCCAACACTCAGCAACCAGATTATTACCGGGAGTGGGACACAGGAAGCACACAACTCCCCTGTTGCGCCAGCTCCACTGGCTGCCAATTAGCTTCCGAGCACAATTCAAAGTGTTGGTGTTGACCTACAAAACCCTATATGGTTCCGGCCCAATTTACCTGTCTGAATGTATTCTCCCCTATGAACCATCAAGTGTGTTAAGATCGTCTGGAAAGGCCCTGCTCTTGGTCCCACCACCTTCGCAGGCGTGATTGGTGGGGATGAGAGATAGGGCCTTTTCAGTGGTGGCTCCTCGGCTTTGGAATGTCTTTCCTAGTGACATCAGATCAGCCCCCTCCCTCCTGATATTTCGTAAGAAAGTCAAGACTTGGCTGTTCGAGAAGGCATTCGCAGATGAACTATAATTATTTAATCGAGACCAACGGAATGTTATGACGATGCAACGGAAACCGATTTTAAGAATGAGATGATGAGATTTGTTTTTTATAATTTTAACTGTTAATTGTATTGTTTTTATATGGCTGTTTTACTAATTTTTTATTATGTGTTTTATCTGTGGGCATTTGTTGCCATGTGTTCACCGCCTCAAGTCGCCTTTGGGCTGAGAGGGGCAGTATAAAAGTATCTCTCGGCATTACTTCGCGAACAAAGATTCTTAGGTAGGACTCATCCCACGCTTTTTACAAGCGCGTTGATGACTATAAAGGCCAATCTGAGATAGGCAAGTTTGGTTGCAGAAAGCACAGCAAAAAGTTTCCTTGGGTGATGTTGTTTCCAAGTTGCGGTTCTTTCTGAGTTGTCGTTTCTATTTGAGACCCATTCGGCGTGTCTTCTCGAAAGAGGCCGCAGCATTGTGGATAGTGCGTCTCCATGTGAGGCCAGGGTGGACCATTGTTGGTGAGCAATCTGGCCGAGCCTGAGATGTTGTTTCAGGGAGTCCTTATATCTCTTTTTGGGGGCACCTTTCTTGCGCTGACCCCGTGGCGAGTTCACCATAGTGTAGTATCTTTAGAGTAGTATCATAAAAGTATAGTAAATAAATAAATAAATGTTTGGGGCAGAAATGGTCCGATAAAATCACACTTTTTTAAAAAATGGGAGTTTGGAGATCTGGAGACCTTGTGAGGGTTTTCAGGGATGATAAAAGGGCGATCTGATGATTTCATTTAAAAGGTTGCAAAGAACAAGAGGAAGATGTGTCAATCCCTGCTATAGCTGGAACCATATATGCATCCTCTAGAACCGTGGTTCCCAAAGTGGGCGTTATCGCCCCCTGGTGAGCGGTGGGGCAATCCAAGGGGGCACTGGGAGGCTCAGGAGAATTTGGGGGGCGCTGAGCCCCTGTAAGGGGGGGTGGTGGTGTGAGCCAGGCTTGCCACTTGCAGGGTCATATGCTTACAAGGACATCTGCATTGGGAGAAAGAGGCGATACACAGGACTGTGCCACAGGTGGGATTGATGAGAGGAAGGAGGTGCGCACTGCAGTTTGCAAGGCAATGCCTGTCCAGGGATTCCAACTCGCGTTGCCATGGAAACCGCAGTGCATGCCTCCTTCCTATTGTCAACCCCGCCCATGGTGCAGTCCTGAGTATTGCCTCTTTCTTCCAACGGGGACATCCTTGCAAGCACGCCTTGCTGGGCCCGGCGCGGGGCAAGCGGGATGTGCTTTTCAAGGTGGGCCTGACTTGTCCAGTGCTGGTCCTCTCCTTTTTTCTAACAAACAAACAAAGGCAAAGAGCCTCAAAAGTACACAATAATATAGGCAAATACCGAAGTGATAAACAATACCAGTATCATGCCGCTGCGATGATAGTAGTCTTGCAATAGTCCGGAAATATCACATAGACCCAGATACATAGGAGGATATGCTGGGATAATCCAAATAGTAGTACAACATGCATGCAGTCTGTAAAGTTCCAAATAGGAATCCAGGGGGTGGAAATGCAGCTCCCCTCGGTGTGAGAGGAGCATGCCACCAAAACAGCGCACCGGGGTGAGAGTCTTATGGGTTGCGGCGGAGAGGCGTAAAGCAACTGGAGTAAAGCTGTCGCGAAATCGTGGAAGTAAGGGAGTTGAAAATAACACAGTGTACGGATGCGGAGATCACGATAAGAGATCTCCAGTGGTAAATACACATCAGAAAAAACCCCAAAAGAAGATAAAAAATATGATAATACATACCTATAAAGTCATCAACAATAGCATAACCCTGACTCCATTGTCAGGGTGACACAAAGGTAACTGACAACTGATAGGCACCAGTATATATACTCTAAATCAACATAGATTGGATGCTGATGAGGTCATTGAGCCCACGTGGGTACTCAGAATCAAGGACAATAATCCACCAATTTTCTAGTTCACGTAATTGGCTAGTGATATCAGAGCCTGGGCATGTAGAGAGTTTCTGTAGTACAATCCTTTTTTCTGCCACAGTTGCGGGGCACCTTCCTGCCTATTTGGTGGGTGGGTGCGCAGGCGAGGTTGTGTGAAAGGAGTTTAATTAAAGGTGCCTTTCACGCGACTCCCGTCTGTGCACCCACCCAATGATAGAATTGGGCCAAGCTTCCCACACAGAACCCCCATGACCAACAGAAAATACTGTGTTTTCTGATGGTCTTTGCCACCCCCTCTGGCACCCCTGCACGACCTTTCCGGGGGGCCCTCCTTCAGGCTGAGAAACGCTGCTCTTGAACTTCATTTCCTATCAACAATTATTAGTTTCAGTTTCTCAGATTTCTTTCCTGCAAACACCAGCTGAAATGGGGTGTCTTTTAATCTTTTCTTTCCCACATCCTTTATAGACTCCTGGCAATTCTTCTGTATTAGTGCATTTCCCTCCTTGTGTTCTCTTTGTCTGCACAAGCCTTTCTCTTCTTGCTTCTTTAACACTGTTGTTTAACCCTGCTGATGACCTTGGGTTTTTTGTGGCTATCTTTCCTGATTTGTGCCATTAAGTTTTAGTTGAGTTTCTATTACTTTCCTGTCAGTAACTCCTAAATATTTTGGAGAAGGTGGCTTTCTTGATTTCCTGTTCAACTTATAGTTTGTTATCTACTAATTTCAAGAGCACTTCCCTCTTTATTAAGCAAATGAGATTGCACTCAAATTCCAATTGAGTGTGATTAAATACTTACAATTTCAAATATTTGGAGCACACCTTTCTGTGGAACTGAAGACTTACCTCATGCTCACATTTATAGGTCATCAACATGCAAATGTTTTATTACAGTGAATATTGAAATTACAACAATATTTTTCTCTCCCTCAAATATAGGTCTTTCTAAATATTTAAAGGGAAATGTAAACTTGTTTCTGAGCTCCTCTATGGTTGTTACCATTGTGTAACATCAAGTTATGCACTTGTGACTATCATATACCCTATGTAGCCCCTCGTTTAGGGACCATATAGGAACTGTGAATAGCCTAAAGACAAGATATCCTGTCCAATCCTGGAAGCTAAGCAGAATTAGCCTTGGTTTGTTCTTGGGAGAGGGAGACTTCCAATAAATATCAGAGAAAGGAACTGGCAAAAACCAACTCTAGGACCTAAGAAAACTCTGAAAGTAATGAACTTGCCACAACTGAATACACAATGTGAAGGCATACACACACACTCACACAGAGGGACCATTAACTCCCTGTGTTAATTGCAGGTAGGAGTAAAACTGGCAAGAGGGTGCACATGGCGTTCCTATTGCACAAGGTTCTGCTAGGATGCCAATTTGACTCCCTTGTGTGACAAGGTCATTTGTCTCATTAAACATAGGATGTCTCAGGTACAGATATATTGAATATGCATTCAATTTGATACATTATTTTTTTCTGAACATGTGCTGTACAATGTTCTATGTTGTTCAAGGCTGCCTTTTACCTAATTGCCTTGGGCAACATGTGACGGATCACAATTAAACATGTTGCAAACTACTGTCTGTTATAATGACAAATGCCCAGGCAAGATTAGAGGCTTCTTGGAGAGGCCATCACAAGATAAATTGCCTGTCTAGTCTTTTAAAAATATCCGGACCACTTATAAATATAAGGATGTGACCAGGAATGAGAGAGAGGGAAGAACATTGAACCTTTCAACCTTTCCCACAGCTGGTTGGAAACAACAAAAAAGAGAAAGGCGGCAAGGGAATGGAGGGGTCAGGTATATTTTTGATTGTTCTGCTTGTGATTCTTCTGATTCTCTACTTTCTGAAGCAGCAGTGGTCACGCCGACATTTCCCCCCTGGGCCTCTTTCCCTTCCTGTCATTGGCGGCATATGGAGCATTAACTTTGGAATTGGATTGAATCCAGAGACACTAATAAAGGTAATTCTTTCTTAATAATTAAGTAATAATTTAAAAATAGCTATAGATGCTTTTTTAAAAAAAAGTTTAGTCATGCTGTTGGTTAAGAACTTCAAATCTAGAAATCTGATGTACTGTTAACCATATGTAAAGGTAAAGGTTTTCCCCTGACATTAAGTCCAATCGTGTCTGACTCTGGGGGCTGGTGTCTATCTCCATCTCTAAGCCGAAAAGCCAGTGTTGTCCGTAGACACCTCCAAGGTCTTGTGGCCAGCATGACTGCACAGAGTGCTGTTACCTTCCTGCCAAGGTGGTACCTATTGGTCTACTCACATTTACATGTTTTTGAACTGCTAGGTTGTCAGAAGCTGGACCTAACAGTGGGAGCTCACCCTGCTTCCCGGATTTGAACCATCAACCTTTCAGTCAGCAAGTTCCACAGCTCAGTGGTTTAACCCACTGTGCCACCAGGGGCCCACACTATTAACCATATCTGCAAGATATTTCAGCACCAGGGACAGCTCCTTTTAAGTTCAGGTTAGACTTCAGAGCTTCTTCTATAGCTCGTTGCCATTGGAACCATCAGACAGGGCAAGTGCAATTATGCCTGAAAGCTGGAGATTCTCCTCCCTTGTAATATGGTTAACACTTCTAAGTTAAAGCTTTAGCTACTGTATGTGCATGTAGGAAGAAAGAAACAGATCTGACGTTTAAACTCTGGAAAACTTGAGTGTGTCTGTTTTTCCCAGGGAAAAGCTCTCAAAGTCATAGCTGATTAATTGCTTAGGAGGTCTGAAGGAAGAAAAGAACTAGTCCCAACCACTTCTCAATCGCTGAAGGAATGTTTCTAAAAACATTCTACTTGTAAAACAAAGTTTTTGAAAACTCAAGATCTAATGGTTTCTATTCTGAATTTTTTATTTCCTGTATCTTGAAGAAGGATAACATTGTAAATTCATGACTCAACACTCTGAAATTCTTATATTTCCTATATGGGATTTATTAATTCCTATATGGGATTTATTAATCGCCCAGAGCCATCTGGGATGGGTGATTAATAAATCCCTAAATAAATAAATAAATATTGTTTATTTCTTTGGATGTTACAGTACAGGGGCAGTGAAATTCTGGTTGGCCTTACGTTACTTCTGATAAGCACTAATTTGTGGGAGTGGGAAGAGAGAATTCATTTGACAATGCATTTGGTCTACAGAGAAAAGTTTAAAAGGTTTTTTTAAAGTTATGTTGGCAATTGTAAGGATATCCAATTGAAATATCAATAGAAATTGCACTGATGTTTTATCACCCACTGACCACTCATTGGCCACTGAAAACTGACAGAAAAGAACAATTAACTTTTGCTCAGGATATTGTAGTATAACAGAAGTGGGGAAAGAGATCATTAATTAATATTAAGTGTGAATAAAAATAAACACTTGCTAAAAAGTCTCCCACAGAGACTCAACAAAAGAGTGACATAATAATAATGATAACAATTTATTTGTATTCTGCCCTATCAGGACAGATTCCAACATACAATGGCAACACATTCACTGCCTCCATAAAACAAACAAAGACTGACATAAAATCTCAGAAAACTCCAGCATATGAAAATAACATTAAAAACCTAACATCAAATTAAAACCTAACATCAGTTAATTAAATCTAAAATCAATAAATTAAAGTAGACGTAGTCGAACAAAATTATATGGGGGTTGGTCCCCACGTAAGCTGCCCAAAGTCTCTTCAGGGAGATGGAGGCAGGATACAAACATAAAGTTGTTGTTGTTGTGGTTGTGGTTGTTGTCGGTGATGTTATATAATAGCATAAAATCTAAGCAAACATCCACATTGATTTAGAACAGTCAACTAGAGTTCACAAAACATCATGGGTTGGTTTTGTAAGCAAATGATGGTCATTGGGCTGGCGTGGTTTAGGAGAGCCAAGATGCAAAATAATTTTCAACTAGGGCCCGATAGTGATCTCTTAGTATCTAATCATCCTCCTCTCTATATGCTAATGAGAAAAAGTAGGTCTTCGGATGTTTTTTGAAGGCGAGGAGGGAGGTGAACAGCTTTATTTCTCAAGGGAGAGAGTTCCAGAGGTGGGGTGCAATCACAGAGAAGGCCCTCTCTCTCATTCCCACCAGCCGTACTTGAGTTGGGGGTGGGACCGAGAGCACGGCCTCCTTCGCTGACTGTAGTGCCCGAGCTGGTTTGTAAGATGAGATCTGATTGGTCAAGTAGCCTGATCACATTATGTGATCAGCCCCGACTAAATTGACTGTATTTCTGATGTACAGTTGTCTGAGATAAGCTATTTTGAAAGAATACAGAGAACATGAGACTAGAAATTCTCCACAGTAATTAAGGGAAAATAGAGGGGTGGGGGCATTATGTAGGCCAGAAACTGAAGATGGCTACCATTCCTTATGAGCCTGATGTCACTCACTGCAAAACTTCACCAGTAATATAGTCCACTCACAAGATAAGTCCTTGGAAACAGATTTATTGCCTAGGTTTCTACAGCAAGCAAAAAGTTGCTAGTGAAGTTTGTGCGTGAAAATTCCAGTTTTCTACTCACTACCACTACCTGTTTCCCCATGTCCACGCAGCTCAGTCCAACCCTTCCCCCAAATCCATTATCAGATTTTCCCTTGAGAAGTAATTCCAGTGATCCAGGTTCCAGTTCTGCCTCCTTCTGGCCTCAAACTGTCAAGGGGAGGATTCACAGTGTTTTCCTGCATATCGGAAATCCAATCCTGAAATCCATAAATAATTGGCTTCATTTGATTGTAACCTTTTTCTTTGCTTTGATCCAAATTGCAGTTGTCAAAACAATATGGAAACATTTGTACTATGTGGATGGGACATTTACCAGTAGTTGTTTTGTCCGGATTTGAAGCTGTGAAACAAGCACTGATCGATCACTCGGAAGAATTCTCAGAGCGACCGCAGACTCCATTTATTACAATGATAGGAAGAGGAAAAGGTAAGTTGTGAAGAGCTGTACTACTAGATCTTTCTCTGGAGAAACAACATGAGAAGATGTCATCATTTGAGGGAAAATTTTATCTGTTGGAACCAACTCTAAGAAAGTCACGTCTGGAAAATGCAGCTATGTACTGTGATTGTCATTATGGTGTAGTAGTGCTTTCAATTCTGGACTATGGACCTCATCACAATGAAGTCAAAATTGTGGGTATTAGCAGGGGGATTCACTATGGATTTTGGTGAATCTGGTGGGGCCAGGGGGAACCTGTCACCCCGCGCCTTGCATCGCCCCTTACCTTATCCCATAGGGGAAGTGTAGCCACCCAGCTCCCCCTCCCCCACCTCATTCTTCTCAATGAGAACATGAGGAACCTCTCATGTTCTCACTGCTCTCTCTTGCGACAGTTTCACCTCAGTTCAGGGAAGGAGCCCCCCCCCCCCCGGGAAGTAGATCTACATTGTTGGATGGGATCCATGGGGCTCCATCTCTGAACTGGGGCAAAACTGATTAGGATGGGTAATTTTGTCCGTGTGATGAGGTGGTATGACTCAGGGTTCAAATTTCCTTATAGCTATGGAAACCAATAGGCCTTTGAGCAAGTCGTACTTTCTGAGTCCCAGAGGAAGGCAATGGCAAACTCCTTTCATTTAATATTGATAGGTTCAATTTGGAGGTGACATAAGTCATACATGTATTTGTACTATCCCATGCCCAGACCTTATACAAGTTGCCACGTACATTTGTAACCCTGGCAATTGGTCTAGTTGAATCTCTACTGAAGGAGCTACAATGAGAAGTGTTTTTAATATTTTTTTATCTTTGCTGTGTTTTAGTAGCTTATTTTGTATTTTGTTATGTTTTTAGTTTACTGTTTCTTTTGTTTAATAAGATTAATTAGATTGTGTTATATTGTCAAATGTGTTTATCTTGACGTAATTGTCCGTATGGTTTCTGTCCGTCAATTGAATGTTTGCTTTACGTGTTGGAAATCGGAGTCCATGGTGGTGCAAAGATTTAAACCCTTGTGCTGGCAGGACCACTGACCAACAGGTCAGTGGTTCAAAATCTGGGGAAAACAGGTTGAGTTTCCTGTGTCAGCTCCAGCTCCCCATGTGGGAACATGAGAGCAGCCTCCCACAAGAATGGTCAAACATCTGGGTGTCCACTGGGCAATGCCCTTGAAGACAGCCAATTCTCTCACACCAGAAGTGACTTGCAGTTTCTCAAGTCACTCCTGACATGAAAAAAAAGGTTGGAAATCTTCCTTTCAGGCGATAGGGCGGTATGCAAAAAAAGTATTATCATAATAATTATCATTCAATACTAAAAACAGCCAAGTTTGCCAGTTTTTGACCTATTCACCAGGATATGCTGAGGATTACTTGAATTCAGAAAAGCACAGAGATTATGTAAGGTTATAACGGTAAAGGTATTAATGGTTTTAATAGATAGGCTGGAGGTTTAACAAGGGCCAGAGGTTTAGCACAGCAGTTAAACAACAGCTGCTAAAAGATCTTATCAACCGAACATTACAGGTTCGAGACCCCGGGCTGGCTTGGGCAGCCAGCTGTCAGCCCTGCCTCTGTTTACTTAAGCAGTCGAAAACAGCCTAGCTGTGAGTAGAGAAATTAGGGACCGCTTTGCGGGAGAGGACTTTTATAACGCCAATAAATAAGGAAGACAGATTGCTGGAAGGTGGACGGATTGCTGGAAGGTGGAAGCTCCTCGTCATAGGAGGATGAAGCAACAGCGCCCCCTGTGACACAATGGAGCAACAGCACCCGGGTGACACAACTGAAAAAGAACCTGGAAAGAACCTGTGGCTCAACTGGAAAGAACCTCCTACTGTATATGTTGTATGTGCTGTATGTCAAGCACAAAAACGGCAGGGATTGTCTGCTTGTATGTGTATTATGATCCGCCCTGAGTCCCCTTCGGGGTGAGAAGGGCGGAATATAAATAAAGTGTATCATGTGAGTAGGAAGGGAACCAAGAAAGGAAAGGAAAGGTTTGTTGTGAGGGACAACACAGTTAAAATACACAACCACAAAACATCATTTAAAATAGACATATTAAAATGTATTTCAAATAAATATTTATAGTAACATTCACAGAACAAAGATTAAAACACATTAAACACAAGAGTTTAGAATTCATAGTTAAAAGTTACCTGGGTAGGCCTGCCAGAAGAGATAGGTCTTCATACTACAGTCACGGCTAGGCCATAGTATGGAGATAAAGCAAATTTATCCAGCTGAATATGAGATTTATCCTTTCTTTTGTAGATCAATAATTTTAGGTACACTTGCAGGCTTCGGAGGCTGACTGGAGAAAAATGGTTTCTTTGCAGTACTAAGTCAAGACATGGTTTTCCCCCACCACTTTCATGCCATATAATTTTAATTCATTTGGCTTTTAACTTGTTTGAATTAAGAACATAAGAACATAAGAAGAGCCATGCTGAATCGGACCTCAGCCCATCTAGTCCAGCATTCTGTATCACACAGTGGCCCACCAGTTGTACACGGGGATCTCGAGCAGAAGGGAGGGCAAAACCCTGACCTGCTCCCAACCCCCACAACCAGTACCCGGGGAAATCCTGCCTACCTCAACCAACTCCGAGGTGGCACTTGAATGTCCTTTTCAGTAACTACCTATACACTTTGTATCCATGAATCTGTCTAATCCTGCCTTGAAGTTGTCCAGGCTGGCAGCTGTTTAGTGTTTCTTCTTGTTTAACTTATTAATTGATTGTGATTGAGAATTGTTTTAAAGTTTTTCATCTGTTTGCCTTGTGATGATGTTAATAAAAGGTTAGGTAAAGGTAGGTAAAGTTTCCCCCCTGACATTAAGTTCAGTCATGTCCGACTCTGGGGGTTGGTGCTCATCTCCATTTCAAAAGCCGAAGAGCCGGTGTTGTGCATAGACACCTCCAAGGTCATGTGGCCAGCATGACTCCATGGAGCGCCATTAGGGTAGGATACAATATTTTAATAATACAGTTTTGCAGACAGGTGGGTATACAACTAAGGTAAGAGTTATATCTGTGGTTCAAGACACCTCTTCTTTATAAGATGTCTATCTAAATCATCATAAAATTAGCAGTTGGCATCCTGTGATTAAGATACGGTGTTATTGTAGCAGCAAATCTGGAGTCCCAAAACTCCCAGGTGTTAACTTTTACTTACAGGCGGCGCAGCCGTGCGAGCACAGGAACGAGAGAAAACGCAACAATCGTACTGCAGGTGCAATGAAGCCAAAGTTTATTTGAACAACGTCAGCTGATGGGACCTGCCCACAGAACTAGCTGCCTCAGGGCAAGAACCCTGGACATTCTAAGCACACAGATTTTATACAGGCAATGGTGGCAAATCCCATTGTCCTGCCCTTCTTCACACACCCCATTGGCTGGCATTCATCAACTCATTTCATCATCCAATTAAACATCACATTATTTGGCATCATACTCTATTAGCATTCTTATTTGCTAAACAGCACTACGCAGTATTAATTCTTCATTCCCACAGTATGTTATCTGCCATATGAACATTATGTACTGAATTTGCAACATTTCTAAGCCGTTCCTCTATGCCAGCAAGGAAGAACGGTTTCATTTGCCCATGCGCGGTTTCTACCAATCAGTAACAATGTAAACAGATACACGCTGGGTGCTAGCTAGGCCAGTGTTATCAAGGAAAGGCACATGATGTACTCTAACAAATCACAGCTTGTGCCTAATGTACCAATCAGAGTGCATTATTCTCGTCTTGGCTGCCAGCATGATTTCTGGCAAGCTATCTTACTATACTAAGGCCTGTGCTTGTGCATCACTCTCCTCTGACTGTACTTCTGCTGAAAGCGCCAATTCTGCTTTATTCCTTACTTTTTTTCTTGTAACTGTTTCTGGCCAATGAAACAGTCACACAGCCTGCGTTTCCACTCAAGGTGCAGCCCAATTCACCTGCCAATCTCGTTTGATGCCTGGTTTCACATTTTTGACTGCTTTTGCTGATCTCCTCACTGCAAATGCACAGCACCTCAATATTAACGGTAAACAACATAACATCATTATTACAGAGCAGATTATCACAAGTATTAACATTACTGTTGACCTGATCCACCCTATGTCGGGCAGCCAACTAGTAAGGAGGCTCCAAATATCTTCTGGAGCTTCATAACTTTTTTGTACTTCTTTTGCAACTTGCTGAATCTTGACCATGTCAAGCTCAATATCTCCAGTCATGTTAATATAATGGCAGCACGTAGTATTCAGCCATACACAGAGGCCACCTTGCTTAGATAACAGGTAATCCAGTGCAATTTTCTGCTGGATTGCCATCCCAGCTAGGGAATTGACTTCAATTTGCAAAGCAGCCATTCCCTCAGCTGTATCATTAGCTAACATTTCCAATCCATATGATATTATACGTAGCTGCTTTATATTCCATGCCACTCCCACCATTGGCGTACTAATTGCCAAAACCCTCTGGGCCTCATTGAGATATGTTCTATGTGTGCTTGCTTACATTTGATCTCCTTCCACCCCTGCAGCGTTAAGAGAGCTGTGGGGACAATCGGCCAGCCCTGGCCATGACTTGACGGGCCATGCCCGCATATCCAGCAATCGTTTAGGCTAAGTTCATGTGTCATATTGGTTACTAATTTATGAAACAGGTTTTGGTCCCAACCCCCATGTGTCCCGGTTATGTACAATGTCCAAATCAGAGCCATGTACCCAAAAACAGTCCTTACTCCCACAGGTGGTTTCCTTTCGTAGCAGTGTCCTATTAGTATCCCAAACCACCATCTCAGGGAGAAGGTTTTAGGCTCCCTCCATCTGTCTCTAGTTGGACCACTCTCTCTCTCTCTCAGATTCAACCACCAACGGGCAGTATATAGAGATAAAGGCTATATCAGAGGGAGAGATAAGAAACGGAGGAGGGCAGCTGTAGGCACGGAGACATTTTGAGATTTTTAAATAATGGTACACACATACAGCAGGCCATGACTGTTCAGACTCCCACAGATGGCTCACAGACACGCCAAGCTAGTAAAAGTATTTACAGTTTATTCAAACAAAAACATAGCCACAGTCCGGCATAAAAAACCCACATCCAAAAAAGCCTATAAACAAAACAGAGAAGACGTCCGTCTTTCGTAGTCTTTGGCCTTTATCCCGGCTCGAAGTCTGTGTGATGCGAAGATCCGTCCGAGAAGGAAAGGAGGAGTGCTTCTCAAATTCCAGGAGCTAAGTATACAAACAAACACATCAAAGCCCCCGCAACCCACAGCAACCCCCTTCCACCCATTATACAATACCAAGAAGAGACAGGCACTCACAGCAACACAGGAAATGATCAAACGAAACACGGTAGTCACTAAACATAAAAACACACATTAAAGCCCCAACCCCCCAACAAACAACAGTGTCAGCTAGAGCTGCCATAGCAGCTCCCCCAGAACCCAACATGAAAACAGCCCAATACTCACAGCTCGCTGGGAATCAGGAACTAAGACACGAAGAATCAAGAGCACCAGATACAGGAACTAGCAACCCACCAGCAACACCTTGGCCGACCGCAGAGTCCCAAATCCCCAGACCTTACTTTTATACCCTTACAACTCAGAGTCATCAGACTCCCCACCCAAATCTGCCTCAGTCCCCACAGCTGCAGCACTGGGTGTGTTCCTCCAATCCTCCCACCTTTGCTGAACAGTTAAAGGACCCCAATCTGACTCAACATTCCCACTAGGCCAATCAGGATCACTTGAAAAGCCAAAAAATGAGCTTTCGCTGGACTCAGCATTTAACACATTCCTGACATCCTGCACCAACGCTGAGTCCAGCTCTGTATCACTCTCTTCTGAGGTTAACTCTGCTTCAAACCCCTCAAAAGTGTCATCACTGGTAGGCTCCCTAAGTATTTGTCGGACCTTTCTCCTTTGTTCTGCACCTTCCAAACTCACAACACTTGCAGCTCTCTTCCTCCCAGCTGCAGTAATTCTGCCCAAACCTCCCTCTTCAAGTGACATGTCCGACAAAGTATCCTCCTCCCTGTTACTACCTGTAGCAACTACAGGCTCAGCTTGTTCAACTACAACAATGACAGCTTGCGTGAGGGGTGTGTGCCTGAGAAGGCACACCTGAAAGTCCAGTTGACCTGTGGCTCCAATCAAAGGCCCTGCCCAGGCGGAGGCACTTGCAGTCTACTTCTGCCACTGACATTTCATCCTGCAAAACATTTCTATCCACCGCTGTGTGGGCTTGCATGCATTGCTATGGCCTGTAGTAAAGTTTGTGTCTTCTAGAGTGGCAACATAGCTATATTTGACCTGAATTTTGTAAATTATAATTGCATATTGATTCTGTCCACCCTCAGGTATTGTGATTTCAAATGGACATGTCTGGAAGCAACAGAGACGGTTTGGCCTAGTTACATTGCGGAAACTGGGAGTGGGGAAAAAAACCATGGAGGGCCAAATACAAGAGGAATCCCGACAGCTCGTAGAGGTTTTTGCACACAAAAAAGGTATATCATATTAGGAGATGATGCTGATGTATCAACCTGCAAGCATTTTTGTGTAGTCTGTACTGGTCCTTGATATGGAATTTATCTTCTAATATAAGCATAAGTGGACAAAATTCCCAATAGTTCCTTTCTTCAAAGGAAAATCCATATCCAGGGTATTAAGCATTGCCTGATATATTCCCTGAACTTGATTTTCAGGGCAGCCATTTGATCCTGCATTGCCCATCACCAATTCAGTCTCCAACGTGATATGTGCCGTGACTTTTGGATACCGGTTTTCCCTTGAAGATGCAACCTTCAAGAAACTGCTTGATGCCCTTGCATATACCTTGAAATTTGCAGGCAGTCTCTTTCATATGGTAAGCAATCATTTTCTTCCATTTCCATCCATCCAAATAGATCTTCCTAAGATGAAAACAATTACAATACTGTTTTGAGTGTTAGATTTAATCAACGAAGGGAAGAATAAACCTGAAGAGGTAAATCTTCACAGTTTACACTAGAAAAGTATATATTTGACTATTTCATTCTCATGTGTGAGGATGAATGCATTCCAAAGTTTTATCTCAGTGACGAAGAAAACAAAGGCTGGAATCCTCTTGGGGAATCACATCTTTGTAACTAGAAATGTCTATAGGAATTCCAATCGGAAAGGTCTCTAATGTCTGCACACAGTCAAGGATTCATTACTACATATAACAAAATGACTGATACATAAGGGGATTGATGTGGAATGAGACGGGTAGGATGTGTATTAGTCCCCTAAGACATACTATTTATTTATTTATTTATTATTTGCATTTGTATTCCGCCTCTTCCCGAGGGCTCGTGGCGGGTTACAAGACATACATAGTGATCGGCAGGCAACACTCATGCCGACTCACGAACAAAATAAAACAATGCTATAACCATAAAAATAACAAAAATGATACTAAAAACATCATTAAAACATTGTTAAAATTACACTAAGTGACAAAAACGGTAACACAGAGTCATAAATCGATTGAAGGCAAGAGGCGTTATATGTCAACCGAAGGCCTGCTTGAAAAGGAAGGTCTTACAGGCCCTGCGGAAGGGGGCGAGCTCCCGTATGGCTCTAGCCTCCTCCGGCAGGGCATTCCAGTACTACATAAGTTCTGATGAGCACTGAGGATGAATGCACATTTAATGCTTTTGCAGTATTCTGTTATGTATCTTCACAATTCAGTAGAGTTTCCCATATTTATTTATGTCACACATTTGTACCCTGTCCTTCTCCTCCCCAGAGTGATGTTACATAAGGTGATTACAAAATGTGACAGGTTAGACAGAATTCTGGTGCAATATTTTTGCAATTACCATCTTGAATTTGCACATCCCAAAGTATTTTGGGAAATTATTCTGCATAGAAATACACGTTTTTCTGTGTGTAAACATCATAGGGGTTTATACCATTTTTCATAAAAGAAGACAGACTGAGAATATTATGGGCTGCATAAGGAATGACAGAGCTACATTGCCAACATGATATGAAACCATGTTAGAGAAGTGTAACAATGAGGAATGGGAAATCCCACCAAACAATATGCCACTGTGAAAAGTGAAGCCATTTTTTCCAGATGGGCACAGGGCACTCAAGAATTTTCACTGACCTTTATTCAGAATTACCAATGGCTCTAGTGCAAGCTATTATTAATGTATAAGGACATGTTGTCCTACAAAGTTACCTACTGTTGCACATCATGACTGTTTCACAATGGGTACACTTCTTGTATTATTGTTCCAAACTCTTCCTAGGAATTCAACCATTGCACAATGTTACAATTCTACACTGCAGAGATGTAATTTAGATCATGATTGTACACATTCTCACTGGGTTGCCAGTCACTGTTGTTAAAGAGCCATAGTATTTTATGTGAAGAATTTCTGCTCTTTATAGGGAAAGAATAATCTGAAATAAACAATCCACATGGCCGCCTAGAAACTGTACTTCTTCACATAACAATGTGGGAGGAGGTAACAGCCAAAAAACCCATGTGAGTCCTGTGCAAAACAATTTCCCAAAACATTTCAGGATGCTTTCTTGCAGACAAGAAAATGATGAGAAAGTTCTCACAATTGAATGTTGAGAATTGATTTTTCAACCAGAAAATGAATAATGAGAAACATGTTTTCTGTTCTTGTGCTTTGAAGACATTTCTGAGTTATAGGTACAAGGCATCATGCAAGATATTATGTCTGATAAGAGTCTGAAAATTGAGCAGTGGAGGTGGGCCCAAACAGGGGAAGTAGGAGGAAAAGGGAAGAAAGGGGACATTTTGAAAGCAGCTGAAAAGGAGGAAGAGTTTATTAGGAGTGCCAAAGAGAAGCAGAAGAGAATATGTGGTGGCTCTCTAGCCATAGCAAGGAATCCATGGAGAAAGGGGGCAAGCATGCATTGCTCCATGCCTTGTTAATAGCCAAGACATTTTCTATCTGAAAGCAATTTGTGTGTGTCAAAGCTGCTTTTGTTGTGTTTCTTTGCCTCTGCCCTACTAATGGTAGGCCTTTGTCTTTGTTGTAGTTATATGAAATGTTCCCATGGCTCATGAAGCGTCTTCCTGGGCCTCACAAAAAGGCATTAAATGCCACAGAGATGCTGCTTTCATTAGCAAGGACAGAAATACAGAAACATAAGGAGCAAAATTCCTTTCAGGAGCCACGGGATTTAATTGATTTTTACCTGCTTGAAATGGAAAAAGTAAGTATCTGGTTTCTATCTAATTACATCCATTCCAAGAAATGCAATGGGACCTCCACTTGGGTTTGGTTAAAGGATCCCTGTGTATACAAAAATATGCCCAACTGCCGTTATGTACAATAGTGTAGTAAAATGTTAAAATGAAGATTTGCTTTTTGGATTTTTAAAGTATTTTCAATATTGAATCCATGAATGCAGAATCCATAAATATGGAGGACCATATGTAATTACTAAGGTTGGGCTTTCAGATGAAGAAATTAAATTAGTTCGTATTAGATCTGTTCAAACTGCTAATTTTGAGCTTTTCCGCACCTCCCCCACAAACCCGGAAGTAGACTTTGATTTACGCTCCTTGAGGCTGGCAATTTGTGTAATTATTGTAATTAATTCTTAATTATTGTACTCACACACCTTCTCCCTGTCTTCTCCCCTTCTGTTCCTTCCCGCCTTCATTCATTTTCTTGCCTTGTGTCTTTTTCCTGCATTTCTATGGGGAATTGGAAGTGACGCTGCCGCTAGGCATTCTGGGAAGTGTAGTCCTCCACACTTCTCCCTCTCCCCCCCCTCTCTCCTCTCTGCCGTCACTGCCGATGTTGCCTGGCTCGAGGGAAGAGAGGTAGAGGCAGCCGAGGCACGGAGGGGCTGGGAATGGCAGGCCCCGCCCCCAAGGAGACCAAAACTTCCTGGTGGACGGAGCTGCGCTGAGGCGAGCGCGGTAGAATTGCAGGAAGAGAGAGAAAGAGAGCGGAGGGGAGAATTGAAGGAAGAGGAGGGGAGAGAAAGAGAGAAGATGGAGAGGAAAGGAGGAAGGAAGGAGGAGGGAGGAGGAGGAGGGAAGGAGGAGAGGGGGAGGGAGGGAGGAAGGGAGAGGAGGAGGAGAGAGAGAAAAGGGAGAAGAAAATAAACGTGTATGGGGCGAGGAAGAAGGAGGGAAAGGTTTGCAGGCAGCAAGAGCAGAGGAAAGAAGAGTAAAGCACAGCTGGGTTGCTGTGTGGGAGGGTCCAGCGGAGAAGGAAAGCCTCCGCTTCTGCAAACGCCCCTGAGTCCTGGGAGATGGCCGTGGCATGAAGGAAAATCCCAGAAGCTCCCAATTTCAAAGGTCTGCCCCCCAAGAGGCCCCCGGTATTCTCTATTGCTCATGACAGTTCTCTGTGCCAACTTTGGCTCAATTCCATTGTTGGTGGAGTTCAAAATGCTCTTTGATTGTAGGTGAACTATAAACCCCAGCAGCTACAACTCCCAAATGACAAAATCAACCCCCCACAACTCCAACAGTGTTCAACTTTGGGTATATTAAGTATTTGTGCCAAATTTGGTCCAGATCCAGGATTGTTTGGGTTCAGAGTGCTTTCCAAATATAGGTGAACTATATCTCCCCTAAATCACTGTCAATTCCTCCCAAAGCCCTCCAGTATTTTCAGTTGGTCATGCATGTTCTGTGTGTGTGCCAATTTTGGTTCAATTCAATCACTGGTGGAGTTCATAATGCTCTTTGATTGTAAGTGAACTATAAATCCCAGCAACTACAACTCCCAAATGTCAAGGTCTATTTTCCCTAAACTCCATCTGTGTTGTTCACATTTGGGCATATTGGGTATTCATGCAAACTTTGGTCCTCTCCTGATCCAACATTGTTTGAGTCCAGACTGCTCTCTGGATGTAGGTGAACTACAACTCCAACACTCAAGGTCAATGCCCACCAAACCCTTCCAGTATTGCCACAAATACACATATTAAAATGTATTTCCATAAATGTTACATATTAAAATGTATTTCTATTATTATTATTATTTGAAACACAACAAGATGCATTTCTATATGCTATAAATATTTAGCTCCAGTGAATTGCACTCCAAGGTGAAGGGAAATGTTGCCCCTTGATTTCCCTGTGCTTAAAACAGTGTCAGTCCTGTTTCCCTGCTTTGGACAATTTAGAACCAATTACAAAATTTTGTAAGTAATAACAAATCAATTAAGATTTTTTTTGAAATTTTTTTGTAATTCATTACGTTAAGCATCAAAAAAATCCCCCCCCCCATTTGTTTTTAGAACCACGATTTTTGGGTTCTAAACCAACCCTAGTAATTACATTCACTGGTAGGACTGAATACAGCCAGCACTTCAATATCATGGTGGGTAGAGGAGAGCAGCTGTGAAAAACTCTAGGATAGAAGGAGGCATGGTGCTGGAACAGCAAATTGTACTATTTTGAAAAATTGTACAATTTCCAGGGAGGCAACCCACCATGCTTCCATGGGACTCTCTGGCCCTACTGCCTTTTTCTCCACCTACTTGCTCATTTTCCTTACCTTTCTTTTCTCTCTTGCCTCCCTGCCTCATTCTTTGGCAGATAGGGCGCAATGAAGGAAATTCTGGCAAACCACCTCTGTGTATCCTTTGCCTAAGAAAATCCTTTGTAATTCATTGGTTTTACACACGGTGTTGCCCTCTGTTGTTTGAGTAGACTAATTCATTGGTTTGCCATAAATCAGTAGGAAACTTGAAGATGCATGAACACAGATAGAAAAACAGCTTTGAATAGAAGCTTTGTAGTCATACGTAAGGTCCTACTTCATCTTTCCTATTTACAGGATCAGAAGAGGAATGATCCCACTTCATCATTCGATGAAGAGAATTTGGCTCAGAATATTCATGACTTATTTATTGCTGGAACAGAAACAACTGCCACTTCTCTGAAATGGGCAATCGTTCTGTTGACAAATCATCCAGATATTCAAGGTAAGAGAGACCCCTCTTGTATCAGCCAAAGTTCTTTGCATATACTTTTTAATTGCAAACATATGCAGAATGGAGAAGGGTACAATAGCTATAGTTGTGACTACGTTTCCCCCTACAAACTGGTGCAGACCCTATGATCTGCTGGGGAGAGAGCACAACCCCTTCTCTCACTCCTGCCTGTGTCACAAGCTCAGATGTGGAGACGAGAGAGAGGGCCTTCTCGGTGGTAACCCTCTGGCTCTGAAACTCTCTCCCCAGGGAGATTAGGCTAGCACCCACTCTGTCTACTTTCAGCAGGGATTTTAAAACATGGATGTTCCAATGTGCATTTGCAAATGATTGCCCAGACATAATTAACTGTCAGATTGAACTCAGCAATTTACCCCCTACACTGGCTCTATGATCTATTTTTGCACAAGCCCATGCATAGCCCCGCCCTCTCTAATCATGATATGCCCACTATAGTCCGGTTCTGATTATTGAGATTGGTTTTTGATTTATTTTAATGGTGCTTTTATCTTTTACTCTTTTTAATTGTGTAATTAGTTGTTTTGTTTGTTTTTGCTGCATTTTTAATGTATTTTTATTTGGTTAATTTGTTATTATTGGGCTTGGTGCCACTTGCAAGCTGTGCTGAGTCCCTTTCGGAGAAATGGTAGTGGGATATAAAAATAAAGTAGTAGTAGCAGTAGTAGCAGTAGTAGTTGATATTATTATAATATTATTATTTTACTGACACAAAAACACAGTACGACACAGCAGACACGATATACATACTGGATTTTGTATCACAAAATCACAAGTCGAACACTTCCCAAGCGTTTAGGACTATATGATGTATTTTCAAATGATGCATGCAGATCCAAGTAAGATGGCCTTTTGCAGTTGACAGATCATTATTTTGTCAATGTTAATTGTTTTCAAATGCTGGCTGAGATCTGGGACCACCTGTATTGATTTATACCAGAGCCTTTGGAGTTCAATTTTAAGGTCGTGATAACAGCTGAGTTTTTCCTGTTGTTTTTTGTCAATTCAACTGTCACCTGGTATGGCGACATCAATAATCCAACCTTTTTTCTTTTCCGCAATCGTGATGTCTGGTGTATTGTGTTACAAAACTTTGTCAGTCTGGATTCGAAAGTCCCACAGTATGTTCATTTTCTACTACCTTTGTAGGTTTATAATCCCACCAGTTCTTTACTAATGGCAGGTGGTACTTATGACGTAAATTCCAATGAATCATTTGGGTCACAGAATTGTGCCTCTGTTTATAGTCTGTCTCTGCGATTCTTTTGCAGCAGCTAAGGAGATGATCCATGGTTTCATCAGCTTCCTTGCACAGTCTGAATTTTGGGTCATCAGCTCATTTTTTGATCCTGGCCTTAATGGCATTTATTATGATGGCTTTCTCCTAGGCTGCAAGAATCAGGCCTTCTTCTGTCTCCTTCTTCCGGGTTGCATTCGTGAGCCATAACCAGGTCTTCTCCTTGTCAATTTTGTCAAGGAACTCCCCATGTAATGCTTTGTTGTGCTAGCTGTCAGCTCTGGTTTGTAGTGCAGTTTTCTTGTACTGATTCTTTGCTGTGCTTTGAATAGTTTCCGATTATTGACTTCAATCAAAGCAGGTTCTTTGCTTTCTTTTACATATTCTGCCAGGGCATGTTTTTCTTTGGGTTGTAGTTTTTTGGGCCTGTATGGCCATGTTCCCAAAGCATTCTCTCCTGACGTTTCACCTGCATCTATAACAGGTATCCTCAGAGGTTGTGAGGACCAATTAATTTCAATTGTAAATAATAATAATAATAATATAACTTTTTAATACCCCACCTCCATCTCCCCGAAGGGACTCAAGGTGGCTTACATGGGACCAGGCCTGATCAACACAATTAAAACATAGCAAATTTAGAATACATAACATAAAATTGATATTCTTCCCAGCAAATAAATTTTAGCTGAGACCATAGTTTTAGATTTTCTTGTATTTCATTCCATGCTTTTTTCATATTTGTTTGTATATAGGTCCAATTTTTTCATAGTCATACATAAAGGTAAAGCTTTCCCCTTGACATTAAATCTAGTTGTGTCCGACTCTGGGAGCCTGGGTGGTGCTCATCTCAATTTCTAAGCCAAAGAGCCGACGTTGTCTGTAGACTCCTCCAAGGTCATGTGGCGGACATGACTGCATGGAGCGCCATTACTTTCCCGCTGGAGTGGTACCCACTAATCTACTCACATTTGCATGTTTTCAAACAGGTAGAATTGGGAAAGCAGCTTATAAAAATTAATAACACATTGTTAAAATGGGATGGGAAAGTTGTAGTGGGGAAACAAGGCTCAGCATACCATAGAGTCATGGAAATGACTCTATAGAACACGAATTCTTTGCAGGGAAAGTGAAATACAAATATAATAAACTGTGATTTGTGAGTTGTGTTTATTGAATTTTTTTTAAAAAAAAAACTTTATTGAAAGAAATTTTTTCAAGTATATACATAAAATCAAAGTTGCGGTGAATGGATAGAAGGGAGAATTTAAAGAAGAAGAGGGGAAACAAGGTTGTGTGAAGATAGCGGAACAGAGTTGTGTTTATTAAATTATAATGGATAATCCTGTATGAATTTTTCACTGCATATTGAACAAATCCATGAAGAATTTAATATTCATAATATGGATTTCACCTTTTTCTACAGATAAGGTCTACAAGGAAATAGAAGATGTTTTGAGTTCCTCTTCCTTCAGCTATCAAGACATAAAGAAGCTCCCTTATACAAATGCTGTGCTTCATGAAATCCAGCGTTCAAAATATCCCTTCTTATTTGGGGTCCCAAGACAAACTTCCAAAGATGTGAAGATGAGAGGTTTTCTCATCCCTAAGGTACAGGATACAAATATGCAGTTCTGCATACCAAGAATGAGGAAGGGTATAGACAATTTTGAGGGATGTACACACGCTGGACTGAGCTGAAATGGAAAAGTGGTTTAAACAGTGGACTAGAGGTGCATCTATGCTGGTTACTTAACATTGATCAAAGTCAGCTTGAAAACAGGATGTCTGAATGACTGTTGCCTCCCTTCTCCCAACTGTACCTTTCCAAATTCTACCCACTTCCCTGTGCTCCAGGAATCTCAGACTTCATTGCACCTGAACACGTATGATGCCACACTGGGATGCCACAGAGCTGTGTGTTGAGTCCTCTGCTTTTCACGTTGTACCCATATGATTGTACCCACACCCACCATAGCAAAATCATTACCAAATTTGCAGGTGACCCACCTGTGATGGGGCTTCTTATCCCTGAAGGGGATGAGTCTGCCTATCAGGATGAGGTGGATCGGCTGCGCTGGTGGTGCAGGGACAATAATCTGTTTCTTAACATCAACAAAACCAAGGAGCTCATAGTGAACTATAGGAAGAACAGACCAAACATTCAGCTCTTGGTCATAAATGGAGACCAAGTTGAGCCAATTTCAAGTGTCACTGTCAAGGAGGATCTGATTTGGGGTACCCTTATGGCAGCATTGGTGAACAGAAGCCAGCCGAGGCTGTATTACCCGAGATTCCTAAGGAACCACCAACTGCATAAAAACTGCTGGTGACTTTCTTCTACTGTGCTATAGAGAGTGTCCTAACCTACTGCATCTGCACATAGTTGAGTAGCTGCTAGACTTGGGCATTTGATGCGGAAATACCCTTGGTTCTTATCTAGTTTGGATGCTTAGCAGTTTTAAAGCGAGGTCCGACATGCCTCCTTGCTGCTCTTCCAATATTAAAAATTTGAATCAAAATGAGTCATAAGATTTGGATGTTCAGATGTAGCTGTGACGGAGCTAAAATTCAGAGGGTAACCAAACCCTGGTGAGGTATGAAGTCAAACATGTTTTTTTTAAAAAAAAATAAATCTTTATTGAGTTTTCAAAAGTCGTAATAAAAACAGATGATAGCATTACAGTGTTAAAGCAGAAACAAAGAATCGAGTGGGACACACCGGGTGGTTTGAGTTGACCATCCTCGGTGTGTGCAGAGTAAGAGGAAATTAAAAAGGAACAGATGTGCTGCCATAAAAACATGGCAAAAATTTATTACACTGGGAAAAACTTTGTCTTTACTCAAGGGACATCATCATTTTGTTGTGTTGAGTCTCCACTAATTTAACACAGTTTGTGCCTCACAAAGTTTCTGGAGTAGAACAACTACTTTCAAAGTAAAGATCACACAGTTAAACAGGAAATAATACTTTCAAACCAGGAACAAATTTCCTTTATTATGAAAAATATTTTTATATTTCTTTTGAAAATTTGCCAAAAATTCGTGGATATGTCAAATGATCTGAGATTAGGTGAGCTAACAGTGGCCAATGTGTTCTACCACTGTAGCAAGTTTAATCAGATTATCTTAAAAACTAGGGAGAGAAAAGCCCCTGAAGTTTCCCCCACTTTGTGCTGTTTTTTCCCCTTTTGCGCAATCGGTCTGTCATTAACGAATCGATTCGGAAGTTTTGGAAATGTCTGAAAGTTTTGATTTTTTTTCAGGAAAATCCGGAAGTGATTTTAGAATTGAATCTCCAGTGCCACAAACTTTTGAACACAGTTTAGGACCTTTTTTTTTGATCGCCTATGCCTAGTAGCTGCACAGTGGCAGATAGGAAGCCGCTCCAAAGGGTCACCATTTCTGTACATAGAATCATTGGTTGTCCTCTCCCCTCTTTGGAAGATCTTTATAATTCCCACTATCTTAAGAAATCTCAGAGCATTCTTGGGGATCCATCTCACCAAAAATATTCTTTTTTTGAATTATTCTCATCTTATTGTACAGGGTGACAAAGACAAGGACAAACAGAATGGATGATAGTTTTTATCCTAGAGTGGTGGCTATGTTGAAATCTGTGGTTTCACACTGATGTGGCATTGGTGGGGGTGTGGTGGGCGTGTGGATGGACAGGTGTGTTGTTTTGTGTTGTATGCGGGGAAGGCATGTAATTTCATCTTGGTTTATTTATGTAAGTCATTGAATTTTGCTATTATCTTTTGTAAATCGCTTTGTGTGTCCTACCCCCAGGTGTGAGAAAAGTGGTATATAAATACTGTAAATAAATAAATACATAAATAAATAAATACATAAACAAAGTTATTCTACTCTGTTCTATTCTAAGTCCCATGGTAGAAAATGCAAATTTGACATTTGTTTCTGCCTTTCAGGGGACAGCTATTATGCCAAATCTCCGCTCTGTGCTTCTTGATCCTGAGCATTGGGAGACTCCTGAAGAGTTCAATCCAAATCATTTTTTGGACCAGGATGGACATTTTGTTGCTAGAGAAGAGTATCTGGCATTTGGAGCAGGTAAAAATACATCATGATTTATCAGTGTGTCTTCTGGGGAGTTTCCGTGATAAGATGTGCTGTAGCCTCTGTCCTTTGTGGGGCAGTGCAGTTGCTGCTTATGAGCACATATTAACCAGGGCAGCAAAACCTTCATTCCAATTATGAAACAATTAAGAACTATAAACTAAGGACATGATCACATGAAAGTAGGGAAAGGTGAAGGGTGCTGTTTTCTTTTGTTCCCTACTGCCAAGGTCCCTTGACTTTCCGTCTTCATGGATGGCAGGCAATCCATGTCCTTTCTCGCCTTTCCATTTTCTCTTCATTTTCTGTTGTTGGGAGTACAGGAGAAAGACATCAGTTTTGTGTGTTCATATGGGTGAAGAGGTTATCTTACTTTTCAGTTTGCTTTGTTTTTCATTGGTAACTGATGGCATTGTGAAAATGCTTTTAGGAAAAATGTTTACCAATGTAACATTTTTTCCTAAAAGCATTTTCACAATGCCATAACAGTTGGTGTCCTTAGCTTCCACATCAGTTACCCTTTGCGCCTTAGTTTCTTGCTATTTTATGATTATTTATTTATTTATTTATTAAGAAAGATTAAAGCAAAGCCTACGCATGAACACACACAAAACAAAACACCATCAACAGCATATTACATCCTAAAAGTAATGACTACAAACTAAAGACAACCTTCATTATTCAGTTATTGTGAGCTTTCCTACATTATTTAATCTAAGGGCTTTACATTCTCTGGTGGTTATAATTTCTTAGTTTTCTACACCCATATAGTGAAAAGGAAGCATTGGTACACCCTTCTCACACAATAACACACTTTTAGTCCCGTCCCCCCCCCAAAAAAAACCAGTGATGAAGATTTCGCTCCATCTTTGCTGGAGGAACATCACTGTTTTATTTCTGGCAGACACTAAGAGCAAAAGGTTGCTGATGCTTTCTTCTTAATTAAAATTCTTATTTGCATTTTCTTTTTAATATTTGTATATTGCCCTCCTCCTTTTCTTGTTACATTTCTATCTTATTCATGCAAGAGAAAACAAGAATCAAGGAGATAGAATTGACTGAAATACACAATGAAGGCACTCCCGAAAGATGCTCCTCCAACCTCTTATGATTAGCCACCATCCTTCGATGGATTTTATGCTACTTTTAAGCAACATGTTAACTCACAAGTTCTATTGTTTTGGCAGAATGGCTTCTATTCTAATGTGAGTCAGATGGGTTACTTTAAGAGTGTGGAGTGGACCATAGCTTAACAATCCATAGTCCAGTTTCCAGATCCATCTCTGTTTGCTGCATGGGATAGGTCAGTATTTCTCAAACTGTGTTCCTCCAGGTGTTTTGGACTTCAGCTCCCAGATATCCTAGCCATCTTTCCAGCTGTTAGGAATGGTGGGAGCTGAAATCCAAAACATCTGGAGGAACACAATTTGAGAAACTTCAGGATAGATACACACTTTCTATTTTTATTTCCCCTGCAGGGGCTCGGGTGTGTTTGGGGGAGCAGCTGGCAAGGATGGAGTTCTTCATCTTCTTGGTCAACCTGCTGAGGGCCTTCCGTTTCCAGCTGCCTCCAGGAGTCAAAGATCTCAATGAAGATCCTACACCAGGAGTGACAACACCACCCGCTCCTTATAAAGTGTGTGCTGTCCCTCGCTCTGGTTCATCATAGAACATTCAAAAATAATTACAATGGCTTATACTTGATTGCTGTAATTTTAAACCGAATTCACACTTGATTTGTTATTTCCAAGCTTTATCATGTACACAAAATCTGAGTCATACCTGTGATATATTTCAGTCATAAAGAAATTCTGTCAAAGTGGTCCCTGGTCAAGTGGTCCCTGGTCAAAAAAAAGGTTGGGAACCGCTGATCCAGCACAAGAATCATCATCTAAAATTTATAAGCAAAAATTCTAATAAAGACAAAATTATGAAAACTATTCTAAGATGATTTCCTTCCTCCCGCAGAGTAGAAAAATAGTCTCCATTCCGTTAACAAAGTTCTTCACTATTTCCTCCCTATTCATCACAGCCAATATATCCTCATTCCAAAAACTTTCACTATCCATTTTCTTTTTACTTTTTCTCTGTTCACCATAAGTCGCTGTCCCTTTACCTTCTTCCCCTCCCTTCCCTAATGTTGCATCCTCCTCTCGCATCTAGTGCAGTGGTTCTCAACCTGTGGCCTTCAACTCCCAGAAATCCTAACATCTGGCAAACAACTAGGGACCCACAGGTTAAGAACCACTGATCTAGTGGTTTATCTAGCTCAAATTTGTTTCTTCTGCAAAACTCCATGGCCTTCATCACTGAGTTTACATCCAACTCCTCTTCCAGGGCCACCTTCCCTCCTCCCATGTAACCCACCAAAGTGCTAACCTTCAATTTATAAATATATTCACCCATTCGTTCTTTTATGCCATCAAATCCCAAAGTTAGCTTTCCTTATCTTGCATCTATTTTATCTGTCTCTCTTTTATGTGTTTCTCCAAAAACATATTCCAACATCGACCCAGCACAGAGCCTTTTCTGTAGTGGTGCCGTCAATACGGAACACTCTTCCTAGCAATGTAGGGGCCATGCAGGACCTTCTCTCCTTCCGCAAGGCCTGCAAGACACAGCTTTTCCGGCTAGCCTTTGATTGCTAGGCCAGAAATCTTTTTAAAGCTAGTTTAATATGTATGCTTTTACCTCTGTGTGTTTTACCTGATTGTAAGCCGCTCCGAGCCCTCGGGGAGTGGCAGTGTAGAAGTCCAAATAATAATAAATAAATAAATAAATTACTGCTCTTCCCACCAGCTCTTGTCTTTGATACACTATTGTCATCATGTCAGTTTTCCTTATTTACTTTAGATGTTTTGAGTTTGTTTTGTAAATATACTGCAACTCTACCCAATAGTTATATTTACAAAATATAAATATGTATGGTCTTTCTCTGACTGCCAGCAGAAGTGTATGGCCAACTGTATCAACAAAGGAGAATTGAGTCAGATAAAAATACACAACACACTCAAAAACAGAGGAATTCTAGGTAAGAAACAATCAGGGGCAGCAAATCACCTTCCAACAAAGGATTCCCTCAGGCAGGAAGCAGCCAAGCCTTGAAGCTGAAAAGTCATTCAATGCTAATCAAGGTGGCAAATTGCAACATTCACACTTGCCTCAAGCAGACAAGAGTTCTTTCTCCCACCCTGGGCATTCCACATATATATAAACCTCACTAGTTTCCAATAAACCTCTCAACCTCTGAGGATTCCTGCCACAGATGTGCACAAAACATTAGGAAGGAATGCTTCTGGAACATGGCCATACAGCTCGGAAAACTCACAGCAACACAATATCATTGATTGAGATATGGGAGGTTCAAGAAAATTCCCTATGAAGAGCGTATCTGTATTTGTGGTGCCCCTGAGATCGAAGATCTAACTCATCTTCTGCTCTATTGCAAAATCTATCAAATAGAGAGAAAACAACTGCTAGAGATATTTCTTGTGGGAAAAATCATTGGGACCCTCTAGCAAAAGTCTCACTTCTGCTGGCCGGCTCCAACAAGCTGATAACAGATGCTACTGCTCGTTTTCTCTGTAAAGCCATGAAACTAAGATCTGATTACATAGATGCAATTGGAATAAATTGTGTTGGAGATGAGGACCTGTGAATTGTTACCACCTCCCTTAGAATCCCTCCTGCTGGGCAAAACAGGGGTTTAATTGATGTAATGGTCTAGAATTCTCCTCAGATTGTTTTTAGAATCATTGCAATGTGTCTGTGTTCTGTGTGTATTTGATATGGCTTCTGGCTAATCAATAAAATTGTTGTTGTTGTTGTTGTTGTTGATTGACATATGCTGCCACACAATCTGGATGTGTCATCACTCACCTCCTCCGCTGCTCTTCGGCTGCTCAGAAATGGCCAAGGGACTGATTGTTTCCAGGACAACAAATCAAAGAAATGAATTGCAGCATCATATGGCAGACTAATGGTATCACAATTACTAAATGGAATGCCCACTTGTATTTCATTATCTTGGTTTGGTCTATGTGCCTATAGATTTTTATCATATTGATAATAGGATAGACAGTTTAGGTTAGGAGTAAGCCCTGAGAAAAACACTCTTAAGTCTCCGGCAATATCATTAATGTTATGTATCAAGTACCAACTACAGAGGGCCATGCCCTTGGATTGGCATCCCTGTTGGTAAATAAGAATTTTAAAATAATCATATTAATAAGATCTATTGGGCTTGGAAGTGTTCTGAACTCATTTCAACCGATAAGTTTGCATATTGAGTTATAATTAGAACCATGTGACGGGATTATCTCATTTCCTCAGAACCACGAAGTGTGCCAACTGTTAGTACTAACTCAGCACACATGTAGGTTATATTTTCCAAAATACATCATGGTGGCACATTAGTTTCAAAGATTACCATCAGAACCAAAGGATTGATCACATTCATTTTTATTTATTTTTACATCTAAACCAGTGTTTCTCAACCTTCCTAATGCCGTGACCACTTAATACAGTTCCTCATGTTGTGGTGACCCCCAACCATAAAATTATTTTTGTTGCTACTTCATAATCGTAATTTTGTTACTGTTATGAATCATAATATAAATATTGGATGTGCAGGATGTATTTTCATTCACTGGACTAAATTTGGCACAAACACCCAATGCGCCCAAATTTGGACACTGGTGTGGTGGTGGTGGTGGGGGGGGGGGGTTGATTTTGTCATTTGTGAGTTATAGTGGCTGGCATTTATAGTTAACCTACAATCAAAGAGCATTCTGAACTCCACCAATGATGGAATTTAACCACACAGAATTCCCATAACCAAGAGAAAACACTGGAAGAGTTTGGTGCCCATTAACTTTGAGTTTTAGAGTTGTAGTTCACCAGAGAGTTGTAGTTCACCTACATCCAGAGAACACTGTGGACTCAAACTTGGCAATATGCCCAAATGTGAAAACAGGTGGAGTTTGAGGGAAATAGGCCTAGACATTTGGGAGTTGCAGTTGCTGGAATTTATAGTTCATCTACAATCAAAGACAATTCTAAACCCCACCAATGATAGAATTAGGTCAAACTTCCAACACAGAATCCCCATGCCTTGAAGCAGGGCCGTAGCCAGGATTTTGATTCGGGGGGCGGAGTTTGGGTCGAGGGGGGGCGGGGACTGGGTGGAAGAGGGTCTACCCTAGCAAACCTTTTGTATTGTTATCCCAATAACCCCATTAATGTGGGATATAATGAGCATGGTGATCAGATCATGATATGAATAAACATAACAGTTTAAATAATGTACCAGTAAGGCCTTTTCGCGGACCACCCTGAGAATTTCGGGGGGGGGGGGCTGAAGCCCCCTTAGCCCCCCCCCTGGCTACATGCCTTCCTTGAAGGGACTTGCAGGCACGAGTCTCCCTCCAGCCTTGCACACTGTCCCTCACCCACACATGCACACCACACTGCCATGTGCCAAGCATGACTGCTTTCCCCTCCCTGCTTGGAGTCTCAGAAACAGCCCTCCCTTGGGCTGAGAGGCCAGTTGAGAAGCTGACCAATCACAGTGGAGGAGGGCTTTTGGTGGGAGGATTTGCAATCTGTTTCCAAAAAGGGAGAGAAGGACAGGCAGAGAGATCTTCAGTCTTCTCTAAGACTTTCAGAAATATATGTTTTCTGATGGTCTTTGGCGACCCTTCTGAAACCCTCTCACAACCCCACCAGGTGTCCCAACCCTCAGGTTGAGAAATGCTGATCTAAACCAATACAGGTGTTTTGCTGTGGCTTCCTTGTATAATATGACCCTTGATATTAGGCCACGATCCTGTGCAGGAAAGCAGAGCATAAAAGTCCACTCAAGTGCATTCTGTTTTCTTTCTCACCTTCAGCAGGACTGATCTTTTATAACCCAAATAGAAAAGAAACAAAAGAAACACACACAAAACACATATGAAGAAAATATACTGTACCTATATAAAATTACATAGAAAGAGACAGCTAAGTGTAAATTTACATTCATGCAGTTACATTCCTTTAATTTAAAAGATTTGAAACTCCCAGATTCTGTTTTGTTCTTGTTTCTTCCTATTTTATTTTGGAGAGACAAACAAATTTTGTTTAGATCAGAACATGTATTTTTCCACTTCAGGTATGATCAGAGTTTTTTTCATATCAGACAATCTGCTTATTTATTTTAATTCAGTATACATTCAGAAAGAACAGGAACATAACTGGAATTTTTCAATCAGTCTGGATGAGTGTTTTTAATAAAAATATTTATTTAACCCACTTCCAATGGTATGGAAAGAGATGTTAGCCTTACTTTGTTTTACTTGGATATTTACCACCTTTGGTATACCACCAGAAAAAGGCAGGATAAAAAATGAATACAGTGAGCCCTCTGTATTTATGCACCTGTATTTATGCACCTGTAGATTGAACCATTCATGTCTTGAAATAGATATACACACATACACATACTTTAAATCCAAAAGACAAGGCTTGATTTTGCAAATTTACATAAAGGACACTGCCTTTATATATAATGGGACTTGGCATTCATGGATGTTGGTATCCACAGAGGGTCCTTGAATCAAATCCCAGTGGATACCATGGCCCACTGTAAATAAGTAGTCAAATACAGTGGTTGATTAATAATTTTATATTTGTCAAAAACTCTAGTACTTCATTTCCTACGAACAATATTAGTTGCATGCTGCAAGTCGAATTGGAAATGGCTCTTAATAAATGTAAAAAAATTGCAAAGCAGCTGGGCTGGATGATCTACGGATGGAACAAATTAAGAACTTTGACCCAAAACCAATGCGCTGGCTGCTGAAGCTGATGAACAACTGGATTGCATCCTGTCAAACCCCTAAAATCTGGAGGAAAGCAAGAGTCATGGCCATCTCGAAACCAGGGGAAAGACCATAATGATCCAAAAAGCTGTAGACCAATCTCCTTGTTGTGCCATCTTTACAAAGTTCTGGAGAGACTTATTTTACATAGAATATTGGGGGGGGGGGAATACACTCTTGTATAATTCCACAGCAAACTGGTTTCAGGAAAGGCAAAAGCTGCACGTCACAAGTTTTGAACCTGACTCAGCACATAGAAGATGGTTTTGAAAGGCAGCAGATTACAGGTGCTGACTTCATAGATCTGTCAGAAGCTTATGACAAATCATCACATTCTCCTGAGAAAAATTTATAATACCACAAAGGACTACCACCTCAGCCCCCCCCCCCCTCCCAAATAGGAAATCTGCTACAATATAGGAGCTTTTTGTTGTGTTCCAGGACCAGATAAGCAGATGGCGAAAACAGAAGAATGGTGTGCCTCAAGGGAGTGTGCTTGCTCCATCAGTGTTTACACAAATGATCAGTCACTGCCAGAAGGGACAGATAATTTCATCTCCAGCCTTGGTCCTTTCATTATTGGCTGCTACTTCCCGATAGATGTCAAGTGGTGCAATACTAGCTAAACAGTATAAGTTCTCCAGTGGTGTAGGGTGTAGCCATCCTGTGATAATGCAGCATGTCTCATTAAGAGTCACATCCACTGTTTTAATGTGATGAGATATGTTCCACACTGGGCATGCGTACTCAACAGCAAAGTAACCAAGCCCAAGGGCAGATGTCTTCACTCTGGTTGTGCCAGTCAGCTTTCATATGATATTATTTCTACCATCCATTTTTTGCTTGATAGTTAAGCAGTGCTTCTTGTAAGTCAGAGCACAGTCCAGGGTAACTCCTGGGTATTTTGGTGTGCGGCAATGCTCCAATAGGATTCCTTCCCAGGTAATCTACAGAGCTCGAGATGCTTATCTGTTCTTAAGGTGAAAAGCACAAGTCTGTTTTTTAGATGGAATAGGAATCAGCTGGTTTCCCCTGTAATAGGCAGTAAGAACACCTACAGCTTCAGAGAGCTTCTGTTCAACCATTTCAAAGCTCACTGCTTGAACGGTGATGGCATGATCTTTGGATATCGGCCAGCACCCCAAAGCTTTAATTCAAGAAAAAGCTTTCTAATATCTACAGATATACTCACAGGAACACCTCAGCAAGCATGAGTCCAAAAGTGGCAGGTTAAAACCTGGAATCTCAACCCATGGCTGATACCAGATGAGAGACTCCCACCAAGCTCACAGAAGATTGGACAACTTGTAAGACGCTGAACAGACTGGCATTATAAGATGCAGAGCCAATCTTCAGAAATGGGGCTACAAAGTGGAGTCCATGACATATGAGTGTGGAAAAGAGCAAACTTAGTACAATGCAGCTTGAGCCCTGCCAAACGCACAACAGAGGATCTTCTTACAGTGAAACTAGAGGCCAGCTTCTGGTCAAAGGACATTTAACATAATGCTATGTTTTTAACTTTAACAAAAGCGGGGGGGGGGGGGTTACAGGAAAATTACACAATCTAAATTGCACTGGAATGTACAATAATTAACAATAAATCGCTCTCTGGGTTCTCATAATCAATCATTAATTTAATGATATGGTAAGTTGTCTGAAGCACTATCACAATCGATACTCAATACAGGACCTAGTAACCATATCATGAGCAACGGACACATAAATACACAATGGTTTGGTGCATATAACCAACAGAAGTGGGCATACAGAATCACGTTGTGTATATCACATGTAGAAACACTCATACATTTATAGGCATACCACCCAGCATATAACAGTAAAAAGCCTAATAGCAATACAAAGGCATCTATCTACTGAAATCTATATATCATACATCAATGTAAACAATGTCATAGCATCATATTAAGGATCCATATTGAGACACTAATAAAGAAACTTTTTTCTAAATAATTAAGCAATAGCTTTAAAAGATCTATAGATGCTTTTTAAAAAAAAAAAGATATGGTTCGGTCATGCTGTTGGATAAGAACTTCAAAGCTAGAAATTTGATATGCTATTAACCATATCTGCAAGATATTTTCAGTACCAGGGACAGTTCCTTTGAAGTCCAGGTTGGACCTCAGAGCTTCTTCTATGGCCAGTTGCCATTGAAACCATCAGCCAGAGCAAGTGCAATTAATTATGTCTGAAAACTGGAGATTCTCCTACCTTGTTAAAGCTTTATCTACTGTATGTGCATGTGGAAAGAAAAAAACAGATCTGACATTTAAACTCTGAAAGGCTTGACTGAGGTTTTTTCTCTCCAGAGAACCTCTCAAAGTCATAGCTGACAGTTATGCCAGGAGGTCTGAGGGAATAAAAGTACTAGTACTAGTAGAAAAACATTCTACTTGTAAAAATATAATTATGAAAACTCAAGATCTAATAGTTACTATTTTGAATTTTTTATTTCCTGTAACTATAAGAAGGATAACATTGTAAACAAATGACTCAATACACTGAAATTCCTATATTGTTTATTTGTTAGGATGTTACAGCACAGGGATAGTGAAATTCTGGTTGGCCTATGTGACCTATGACAAGCTCCAGTTTGTGGGAGTGGGGAGAAAAGCAATCATTTGACAATGCATTTCTTCTATAGAGAAATGGTTTTTTTTAGCTATGTTGGCAATTGTAAGGATATCTAATTGAAATGCACCAATATTTCCTCACCCACTGACCACCCATTAGCCACAGAAAAGTGACATAAAAGAGCAATTGAACTTGATATTGTAGTACAGCAGAAGTGGGGAAAGGGATCATTAATTAATATTATGTGTTAATAAAACACTCTTCAAAATGTCTCCCACGGAGATGCAACAAAAGAGCAGTGACATTATGTGATCAGCCCCAACTAAACGGACTGTACTTATGATGTACAGTGGTCTGAGAGAGACTATTTTGAGAGAATACATAGAACATGAGAAGGGAAGTTCTCTACAGTATTTAAGGAGAAATAGAGGGATGGGGGCACTATGATGACCAGAAACTGAAGATGGCTACCATTCCTTTATGAGTCAGATGTCAGCCATCGCAAAACTTCACCAGTAATATAGTCCACTCCCAAGGTTTCTAGAGCAAGCAAGAAGTCAAAATTGAAGTTTTTGCATTAAAATTCCAGTTTTGTACTCACTAGTGCTACCCGCTCCCTCATGTCCATGCAGCTCAGTCCAGACTTCCCTTAAAATCCCTTATCACATTTTCCCAGGAGGAGTAATTCCAGCAATCCAGGGTCAAGTTCTGCTTTCTTCTGGCCTCAAACTGTCAAAGGGGGGGGGGGGGATTTACAGTGTTTTCCTGAATAACAGAAATCCAATCCTGACACCTGAAATAATTTACTTCATTGGGTTGTAACCATTTTCCCTTGCTTTGATTGAAATTGCAGTTGACAAAACAATATGGAAGCATTTTTACTTTGTGCATGGGACATCTACCATTAGTTGGTTTGTCTGGATTTGAAGCTGTGAAAGAAGCATTGATCGATCACTCGGAAGAATTCTCAGAGCGGCCACAGACTCCACTTATTTCAGCTGCAGTAAGAGGAAGAGGTAAGTTGTGAGGAGTTGTACTACTAGATCCTTCTCAGGAAAAACAACATGAGGAGATGTAATCATTCGGCAAAAGTTTTTATCTGTTGGAACCAACTCTAAGAAAGTCACTTCTGGAAATTGCAACTATACTGTGATTGCCACCATGGTGTAGTGGTTTGAATTCGGGACTATGGGCCTCATCACATTGAAGTCGAATTGCGTGTGATAGCAGGGGGATTTGCCATGGATTGTGGCGAATCTGGCAGGGCTGGGGGGAACTTGTCACCTTGCGCCTTGCATCTATCTCCCTTTACTTTATCCCACAGGGGGAAGCATAGCCACCAAGACAGGAAATTTCCAAGAAAGGAAATAAGAGGTTCAATGTGAGGCACAACACAATTGGAAATACACAACTATGAAATGTAAATTGTATGATTCAATGTATGTATGATGTAATGTATGTACTTGGATTTCATCAGCCACTAATGACTGAGTGTGGGTGCTGAAAGAGTTGAGAGATGATGCAAGAAGCTGTGACCTGTATATGTAGGAGGGCTCTAATCCTTCATTCCTTCTTCCCATGTGGCTGATAGTTGGATGTTTGATGAGTTTGTCTGTTCAAGTAAAGCTGTTTTCTCATACCGGGTCTACAGAAGTCATTATTTCACACCTCATAGCTGCACAACACTTCAACAACTATAAAACATCATATAAAATACATGTATAAAAACGTTCTTCAATGACGTACTTATATTAAAATTTACAGAACAAAGATTTAAACAGCTTAAACACAAGACCTGAGTTTAAAATTCATAGTTAAAAATTAACTGGGTAGGCCTGCTGGAAAAGACTTGCCTATCTCAGATTGGCCTTTTTAGTCATCAACGCGCTTGTAAAAAGCGTGGGATGAGTCCTTCCTAAGAATCTTCGTTCGTAAAGTAATGCCAGAGAGTAGTAGTATTAGTATTACTATATGGGGCAGAAAGGATGGGAGTGCCTGTCATACGCTTGACTTACTGTTATTATCATTATTGCTGTTGCTCCTGCAGTAATAATATCTCCCTTCTTGGCAGAAAGGGGGCTGGACTAGATGGCCTTGGGGGTTCCCCTCCAATTGCCTAAGCCTAATAAAAACAACAATGTATAATAATATAAGAGTAATTCTTTATTCCTGCCTGGCAGAAAAAAGGGGCTGGACTAGATGGCCTTTGGGGTTCCCATCCAACTGCCTAAGCCTAATAACAATAACAATAATAATAATACTGTGTACTGGTGATGACGATTATGTTGTATAATAATAGAATAGTAATTCTATCGGCAGAAAGATGGGGGCTGGACTTGATGGCCTTTGGGGTTCTCTTCTAATTGAGAATAATAATAATAATAATAATATATCCTGGAGTGACTGCAGGAGGGGAAAAAACCCTTTCCAGTATTTTGTGCTGGATGTGGGAGTTCTGAGTGACAAGTTTGGTACCATTCCATCATTGGTGGAGAGAGTTCAGACTGCTCCGATTGTAAGTGAACTATAAATCCTAACAACTACAACTCCCAAATGTCAAAGTCTATTTTCCCCAAACTCAACCAGTGCTCATATTTGGGCATATTGAGCATTTCGGCCAAGTTTGGTTCATTTCGGTCAAGTGGTTTGGGTTCACAGTGCTCTCCGGATGTGGGAGGCATGATAGTTTTCAGTAATATTTTCCTATTTTTATGTATTTTACACACGTGAAGGGCCACTGACTTCCCACCAAGCAACAACCTTTGTGGTACAGACAGATATATATTTATAATTTTGATTTCAGGGAGGGAAAGAAGGAAGGGGGATAGAATCAAAGAGGGAAAGAAGGAAGGAAAGATAGAGGTAGAGAAGAAAGGAAGGAAAAATTACATTTATCAGAACCCAGCTCTTCTCTTTTCTTTCATTATCATTAAACCACACATAGCCACAGCAAGACTGCCTGGGCACAGGACAGGAGGGAGGGACAGACTGAAAGAATGAAGGAGGGAAAGGGGAAAGGAAAGAAGGAGGGAGAGGAGGGAGGGAGGGAGAGGAGGGAGGGAGGGAGGGAGGCAAAGGAGGAAGGAAGGAAGGAAGGAGAGAATGAAGGAAGGAGAGAATGAAGGAAAGGAAGAGGTAGAGAAAGAAGGAAAATAAGGAAGAAATGAAACAAAAAGAGGACGGAAGGCAGGAAAGGTAGGAAGGCAAGAAGGGAATAAAAAATGAAAGAAGGAAGGAAAGAGGGAAGGAAGCAAAGAACGGAAGAAGGAGAAAAAGAGGGAAGGAAAGAGCAAAGGAAGGAATGTAAAAAAGGTAGAGAAGGAAGAAAGGAAGAGGAGGAAAAGATAAATGAGGGAAGGAAGGAAAGAGTGAGGAAACGAACACATATATTTACACACATACCAGTAGACTGTTGATAAGTTACTGGCTGCAGTAGCTGTTGATAAGTTACTGGCTGCAGCTAGGCCTACTACTTGCTCCCTCGACCCGTGCCCCTCCTGGCTTATTAGATCTTGCCGGGAGGGGCTACGAGGCCCCCTGGGCACGATCATAAATAGCTCCCTTGAGCAAGGAGTCTTCCCGGGGGGATTGAAAGAGGCTATGGTAAGACCGCTGCTGAAGAAGCCGAATTTAGACTCTTCGGCTCCCTCCAATTATAGGCCTGTGTCCAACTTGCCCTTTTTGGGCAAAGTAATTGAGAGGGCAGCAGCGGATCAGCTGCAGCGGTTCTTAGATGACACAGCTGGACTTGATCCCTACCAGTCCGGCTTCCGTATCGGGCATGGGACGGAGACCGTGCTTGTCGCCATTACAGACCAACCGCCGCCAGCTGGACCAGGGCGGGTCAGCCCTGCTTGTCTTGTTAGACCTGACAGCAGCGTTGATACGGTAGATCACGCATTGTTGACCCACCGTTTAGCCGGGCGCCAGGGTCGGGGACCGCACTTCAATGGGTGGCCTCCTTCCTCCGGGGCCGGGACAACGCGTGGAGGGGGTGGGGGTCTCCCGGAGGTCCCCGCAGCAACTGCGGGGTCCCCCAGGGGCCATCCTCTCCCCTTATTATTCAACGTTTATATGCGCCCCCTGGCCCAGCTGGCCCGCGACTTTGGTCTGGAGTGTTATCAGTATGCGGATGACACCCAGCTTCTGCTGAGAATGGACGGCAGGCCGGACACCGTACCCGATTGTTTCCATCGATGCCTGGAGGCCGTGACTGGTTGGCTGCGCGCCAGCCGGCTGAAGGTGAATCCGTCGAAGACGGAGATCCTGTGGCCTGGTCGCCCTGGGCTGGGTGGGTGCCGGTTGCCTACCCTGGATGGCGAGCGGCTTAGCCCGTCATCTTCGGTTAAGAGCTTAGGTGTTCAGTTGGACTCCCTGCTGACCATGGAGGCCCAGGTCTCCGCGGTCTGCAGGGGGTCCTTCTATCACCTACGGCAGGTTAGACGACTGGCACCATACCTGTCCAGGAGCGACCTGGCGACGGTAATCCAGGCGACGGTCATCTCGAGACTGGACTACTGTAACGCCCTCTACGTTGGTCTTCCCTTGTCGACAATCCGGAAACTCAAGCTAGTGCAGAATGCCGCCGCTCGCTTGCTGACGGGCTCGCCAGTAAGGGAGCATATCACGCCCATCCTTCGGCAACTGCACTGGCTTCCTATTGAGTACCGGATTGTCTTCAAGGTGTTGGTATTAACCTTTAAGGCCTTGCACGGCCTAGGGCCTGCGTACCTGAGGGACCGCCTTACCCCGTATTTGCCCCCGAGATCACTGCGGTCAGACGAACATAATCTGCTGACTATACCATCAGTCCGCTCCTGCCACCTATCCGCGACGCGACAGAGAGCCTTTTCCGCGGCAGCTCCAGTGCTGTGGAACTCTCTACCGGACAGTGCCCGAGCTATCCCGGAACTAGTTCCTTTCAGAAGGGCCTGTAAGACCGCCCTCTTCGGACTAGCGTTTACTTAGGTCTAAATGGCCAGCATACTGCAAAATTATTGTATGCCCCCTGCATTGTGTAACTGTTGGATTGTGTTTTTAAATTGTTTTTATGTTTTATGTAGGGCTACATGTCGGTGACATGCTGCCCATGTATACCCTATTGTTATCCGCCCCGAGCCTGCAGGGAGGAGCGGAATACAAAACCGAATAAATAAATAAATAAATAAATAAATAAATAAATAAATAGACATATATATGTCTAGACACGCACATATATACACACATACTCACAAACATACAGGCACACATATCTCCCAAACCATGAGTTGCATCTGCTGTTGCGTCTGCTGTGAGAGAATTGCCCATCTTCAAGAATCTTCCCCAGGGGGTGCCCAGATATTTTAACAACCTCTGGGACGCTTCTCGTTATAGATCTGTGAAAGGTCCCGGGTGAAAGAAAGAACTATTTTCTCCTTGAGCCAAGTGTGAATGTTGCAAGTTCCCTCCTTGATTACCATTGAATAGCCTTACAGCTTCAAACCCAAGCTTCTTCTTACCAGTGGAAATCCTTGGTTGGGATATGTTACCTGGCTCAGACTGTTACATGTATGGAATTGTTTACCAACAACCATTAAGGAAAAACATATATTGGAACTGGAAGTCACACTGTATATACTTTCCCCTCACCAATCTGTAATTTTTCCCCATCTATCTATTCTCCCCTATATCTTTCTCTCTTACCCCCTCTGTAATTTTAATTTAAAGCCCCCTCTATGTCACACTTCCTTTTTCCTTCCCCGTTACCAGTAGTTATAATTGAAATAAATGTAACTCTTGCTTTTTCTATTTCACCCCTCCCCCATTGTAACAAAAGTCTATTCAAAACGCAATAAACATACTTTTTTAAAAAAAGGAAAAACATATATTAAATACCACCACTTTGTCATTACATTATTTTCCATACCACCAGAGTACACCACAGCAACGTGTGGCAGGGTATAGCTAGTACAATATAAAAACAGCAATAAAATACACAATTACATAAAATGATTCTAAATATACATTAAAAATAGTTCACCAGCTTTAAAAATCCTCCAAATCAGTCCAAATTATGGCCCATAAAATCTCAACTTCACCAATAAAATCCGTCTATTCTGCTAACGCTTCTCCCACAGCCAGGACTTAAGCTTCTTGAGAAAAGTCAGGAGGGAGGGGGCAGATCTAAGATCTAAGCTACCAAGAGGTCCAGGAGAACCAATAGGGACACACTCCCCCTGCCCGGTTCTTTGTGTATGTTATCCACCAAGGTGGCCAAGGTGACCAAAGCTGTCTTTGTTCCATAACCAGGCCTGAAACCAAATGGAAATGATCTAGATCAGAAGTTCTCAACCTGTACGTCCCCAGATGTTTGGGCCTTCAACTCCCAGAAATCCTAACAGCTGGTAAACTGGCAGGGATTTCTGGGAGTTGTAGGCCAAAACACAGGTTGAGAACTTCTGATAATCTATTTCATCCAGAAACCCCTAGGGCTGAGAGGCCACTAAACACTCAATACCTTGTTCAAAAGGAAAGATTGGACACAGGCCTATAGTTGTCCATTATGGAGGGGTTAATAGATTCATTTTTAATGTGGATCTCACACCTACTTCCTTTAAGCAAGTTAGAATTTTGCCTTGTTCTAAGAAAGCATTTACCACACCCCTCATGCGCCCTGCCAGTTTCCCTCTGGCCTGTTTGATCGGCCTGGAAGGCCAAGGATCCAGAACACATGTGGTAGCTCTCACTTCTCAAAGGATCCTGTCTACATCTCAGGCTCTTTGGGGAGGATTATCCATCCACATTGGACAGGCAAGAACCAAGGTTACACCCACTGGAAATGTATCAACAACAGCATCCTAATTGGAGCAGATCTGAAAAACTTTATTTTCAAAGTGCCACTTCACTTTGGGAAGGGCGAGGTTTTTTCCCTTTTGTTTTAGATGCATTTGTTATTGTGTTTTTGTTAGATGTATTCATTTTACTGTGTTTACTGTTTTTATTGTGTTTATTGTTTTTCTTGATGTCTGATATTGTGTGATTTGTGGTTTGGGCACAACCCTGTGGGGAGAGGGAAGCGGCTTATAAATAAAGTGTATTATTATTATTATTATTAAATTGAAATAATAAATAAATAGTCAACATTTTCCTCTTGCAGACTGGTTTGGAATAGTTATCATATTACTTGAAACATTTCCCGCTGAGTGGTTCTTTGCAGATGCAGTGTTGACAGCAAAAAAAGGATTTATTTACTGCCTGTATTGCTGCAGAGTAGGCCTTGCCTTTATAGTCTAGCCCAGGGCTGTCCAACTTCTACTGGACCGGGGGCCTGAGTTCCGGTCAGTGATCACCTGGGGGGCCTAAGGGTCAGGCTCCGCCCCCGGCTCCACCCCTGGTCTGGCCCCGCCCCCCTCCCCGCCCCTGCCCCCTCCCCCGGCTCCGCCCCCTCCCCAGGCTCCAATTCCATATATTTAATATTAACATAAGGGGGGAGGGAGGGATTACCACACATGGGGGGCATCAATAAACAATTCCATATATTTAATGTTAACATAAGGGGGAGGGGTGGATGGATGGAACACTTCAGGGGCATAAATATACAGTTAAATATTATATTATTTAAATAAGGGGGGAGGGGTGGATGGATGGAACACTTCAGGGGCATAAATATACAGTTAAATATTATATTATTTAAATACGGGGGAGGGGTGGATGGATGGAACACTTCAGGGGCATAAATATACAGTTAAATATTATATTATTTAAATAAGGGGGGAGGGGTGGATGGATGGAACACTTCAGGGGCATAAATATACAGTTAAATATTATATTATTTAAATAAGGGAGAGGGGTGGATGGATGGAACACTTCAGGGGCATAAATATACAGTTAAAAATTATATTATTTAAATATGGGGTGAGGGGTGGATGGATGGAACACTTCAGGGGCATAAATATACAGTGATATATTATATTATTTAAATAAGGGGAGGGATGGATGGATGGAACACTTCAGGGGCATAAATATACAGTTAAATATTATATTATTTAAATAAGGGGAGGGGTGGGTGGATGGAACACTTCAGGGGCATAAATATACACTTAAATTTTATATTATTTAAATAAGGGGAGAGGGTTGGATGGATGGAACACTTCTGGGGCATAAATATACAATTAAATATAATAATAACATAAAGGGAGGGAGGGAGGGCGAAAGGGTGGATGGATGGATGGATGGATGGGTGGGAGGAAGCGGGAGGAAGCTGGAGAGAAGCCCAGGTCGCTGGTTCTCCCAAGCGGATGGCAAATGCAGATAGATCCCGGTGCACCTCCCGGAAGAGTAAAAAGCGGGAGGAGGAAGGTTGAAGCCTGGAATATAATGTAAACACTGGGATTTAAAGGGGAAGTAGCAAGGGAGGGGGATAATCCTTTCACCTTGGATTACACCCTTCCTTCCTACTTTCCCTTTAAATCCCAGTGTTTACATTATATTCCAGGCTTCAACCTTCCTCCTCGCTTTTTACTCTTCTGGGAGGCGCAGCTCGAGCGCCGCAAAGGTATGGCTGCAGCGGCTGGGGATGGCCGGCTGCAGCTGGGCCTGCGCGGGAGGGAGGCGGCGGAGGAGGGAGGGAGGGAAGTAGGAGGCGGCGGAGGACGGGATCCTGCTCCTCCGCCCCGCCCCTCACCCCCCCCCCCCGGCCACGAAAAAAATTAATAAAAAATAATAATAAAATATTCAAAAAATATTCCAAAAAAAAAAATAAAATTTTTAAAAATCTTAAAAAGCAGATATCTTGCAGGAGGGTGGGGGCCGCCGGGCGGGGGCTAGGGGGCCGTATACGGCCCCAGGGCCGCCAGTTGGACAGCCCTGGTCTAGCCTGCACTTGGTCAGATTCGCTTTGAGCCTTTCACCAATATGACCAATAAGTTGGGGAGAGCCAGAATTCAGAATTTCCTCAACTTTGGTTAACTTATTCCAGGGCTGAGTTAAGGAGGCCTTGCCCCATATTACCCCAGATCAGTTCCTTTCAGTGTCTGACCACCAGAGACCTGATCTGAAACCCATCCAACCAATGTGATCAGTGCAGATGTGCCCTTTGTCTGCACAAGATTTCCATGTCTTATTTTTTATACTATTGTTTAACCATGTTGATGATCCTGGTCATTTCTTCCTCCCTTTTCTGACTTGTACCATTATGTTTTAGCTGAGCCTCTATTACTTGCTTGTCGATAACACCCAAGTATTTGGGAGACAGATAACTATCTTGATTTCCCTTCCAGCTTTTTGATGATTGATTATCTCATGTCAAGAACAGTTTCCTCTTTATTATACAAATGTGACTGTACTGAAATTCCTTATTGGATGTGTTTACATCTTTCTGATTTCAAATATTTCAGGACACCCTTCTGTGTAATTGGGGACTTATTTCATATTCATTTTTATATTCATATGCACTCAGCATTCAAATATTTTATTACAGTGAGCACTGAAATTACAGTAATATCTTTCTCCCTCAAATGATATCTATTTACAGATATTTAAAAGCACATGTCACCTTGTCTGTGGGGAAATTCAGAGACTGAACATAAGAACATAAGAACATAAGTGTTATCGAACAACCGCGAATCCCACAGGCCTGCTGTCGGACAACCGGGCAAGCCCCGTGGACCGACCACGGGGCAGAGACCGCGAGGGTTCAGTTAACCTGGCGAGCCCGGAGCGACTAGGTCCTCGTAGCCTACCCGCCTCCCGTAGATCCAATTATGCTCACCAATGCTGCAAGGTAGATGCCACGAAATTGTTTATTCTGCTCAGCTGAGAGGATGCGAACCGCAATACCCTGATTCCCGCAAAGAACGCATGCATATACATTCAAAACATTGGCTTTTAAAGGTTACAGAACTGTCAAAACAATTGAACTTCCCACCTGCCTTCTTCTGGGCCGGCTCTGCTGGTGATTGGTTGGAACGTTCGAGGCCAGCTGATGGGCGGGAGGCCAGTCAGTTCCAGGGAGCCTATCAGCGCTCGCTCCCATTTTCCGGCTTCGGCCAATCAGAGGTCTGTGGCCATATATGGAGTTCCAGGAAGGAAGGCTTAGGCGGGGATTACTGACAGGTTGGCATATGAATGTAAACAAAGAGTCCGAGCCAGGTAATGACCTGGGGCAACACCTGGAAGTGATGAAATCATTGAGTTGATGTGTCCCATCCGTATGTGAATGGGGAAGAAGAGGAAGAAAGGCCTGGTGATTCACTCAGACCCCTTTGGTGACAAAAGGATTATTTTGGGGCACACCTGGGTTCCGAGGCCAGCTGTGGCACCCGCTGTGAAGAAAAAACTTTAATTGTCCAGGTTCCAAAGGCGAGCTAAGCTTGACGACTCAGACCGGCGAAACTGCCTCCAGATCCGGCCAGACGTGGAGTTGAAACAAGAGTTCAATTTCCATAACAAGACTCTGACCGGGCAACGCATGCAATATGAAATGATGGTCAATAAAGAGGTGTGGAAAGGGCTTGGCAGCATTTCCTCTTGACAAACATAGCAAACACTTTCAAGGCAGTCTTTTCTTAACTGACAAGGGTGAGATGGGGAAGGGAAGGGTTACAAGGGAACAAGGGAGGCATGGGGCAACATAGTATGCAACACAAAGATCCCCAGCAATTTCCCAGCACATTCCCATACAGTTCTTGCTCCCAGAATTATGATCTTAAAACCAGGCAACGCAGTGCTGCCTTCCTTCTGGGAGTTGTAGTTCTCCTTGATGTAATTACTGTCCTTGGGAACTGCAGAGTCTTTGGGGCTTGGGGTGCAAAGCAGTGAGAATAGCAGCAAGAGGAGTCCGTGACCAGTGTCCTTGGGTGAACTTCAGGTCCCAGCTGGGAGCCAGGCCGCTGATTGCGAGCGGCTGCTTTTCCGGGCTTTCCCCAGGCATGGGAGGGAGAACGGGGAGAAGAAAAGAGCAGAGACAAGATGGGGGAAGAGGCAGAGTGCTTTGGGGCAACAACGGGGCAAATCGGGGGAACTTCCAACTTGTGGATACTGAATGCATGGGTTCTATTGGCTGTGCAAATGTTGTGTGGATGGGGCAATGGGAGCCAATGGTGGCTGGGTGTACTGGGGGGGACGAAGTTGGTGCAGTGTGATGTATGGAACTGAGTGAGGCAGAAGGGAAGGGGGGGAAAAGGGGTCTGGTACTGGTGCAACTTAGGCCATGGGCCAAAGGAATACTGGGGACTCTCTGCGGTTAGATCTCCTGGATTTGGGGCTTCCTGGATCGACTACATTAGAAGAGCCATGCTGAATCGGGCCTCAGCCCATCTAGTCCAGCATTCTGTGTCACACAGTGGCCCACTAGTTGTACACAGAGATCTCTAGCAGAAAGGAGGGCAAAACCCTTACCTGCTCCCGACCCCCCACAACCAGTACCTGGGGAAAATCCTGCCTGCCTCCATCAACACAGAGGTGGCACTTGGATGTCCATTTCAGTAACTACTGATTCCCTTGGTATCCATGAATCTGTCTAATCCTGCCTTGAAGCTGTCCAGGCTGACAGCTGTCACAACCTCCTTTGGAAGTGAGTTCCACAACCCAATGACCCTCTGGATGAAGAAATATTTCCCTTTATTAGCCCTAACTTTCCTACCTTGGAGCTTCAGGGAGTGCCCTCTAGTCCTAGTGTTGTGTGACAGAGAAAATATTTTTTTCTTTATTCACCTTTTCTATCCCATGCATGATTTTATACACTTCGATCAAGTCACCTCTTAAACGCCGTCTTTCAAGGCTGAAAAGACCAAGGCGTTGCAACCTGATTTCATAAGGGAGCTGCTCCATCCCTTGGATCATTTTTGTCGCCCTTCTTTGTACCTTTTCCAGTTCCGTTATATCCTTCTTGAGGTGCGGTGACCAGAATTGTACACAGTACTCCAGATGTGGCCTCACCATAGATTTGTAGAGAGGCAATACAACATTTGCCGACCTATTTTCGATTCCCTTCCTGATCATACCAAGCATAGAATTTGCTTTTTTCACTGCTGCAGCGCACTGGGTTGACATCTTCATTGAGCTGTCCACCAAAACCCCAAGGTCCCTTTCCTGGTTTGTTTCAGAAAGCTTTGATCCCATCAGTTGATAAGTGTATTTGGGGTTCTTTGCCCCGATGTGCATGACTTTACACTTGTTTAGGTTAAAACGCATTTGCCACTTGGGACCTCAAGGTAAGGACACTCGAGAACCCAGCCAGATGGCCTATATTAAAGGCAAAAAAACCCTTCCTCTGAATGCCACCTGACTGTTTGAAGGTGCCTGGGTCTCTTCAGAGCTGCCCAACTGTCTGGTATCCTGGGCTTTCTGTATGAAATCTGTGGCTGAGAAAATAATAGTGATACTCTTTCGGACTTCACTCCTTGCTCCCTACCCTACTTAAGCACCAAATAGGTACTACCATTGTATAATATTTCAGTAGCGACCCAGGAACCAAGAGAGTATCACTATTATTTTCTCGGCCACAGATTTCTGTATTGGATTAATTTGATTTATTACTGCATGTGCTCTACCTAACTGTACCTAACTTGCATGTTAGTTCTCACAGTGATGTACTCAGCTACTATGTTTTCGCTCTGTACTTAGAACACTGCACTATTATGTTCCCATTGCGGATTGTCAATTTTCTATTTGTGTACTTGCGAATATAATACTATTTTTGATAACAACTGATTATTGCTTGATTCATACACCTGAATTGCTTTCTTGTATTTACTACGGTGTAGCCCTCTGCTATTTTGCTTTCTGTATGAGACCCAAGGAAAGTCAGTTTGGTGTTGAGAGATAGCTTGACCAAGGCCTAGCCTGGCAAACCTTCAGGTATGTCCTCTTCTGGAGAGATCCAGGAAAGCTCTGATAAACAAAATGGCTGGATACTCAAAGTCCCTGGGAAAGGGGGCAGAACAAACTTAATTTGGCTCTGTAAACAATGATTAACTGGTACAAAGAATCAATCAATGCAACCAAACCCTTGCAAAACTGAGCAGACTTGCAGAAACACAATACAACAGTGCAAACCTTGGAAAATTAAAGTTTTTCATACAAGTGGCACTTGTTGCGCCATCACAACCGGCCCTGGTTAGTACTTGGAATGCGGACTTACAATTCATGGCAGAGGAAGGAACTAACAGAACCATCTCTAATATTCCGTGCCTAAGAAACCGTATGAATTGGATGAAGTCAGCAGCCGACCAGAAGTTATATACACATACAGGGATATACACACAAAGGGCTAACCTCAGGGTGGAGGCAAAGAGGTAATGGTATTACACATAGCCTATGACACGTGTTCATGCTTGAAGGTTCATTTTACCTCATGTAATAAGGACTCATTAAACATTTGACCTTTCATGTACAGATATAATGAATGCTCATTCAATGTAGGACACTTTTTTTCTTTCTGCGAATTCAGTGGACAACATGTTCCATAACACAATTAAGCATATTGCAAATTGCAGTGGCTAACAGAAGATGAATTGCTGGTTTATGTTTTTCATATCTTGAGAGCGTGTGTGTGGGTGTATGTGTGTGTGTGTATATAAAATCTTAGTAGGAAAGAGAGTGAGTGAATAACATTGAATCAACATCTTTCAACTTCTATAGTTGGCTGGAAACACTCAAAGAGAAAGCAGCAGGAGAATGGAGGGGATCCATATATTTTTTATCCTTCTGCTTGTGATTCTTCTTCTTCTCTACTTCTTGAAACAGCAGTGGTCTCACCGACATTTGCCCCCTGGGCCTCTTGCCCTTCCTGTCATTGGATCAGTATGGAGATTTAACTTTGGAATTGGATATAATGAAGAGACACTAATAAAGGTACGTTTTTCCTAATTATTAAGAAATATGTTTTTCTGTGGTGGCAATGGATCAAAGATTTGTGGGTTATGAAAAAATGGATATGTATTTTATATGAAAATGTATTATAATAATAATTTTTTTATTAACTCTTAGAAAGTCCTAGACAGTAGTTTGCCTACCACTTTTTGCCAGAGATTGGAGATATTGCTTATTCAAAATATAACTCTTAGAATCTCCTAGCCTAGACTGTATGGGCATTGTGTGTTGCAGCTATAGTCCAAAAACTAATTTCTTGTAGTTCTGCTTATTGTTCCAGTGGTACCAACAGTGCATAAAAGTACAATGCAAATAATACTTTTGTGCAAGCAATGAGACTTCTTCCCTCTTTTTGTTCGATGCAGCACTCTATGTTTGCCTACATATCTCCTGTGGATGGTCCTCCTAATTCCAGGAGCAATTTTGATGACATGAAGGGAATGGTGGGGAGAACCGCCTTCTTCCTAACTCATTAACATAAAGCATTCCATCAACAAAATTATTTCATGAACACCACATCTGATAAAAATAGGAATATAGGGGAAGGGCAGGATGTTATATAGAACAGAAAGGGAGGGTAGATGCCAAGAAATCTGCATGGTATTTTGTATGTAGTGCAAATCACACTCGTCATGCGTGGAAAAATGTTAAGTAGACATCCAAGAGATGGTTTGGCACTCTGTTTCAATGTTAAATGGAAAGTGTGAGGTGCTTGGATGAAGAAATTAAATAGCACTTTGAACCTAAACCGTTCATTTTAGCATGGTATTTTGTGGGCATAAATCCACTTTTTCTGGTGCATTGATGAAGCAATTGGCTTGATATTCATGAAAACTGTTGCTAAAATAAATCTGAAATTCAAGGAGTGCTGCTTGATTTCTTCATCTCAATCTGCTTTCCCATTTTATCATCTACTGGCTTATATCTACCTAACATTGCTCAGCTTTGCATTTTCTTTGTGGCCTTTTCTTTCTTTCCTTCCTTTTCCTCAAATAATAATAATAATAATATCAACAACAACTTTATTTATACCCCGCCACCATCTCTCCAAGGGGACTCAGGGCAGTTTATATGAGGCCAAAATATAACACAGAACACAACAAAAAATAAGAAAAGAAAATAACATAAAATACCATATAATATACCTTGTTCATTCTCTTTTCTTTCTTTTCTCACACACCCCTTCCTTCTTTCTTTCCTTTCTCTTCCCTTTTTTCTCTTTCTTCCCTCCCTTTTTATTCCTTTTTCTCTTCCCTTCATTCTCTTTTTTTCATTACCCTTATACCTTTTTTCCAATCCTTTTCCTCCCTTCCTCCCTGTTTAGTTTCTTGATTCTCTGTCTCCTTTTCTTCTCCCTTCTTTCCTTTCTTTTTTCTTTTTCTCTTTTGTTTCTTCTCTTCCTTTCATACACCTTCCCTGCTCTCCTTTTTCCTTTACCCACTTTTGTTCCTTACATTCTTCCCTCCTTTCCTTCCCTTTCTTTAAATTTTTGTATCCATGATGGAATCTGCATACATGCCCCAGCAGATAGGAAGGGCCCACTATTACATTATATTTTTATTATTTTTAGTTCTAACTACAATGGAGTAATTGAAAATGCTGAATTTATGTATGTGTTTCTTACTGTTTAACTGATTCATTGGGGTCTAGCTTTAACTCCCCAACAGAATTTCAGCCAAATACATATGTTGGTGCAACATTCTAAGCTGAAGATATGTATCTTAAATATCTTAAATCAATTAATCAGTCTATTGATTCTGATTCATTTATTTAAGATAGTTTTGTATTTAAACTGGAATTCTCTTGGATGTTATGGATAGGAGTCCAATCTGGAGGATGATAAGGCTATCTGCTTTGGATAACTTTTCAATAACTTTAAAGCATAGGCTCTTTTCCTTGCAATTTTCTAGAAAAACAAAGGGTAACTTTTACACAACAAACAATTTTGCACATATAGATATACAGATTCTATGTAACTACATTGGATACACAAACAGCCTACAATACATTGGCTAACAAACAAACAAAGGGGGGTTACTTTTTCACTCAGCATTCACATAAGCAATTATTCATCCTCATGCATCCAAATATTTCCATATCCTTTCCTACTTTCTTGGAGAAGCACCTGCTTAGGTCAGACTGCTTCTTTGCAAATCTGCCAACACATCAAAACTTCTAAAATGCAAAAATGCATCCCTTTCCCTAAGAACATGAATTCAAATACACTCTTTTCTCTTTCCTTCAGAAGAGAAGCCAAGTGTCCTGAATCTTGCTTTCCATTGCAGATCCGACACTCCCAATATACCATTTCTTTCTATAGAGCATGGCACGTGAAGAGGGCCACTGTCTGTCATACTTTTTGGATTGTAATAAGGTCTTTTATATAGCAATATTTCTGGTGATGTTGTTCCAAAGTTGTAAATGAATGATGAATGATAGATGTTTCTCCAGCCTGAAACATCCTGGCTCCATCTCTGTTTCCTGGCATATATTGACACTTAATTGGTGTTGGTAAAGGCAAGCAGCCTTGTGTTCATTGTAAACATTTCCTTAACTTTAAAAGCCATTGTCTCTGATTAATGTAAACAAGTTGTTTTCCCCCCAAAAGTTCAATAGTTCATCATTTGTCACAGTTCTTATCAACTCCAGTTCCACTGGTTGCCTATAAGTTTCCAGTCCCGATTCAAAGTGCAGGTTATCACCAACAAAGTTCGAAACGGTTTGGGCCCTGTCTATCTTCACAGCTGCATTTTCCTCTATAGACTGGCGGTGACCCTTCTCTCACTCCCACCACTGCCACAAGCTCGGTTGGTGGGAACAAGAGAGAGGACCTTTTTGGTTGTGGTCCACTAGCTCTGCAACTCCTTTCCCAGGGAGATTAGGTTAGCACCCATTTTGTCTGCCTTCCGCAGAGACCTTAAAACGTGGATATTCCAATGTGCATTTACAAATGGTTAGGCCCCTGTCTATGATTGCCCAGACCTAATTCACTGTCAGATTGAACTCAGCATTTACCCCCAGCTCTGGCCCTATAATCTGTTTTTGCAAAGGCCCATGTCCAGCTCCTGCACTTTCTAATTCTGATTTGTGCATTATAGTCCTGGTTCTGGTTCTTGAGATTGTCTTTCATTTATTTTAATGATGTTTTTATACTTTACTCTTTTAAGTGCTGAATTAGATTGTCATGTGTTTGCTGCATTTTAAAATTTGTTTTTACTTAGTTAATTTTGTTGTTATTGGACTTGGTCCTGATTGTAAGCCATGCAGAGTCCCTTCAGGAAGGTGGTAGAAAGATATAAATATAAAGTTGTTATTATTATTATTATTATTAGCTTTTCTTTTTCTTGCTTTGATCCAAACTGCAGTTGGCAAAACAGTATGGGAGCATTTCTACTTATTGGGGAGGACATATTCCAGCAGTAGTTTTGTCTGGATTTGAAGCTGTGAAAGAAGGACTAGTCGATCATTTGGAAGAATTCTCGGACCGGCCAGAAATACCATTTCTTACACTTATAGGAAGAGGGAAGGGTAAGTTGTGGAGAGTTGTACTACTAGATCTTTCTGCAGAGAAACAAATGAGTAGCAAAATGAAAGTTGCAAACTGTTGTCAACAACCGTGCTGTGCTGTTCTTAGCTATGCTTGTTGGTTTAATCTGCAAAGTAAAAGAATATAAACAACTTAACTGAAACAAGGTACACTTGAAAAGTCATTAGTATCAAAAGGGTTACAAATCAGTTTTTGGTTTAGATTCAGTTTAGTTATTAGGGGGGCTGATTCAGAAAATTGCATTGGATAGACCACATCAGCTCTAGTTTCTGATACAGAACATATGCCATCCAGTAATTACCATCTGCTCGCCCACAGAAAAACATATTTAATAATATAGAGCTGATGTGGTCTATCCAACAAGGAAGGGCAGGGCAGTGACAGAGAAGGAGACAGGGCGAAACGAGTGGGAATAAAATCAATAAAATCAATAAAATAAAATCAATAAATAAAGAGGAAGGAGGCTCATGGACCATATTTTCGTCCTCACATCCCACTAGTTATCCATGGCCTACAGGTTAAGAACCACTGTTCTCTGAGGAATGCCAGGGCAAACCCATTCTGAATGTATTCTGCCAGAGATTTGAGCTTTTCTTCAACTTCAGGGCAGTGAGGAAAGTTAAGCAGGTCTCTCCAACTCACTGCAGTCTCCAACCATGACATGGCACCTGCCTCTCCCCCAACACTTGCCCTAAGGGTCAGCCAGATCAAGCGGTAGGGAAAGGGGGCTGAATGTGTCATGGTCAGGGAAGATATAAGATTTTTATTTTAATGTGCTGTCAGGAAGATATAACTTGTATTTTTAGATTTTCAAACCATGTGCTTTGACTTGGTCTGTAGTTAAGTTTGACCTCAACTTTGTAAGTAATAACTGTATACAGGTTCCTTCCACCCTCAGGTATTGTACTTTCAAACGGACATACCTGGAAACAGCAAAGACGGTTTGGCCTAGTTACCCTGCGGAAGTTGGGAGTGGGGAAAAAAAGCATGGAGGGCCAAATAGAAGAGGAATCCCGACAGCTTGTAGAGGTTTTTGCACGAGAAAAAGGTATGTCATAGGGGATGGTGCAAGCATGTGTCAACCTAAAGGGATTTTTGTGTGTGTCTAGTCTGTGCTTCTCTTTGGTATGAAATTTGACATGTTTGTCTTGATTTCTAATACAAAAATAAGTGCTGAGAAATCCCAGTACTTTTGTAATCCACAGGAAAAATCCAGTGCAAGTATTTTTAGGTTTAACTCATATTAATAAAACTTGATTTGCAGGGCAGCCATTTGATCCTGCTTTGCCCATCACCAATTCAGTCTCCAACGTGATATGTGCCATGACTTTTGGATACCGGTTTCCCCTTGAAGATGAAACCTTCAAGAAACTGATTGAGGCCGTGGCATTTACCTTACAATTTGCAGGAAGTCCATTTCATGTGGTAAGTCACTTTCCTTTGGTAAACCACTTTAGACACCTTTGTAGAAACATAGGAAAAGCTTGGCCTCTCACTTAACATTGGATTTCCATACCTAGCCACCTCTGTACAAAAGCCAACATCGATGCCAGAATACAGCACTGTCTGAGCTCTGCGAGTGCAGAACCTTTTTTGAATGTAGCAGAGAGTGTTTGAAGATCATGACATTAGTAGAGATACCAAGATCCTTTTTTATAAAGCTGTCATCCTTCCAACTTTATTGCAAAATTTCTGCATTTTATGAGGGAGAGAAGGGGCTGAGATACAACAATCTGCATGGCTGGCTACCCAGAAGCTGTATTCTGCTCTCTCTCTCTCTCTCTCTTTAGCAGAATACAGCTTCTGCGTTGCCAGCCACACACACACACCACCTGGGTGGAGGTAACAGCCTTGATACTAAATTTTCACACACACACACAAATGCAAGGGCAAAATAACTTCCTGAAACATTTCAGAGTACTTAATATGAGGCAAAAACGAATATAAAATTATCTTGTTCATGCGTCCTGATTGAGTTTCTTGAATGTTGGAATCTATGCTTTAGAATTAATGCAGTTTGATATCACTTTAACTGCAATACCTCAATACTATGGAATCCTGAGGCACCAATACTCTTTGGTAGACAAGAATAAAGATGTTAGAAAATGACAATTCCCATATAAATATGATATAATGGGTTGTGTTTAAATTATAATTCTAATTTGCTAAGTTATAGTTTGTTTTTATATGCCATTTAATATTCATTAATATGTGTCTAGTAGTTGTTATGTTCAAGCATTGAATGTTTGCCTTTTTTGTGGGATTGAAATTCGCCCTGAGTGTCTTTAGGGAGATATGGCAGAATATAAATATATTATTATTATTAATTTTATATAATACCACAACCCATTTATTTGTCCTTTTTGGCATTTCGTAGTGTATGTAGAATACACTTCCAGTAAAAAAAAATTTTTTTGTTTCTGTCAGATTTTGTTACTATTCAGAATTCAGGAGCATGCATTGAAACTGGAAATTGGCATGGACAAACCTAACCTTAATATTCATGTATATATCTTGACTTTTCAGGAACTTGTCTAGTTCTCTCATAGCTGTCCTTCCAAGTTCTAGTCTTCTTCTGGTTTAGTTTTGTTGTGAGAGATCAGGCTTCATTTGCTTTAGGACCCCTTTAGTTATATTATCGGAAATTTTCAGCAATTTTTAGAATTTATTAGGCATGTCTAATGCTAGGGCTTTGCTTTTCTCTTCGTTGTAGATTTATGAAATGTTCCCATGGCTCATGAAGCATCTTCCAGGGCCTCACAAGAAGGCACTTCACGGTATAGAGATGGTGCTTTCATTAGCAAAGAAAGAAATACAGAAACATAAAGAGAAAAAGTCCTTTCATGAGCCACAGGATTTAATTGATTTCTACCTGCTTAAAATGGAAAAAGTAAGTATCTGCTTTGTATCCAACTTTTTCCCATTCCAAGGTGCTCAATGGGGCCTTACTATCCTCCTCCTCTTCCTTCTCAGGATGGTTTGCTGTGTGAATGTTTGTACAGCAGCCCCAACTTTGAGAAGCAAGTGTGGAGGGGGTTTTTTTTCATGTCAGGGACAACTTGAGAAAATGCAAGTAGCCAGTGGTGTGAGAGAGTTGGCCATCTGCAAGGACGTTGCCCAGGGGACACCCAGCTGTTTTACCATCCTGTGGGAAGCTTCTCTCATGTCCTCGCATGAAAAGCTGGAACTGACAGGTGGGAGCTCATTCCACTCCCTGAATTTGAACCGCCGACCTTTTGGTCAGCAGTCCTGCCAGCACAAGGGTCTAATCAATTGTGCTACAAGAGACTCCATAGGTGTGATGGTAGAAACTCATGAACAATCAAAACCATGAATGTAAAACCCACAAATGTGAAGGTTCCCAACGAAGTAAAACAGCTCCAATAGTGGAAGTAAAATTTGTGGAGTCAATTTTTTCCTCTGTGTTTTTGTCATCAGATAGTAACCTAAATTCTACTCCTGATTAGACTAGACCTATTGAAAGCTTTATGGTCAATCATAAGGTCATACTTCATCTTTCATCTGTTTAGCATCAGAAGATGAATGATCCTACTTCTACATATGATGAAGAGAACCTGGCTCAGGATATTCTTGACTTATTTATTGCTGGAACAGAAACGACGACCACTTCTCTGAAATGGGCAATCCTCCTCTTGACAAATCACCCAGATATCCAAGGTAGGAGAGATCCCTGTTGCATCAGCAGAATCCTGTAATAAACCTTGTGCTAAAACAAAGAAAGAAAGTCAGATGCAAATTCTAGCCTGTGCTGCTCACTCAAAAGATAGAACACACTAGTAAGTTAATTTACTCAAATTTGAGAATATGTGGGGATCCACAATTTATGAGCTAATCTAAAAGGGGGTTTTTGCTTTGTTTTGATTATTTTTTTCTCGTTTTCTTAAAGTTTTCTGTGTAGTTTGTGGAAATTATAATTGTGCTTAACTGCTTAGCAGAATGACATAAAACAAAGAGCATGGGGTGTTCTGAACTCCCACTTCCTGCACGGAAAACCTCCAGTTTGTAATTCGTTGGATAAGCAGAGATTATTTGAAGAAGCAGAGGTAGAAAGGCTGGTAAATGAGCAAGACATGGGATACCAGAGATGCTAAAACAAACACAACAACGTGAAACTGCAGGGGGATGACACAATGCGAGCTCACATAAAATAATAACAATGAATCACAGTAGTATTTATCACATAGCAAGTGAGCATAGATACATATGAAAATACATGCATTGATACAGGGAGGCTTTCGCACGTAATTGGAGCCAATTTATCACATATAAAATCCTGGTCCCGAGAACACAATATCAATGGGTGAATACAGCAAGCGTGAAGTTCGTGAGGATGTGGGCAACGGCCCAAGGGAATATAACATTCCAGATTACTCACGAGGAGATGGGGGAGTCCAGGAAGAGGGAAGGCTGAGCGTGGCCAAAAGACACTCCAATGGGTGAGCCTGGTTCGGGGTGCTGCAGACGCGTCACAAGGAAGCGACTGTGAGCGCCAGCCCATGGCGCTCCTACCATGTCACAAGGAAGCGACTGGATGCGCTGGGGTGTGCGTCATAAGGAAATGTAAACAGGCCTGTAGTAAATCATGGAGCATCGTAAAACATCATGAAAGGTGTAGGAAAACAGCGACTGGGTCTGCAAGGGAAATAAACAGAGTAGCTAACATCAAAAGTGGATGAGGAGCCGGGACCTTGCCGAACGGCTTGGAAATCCTGAGAGGCGCCAGCAATTGATTGCCATTTCGTGCCCGGAAGGGCACTTCTTCGGAGCGCGTCGCTGAATGAATCAGATCAAGGCAAGGAAAACTAGGTACATCACTGGTGAAAATCCAAATGGCTGGATACATACCAGAGATGCTATCAAAATATTTATTTATTTATTTTATTTTTTAAAAATTGTACCCCGACCTTCTCACCTCCATGAAGGGACTCAGACCAGCTTACAGCAAAATTCAATGCCATACAAATTTAAAACATCTTTAAAAAGCATGTTAAAATATATAAAAGCAGAAATACATAAAAACCACATTGCCATTAAAACCACATTCAGCTCGGTGTATAAAAGTGGTCACTCATTTCAGATTGAAATCAATCTCACCTTATTCTGGGAAGGCCTCGTTCCACATCCAAGTCTTCACCCGCCTCCTGAAGGACAACAGGGAGGGGGCAGATCTAACATCGCTTGCGAGGGAGTTCCAAGGGGCCACAACAGAGAAGGCCCTGTCTCTCGTCCCCACCAGACGTGCTTGCGAAGAGGGCGAGACCGAGAGCAGGATCTAATGTCCTTGATGGTTCATAGGGGAGAGTTCGTTCGGACAAGTAAACTGGGATGGAACCATATAGGGTTTTGTAGGTTTAAACCAGCACTTTGAATTGTGCTCGGAAACTAATTGGCAGCCAATGGAGCTGGCGCAACAAGGGAGTTGTATGCTCCCTGTACCCCGCTCCTGTTAGTAATCTGGCCACCGAGCGTTGGACTAATTGCAGTTTCCGAGCAGTCTTCAGAGGCAACCCCACGTAGAGAGCGTTGCAGTAGTTTATTTGAGATGTAACCAGAGCATGGACTACCATGGCCAAGTTCGACTTCCCAAGGTCTAACTGTGCAAAAGCTCTCCCAGCCACCGCCGAGACCTGGGGCTCCAGGCTCAGCGATGAATCCAGGATCACTCCCAAACTGTGGACCTGCGCCTTCAGGGGGGGTGTAACCCCGTCAAGCACAGGCTGTAAACCTATGCCCTGTTCGGCCTTACGACTGACCAAGAGTACCTCTGTCTTGTCTGGATTAAGTTTCAATTTGTTCGCCCTCATCCAGTCTGTTATAGCGAACAAGCACCGGTTCAGGACTTGAACAGCCTCCTTAGTTGCAGGTGGGAAGGAGTGACAGAGTTAAATAGAATATGAGAACTTCCTACAGAATGCATGTGGATAAAGGCAAAAGATAGACAGACATTTATTGTCAAAGGCTTTCACAGCTGGAATCAATACACAATATACAATACAAAACTTTATTACGGTCACTGACCAGCACAAAGTGGGCACAAGCGCCCTGGGAAGGGAATGACAACTCCCCAGTAAAACAGTTATTTAAAAGTAGATTAGTAAAAAGATTAAAATATATATTTTAAAACACAGGATATTGTAAAAGGTATGGAACTGAAGGGGGAGATTGATGGGAGAGGTAAAAAATACGGGGAGGGGCACTAAAGGGGGAGGGAGGGGCACATTGCGAGTCTAGTAGCATTTCAGCGGTAACATGTTGCTCTGGCTACATTCCCAACAGGATGTTGCCTTGCGGGGTTAATCATCATCTGTCTAATTGTAAGTGCAGCAGCACAGAACTTATCAACACTGTAAGTTATTGTACAGCTGGAATCACTGGGGTGTTGTGTGGTTTTGGGGCTGTATGGCCATGTTCTAGCTGCATTTTCTACTTGCTGGGAAAATGCTGGTAGAACACGGCCATACAGACCGGAAACAACACAACATCCCAGAATGACATTTAACAAAAAGGAATGAAAAAGTCACCTAAATGACAGAAAGCAGGAGATAACCGAATTGAAGAATTGAAATGTTTATCCCTGTGGGAGTGGAAGGAAAGGATCATGTCAAATGCTCAAATGGATGGATCTGCTATGTATTAAATGGAAACAAACAAGTCCTGAATGAAAAACTTTGAGGATGCTCTACTTGATTTCTGCATCATCCGTGGAATCTAAATTGAATTGTCTGCAGAAGATGTTAGGAGCAAACTGGCTTTGGAACTCAGTAGATCTGAGTAGGTTCAGTGCTCTCATTCTACACAATGTCTAAAAATTAAACAGAAGTTTTTCCTGCCTCATCATAATCATCCTTTTCTTGCTTTCTTTAAGATGTATCCATTTGATTTGCCATCACACAAAGATTTCCCCCACTATCCCTCCCTCATTTTTTAAAAACTTGTCTCTAATCTCAGACATTCACCTCAAAAACACACAAGGGGTTATTTTTATATTGACGAATTCAATATGGGATGACGAGGCAGGGCGTGGGGGGAGGAAATGAAGCACTAGCTCTCTTAGATGTCTCTCTCTGCTAGCCTTTTGATAGGCAAAACAAAAGTCTGGCAACACAACAGGAGTCTCAGAGAGACAATTGAGAATGTTGAAAGAGACTGCTGCTAAAGTTACAGAGACACCAGAAGTATTGTGTTGTGTGACAAGAAGAAGCCCAGGATTAGCAAGGTTGCAAGTTTATCCTGAATGTTTTGAATATCTTGCTTACTATACCTCCTCAGTCCCAAAACAGGTGGCAAAAAAGCGGCAGAAAGGAATTGATTCTCCACATCTCAGCTCATCTCAATGTGTCATTGTTATTTTTACAAGCAAACTAGTAGGGGATTCCCATCACATGTTAAATTGGACATTTTTACACATCTCTATGTGGGGAATGGTGGAATGAGTTGCTTGCCAATTGACTTAGGAATCATGGGAAAACCTCACACTTTAAAAATGGCAAAATACCTCTAAACAACATATGAAGCTTGTGTCATGTGAAGGGCACCCTCGGTTGCAGTTTCTTAAGTGTGTGGAAACACCTATTTAGTTGTGTGTAATGAAATCCACAAATTCTATCATAGTACCATGAAAATGACATTAACTCTTTAGAGGAAAAGTGGGACACAAATATAATAAACTAGCTTGGGGACCCGCCGGTGCCCGGGTCATTTGAGAAGTGCAGCAGGATGTAGAGTGGGTCATGGGGGCACTGTGTGGCAAGTTTGGTCTTGATCCATCATTCTTGGGAGTTGCAGTGGTATCATGAAAGTACTGAGGGTACTGGAAGTCCCACCATCTGTGGTCCAGCCTCCCCCAAATTGCAGTAGGATGTAGATTGGGTCATGGGGGCTCTGTGTGCTAAGTGTGGTCTGTATAGGTGAATGGATGAGGGTTGTATTGTTTTAGGGAGTGAAGGTACTTAAGTCCCATCATCCGTGGTCCGTTTCACACAAAACTGCACCAGGATGTAGAGTTGGTAATGAGGGCTCTGTGGGCCAGGTTTGGTGTTGATCAGTCATTGGATAAGGTTTGCAGCAGTCTTGGAAAGTGAGGGAAGGTACTGCAAGTCCCATCATCCATGGTCTGCCCCCCTCCAAACTTCAGTAGGATGTAGAGTGGGTCACTGGGGCTCTGTGTGCCAAGTGCGGTCTTTATCGGTGTTTGTTGGGGGCCGCAGTGGTCTGTGGGAACAGAAAGGTGTGAAAGTACTACAAATCCCATCATCCATTGTCAGTCCTCCCCGAACCTCACCAGGACGTGAAGGTAGTCATGGGGGTTATGTGTGCCAAGTTTGGTCTCGATCAGTAATTGGATAAGGGTCGCAGTGGACTTGGGAAGTGAGTAGAGGTACTTCAAGTCCTATCATCCATGGCCTGCCCTCCTCCAAACTGCAGCAGGATGTAGAGTGGGTCATGAGGGCTTTGTGTGCCAGGTTTGGTGTTGATCAGTCATTGGATTAGGTTTGTAGCAGTCTTGGAAAGTAAGGGAAGGTACTGCAAGTCCCATCATCCACGTTCCGCCCCCCTCCAAACTTCAGTAGGATGTAGAGTGGGTCACTGGGGCTCTGTGTGCCAAGTGTGGTCTTTATCGGTGTTTGTTGGGGGCCGCAGTGGTCTGTGGGAACAGAAAGGTGTGAAAGTACTACAAATCCCATCGTCCATTGTTAGTCCTCCCCTGAACCTTACCAGGACGTGAAGGTAGTCATGGGGATTATGTGTGCCAAGTTTGGTCTCGATCAGTAATTGGGAAAGGGTCGCAGCGGACTTGGGAAGTGAGTAGAGGTACTTCAAGTCCCATCATCCATGGTCTGCCCTCCTCCAAACTGCAGCAGGATGTAGAGTGGGTCATGGGGGCTGTGTGTGCCAAGAGTGGTCTGTATTGGTCCTTTTTGGTGGCCTCAGTCGTCTGTGGGAACCAAAGTGTTGGAAAGTACTACAAATCCCATAATCCATGGGTCATGTCCCCCGAACCACACCAGTACGTAAAGGGGGTTAGGGGGATTATGTGTACCAAGTTTGGTGCAGGTCCATCACCCGCGCTGGTCGCTGTGGCCTGTGAAAGTGGCTGCCACATATCCGCCCTTCCGCCCTCATTCGTGGGCCATCCTGCCCTAAACTCTCTTTTGGGGCCTGTAATGTTCTGGCCTGTTCTGCTGGTAATTGGTAACTTTAAAAGGCGGAATGGCAAGCAGCCATTTTGTAAAAGCTGAGGGGGAGGAGAAAACAGGATTCCATTTTGTTTTCACAGAGTCAAGTGGAGAGGGAATGTTGATGGTGCATTTTTTCCCCTCAGTGGGAAGAAATCCTGTTGTTTGAATGTAGAGGCCTGGATTCTGGGATGCTGGCTAATCTGTGGCTATCAATGCCCTGTCTGGTGCCTTAGAATTTTGGAGTGCCAAGGCTGGCCAATCAAAGGACTTTATGCAAATAGCTGGCACTTAGAATTTTGGAGTGCCAGGGCTGGCCAATCAAAGGACTTTATGCAAATAGCTGGCACTTAGAATTTTGGAGTGGCAAGGCTGGCCAATCAAAGGACTTTATGCAAATAGCTGGCACTTAGAATTTTGGAGTGCCAAGGCTGGCCAATCAAAGAACTTTATGCAAATAGCTGGCACTTAGAATTTTGGAGTGCCAAGGCTGGCCAATCAAAGAACTTTATGCAAATAGCTGGCACTTAGAATTTTGGAGTGCCAAGGCTGGCCAATCAAAGGACTTTATGCAAATAGCTGGCACTTAGAATTTTGGAGTGCCAAGGCTGGCCAATCAAAGGACTTTATGCAAATAGCTGGCACTTAGAATTTTGGAGTGCCAAGGCTGGCCAATCAAAGGACTTTATGCAAATAGCTGGCACTTAGAATTTTGGAGTGCCAAGGCTGGCCAATCAAAGGACTTTATGCAAATAGCTGCCACATATCGCTGTGGCCTGTGAAAGTGGCTGCCACATATCCGCCCTTCCGCCCTTCCGCCCTTCCGCCCTCCCGCCCTCCCGCCCTCCCGCCCTCCGCACACATACATACAAACATTCCGCTTTATAAAGGTATACAGATAGATTGTAATTTGACAGTTTGTTGTTCATTCATTTATAATTGATAGAATTGTATGATTTTTTTTCACTGGATATTACAAAAATCCATGAATAATTATTCAGAACATCTTTTTTCACAGATAAAGTCTATAAGGAAATAGAAGATGCTTTGAGTTCCTCTTCTTTCTGCTATCAAGATCTAAAGAAGCTCCCTTATACAAATGCTGTGCTTCATGAGATTCAGCGTTCAAAATATCCCTTGCTATTTGGGCTCCCAAGACAAACTTCCAAAGATGTGAAGATGAGAGGTTTCCTCATCCCTAAGGTACAAAATGTGGATATGCACTTCTACATACAAAGAACAGGGATGGGATATAAAACAAACCATTACAAAAAACAAAACAAAAGTAAACCTTAGTTGAGCTTTAAAAAGTGATCAAACAACGCATTCTCACTGAGTCCTCAGACCTAAGAGAGAGGTGTATGTGCCTGTTTGTCTGACATTGGTTGCTTTCTACTTTTCAGGGGATATTTATTATACCAAATCTACGCTCTGTTCTTATGGATCCTGAATATTGGGAGACTCCAGAAGAGTTCAATCCAAATCATTTTTTGGACAAGAATGGAAATTTTATTGCTAGGGAAGAGTACCTGGTATTTGGTGCAGGTAAAAAGACATTCAAAGCAGTTTGTGGTTTATCAGTGTGTCTTTCTGGGGAGTTTTCAGGATAAGATCTGCTTATAGACCTTATCATTTATGAGGCAGTGCTGTACTGTGGCAGTATTTTTTCAAAGTGCAATTTGTGCTCTGGAGAATATACTCATGTGGGCAATAAAGCAAAGAATTATACGTATTTATGAAACTGCAGATACTATAATAATGCTCCCAGAGGTGCAGTGGGTTAAACTGTATTACCTCTCTACAAATCTATGGTAAGGCCACATTTAGAGTACTGTGTACAATTCTGGTCTCCGCACCTTAAGAAGGATATAACGGAACTGGAAAAGGTACAGAAAAGGGCAACAAGAATGATCCAAGGGATGGAGCGGCTCCCTTATGAAACCAGGTTGCAACGCCTTGGTCTTTTCAGCCTTGAAAGACGGCGTTTAAGAGGTGACTTGATCGAAGTGTATAAAATCATGCATGGGATAGAAAAGGTGAATAAAGAAAAATTATTTTCTTTGTCACAAAACACTAGGACTAGAGGGCACTCCCTGAAGCTCCAAGGTAGGAAAATTAGGACTAATAAAGGGAAATATTTCTTCACCCAGAGGGTCATTGGGTTATGGAACTCACTTCCAGAAGAGGTTGTGACAGCTGTCAGCCTGAACAACTTCAAGGCAGGATTAGACAGATTCATGGATACCAAGTGTATCGGTAGTTACTGAAAAGGACATTCAAGTGCCACCTCGGAGTTGGTTGAGGTAGGCAGGATTTCCCTGGGTACTGGTTGTGGGGGCGAAGGAGCAGGTCAGGGTTTTGCCCTCCCTTCTGCTCGAGATCCCCGTGTACAACTGGTGGGCCACTGTGTGATACAGAATGCTGGACTAGATGGGCTGAGGTCCGATTCAGCATGGCTCTTCTTATGTTCTTATGTTCTTACTGCTGAGCAAACAGGAACGCGGGGGAAGAGGGGTATATAGTACTATGGATATTCCTAGATCCAAAATACTGAATAATGTGGGTGCTAGATGGTGCTATAACCACTACAACAATCATAAACAACAAATGATAATGTGCTCCTTATAATGCTAATATGGACCGTATGTGCCTATATACTGTGATGTCTTCACATAAAACATGTATCAATATCACAATGTATCAATATCAGTTGGATGTTTCAATAAATGGGGAAGGTAAGTCTATGATAGTCTATATACCGCTGAAAGGTCCCGTGTTGTTTCCTCTTCTCGTGATATTAAGAACGCAGTTTTCTTGGTACTCACGTTGCGCGGGGTTTTGAGGTCATGCGGAATTGTTCTTCCTGATATGTAGTCCTTGCCTGCTGCCACACGGGACTATTCCCAATAGTATCCTGGTCTCGCGATGTCGAGCGGGAAGTTCTCGCTGTATCTAAATCCCACCTGACTATGACGTAGATGCGGAAGTAATTATGTAAACAAAGCCCTTTCGTGTCAAACAGAGTGAAACAAAAAAATAATAAAGAGTATGGCTAATGTTCCATAAGCACCATCACACTGTAGCAATAGGTCCCAGTCTTCAATACGAGGGTAGTCCTCTGCACTGCGATGCAGAAGTGTCCCTTTATGGGCGATGTCCCGCTGCGGACCAAAGGAAAGTGGCCTCCTTGCAAGTAACCGTTAATCCAACATGTAAATATCCCAGCATGTGAGGCAATTATCCACATTCCTGTGGTAAGTATATAGGAGCATCTAGTTCCAACGTGAATCAAGGCAGGAGTATGAAGTACTATTGACCCATCAAAATAATTGTAGAAGTCTTTGAAGTATCAAAATAATTGTATTTCTTCAGTGAGTCATTCACAAAAATACAAATAAGTGACGGACTTGGCACAAGCCAACGGGATGTATCCTGGGTCTCAGTAATCCAGGTAAGTCAAGGTACCGCCCATTTCGCCAAAACACAAGTAAGTACATGTAAATCCAGCTTTGTCAAGGCTCCCAGTTAGTCACCATGTTATCTAAAATAGAATAACATGACAATAAGCCCTGGAAATAGGTGGCAAACAACAAAAATACATAGCATTTGATACAACAAATCCTTAATAATAATACATACCAAAGTTTGCACCAAAGTTTGCACAGACACATATTCCAGCAACATAGTGTGTGATCAAACCATTCAAATGAATAGTGAAGAATCCATAGTAAGCCTCAGGTATAAATTCATTACTAATTAGGTCAGGATAATTAACATTCTATGTGGTTAAAGCAGTGATGCTTAATTGTTCATTTAAGCCACTAGGGTGATCAGAACCAATTAGGTTTATCCATTGGGTTTCAGCCCTTAAAAGGCACTTCCTGATGTCCATGTGAAGCTCAGTGTTAATCCTTTGTAGAGCCATTACTTTCATTGAATCTTCTGTGTGCCCCAATGCTTTAAAATTTTAATACAAAATGCTGTCTTCAGCCCCATTCCTGATTTTTGATCGGTGTTCATTGATCCGTAGTCTCAAACTCCTCCCAGTCTGGCCTATGTAAATTAGATTGCACCAAAAAAAATCAGGGCGTATACTACCTGGGTGGTGGCACACGTGCTGAAGCACTTGACTTTAATAGTCTTTGTTTTATGCATGCAAGTGATAGTCTTGTCTTGATTAATGAGTCAGTCCCCCCGACCCCCTCCAGTTTGTTCAGTTGCTGATCAATGCCGTTTTGGTTGCCGTAGGAAAGAGTAGGAAAGCGTTGTGGGAGAGGCAGTGGGCAGGATTATACAAATTCCACACCAATGGAGAGAATCAGAAACACTGAGATGTCTGTGAAGGAGGAAAAACACAAAATCTAGGCGGAAATTGTCCCCAGATGAAAGAATTTACTTGGATGGGGGAGGCAGTATTGTGCTTGGGGAGGACCATGGCAGGGCTCTTATACATGTTTATGATACTCACTATAACCTGCAATGTCATTGGAGGGAGGGCCATTGGTGGCTCTTCATAGCTGGGGGTTAAAGCTGTTTTTGGAAGTCGGAGCCTGTGTGTGAAAATGAGCACCCCAGCCAATGCATGCATACATATTTTCACTTTTATAATGGATATAAAAGATATAGAGATGGCATGCCTCACTGTTCTGTGACCTTATGGAGCCAATAACACTTTTAAAAGCTATCTTTGTGCATGGGAATTTTAGTGAACATTAAAATAGAAAGAAACTATTGAAAGCATTAAAAGTATTTAAAACTATGCTTGAACAGGAAAAGTATTTAGTGTTTTGGAAGGACCGTGGGACAAAATTCTTAAGAACGAAAAGAAAAATATATCAAAAACATACTCTATGCTTCTGAACTGGGCTACAGAGGAGGAAGTAATCAAACAATCCATGGTAAAATGGGCTCGAAATATTGGGAGACCCATCCAATTAAGGGAGTGGGAAAGGTTGTGGACTAAACAGCTCAAAATTACATATGCAACTGACTTAAAAGAAAATTGGCTAAAAATGATACATCGATGGTACATCACACCTAAGAAATTAAATATAATGTATAAAAATATAGATAATAAGTGTTGGAAATGTGATAAACAAGAAGGTACTTTTTTCACATGTGGTGGACCTGCCCCAAAACTAATGAATATTGGAAACTTATTCACAAGGAATGCAAGGAAATCTTACAGGTTGAGTTCCAAATGAAACCAGAGCTTTATCTGTTAGGTATAATGGATAATGGAATATTCACCAATGAGAATACGGAAAAACTCTTTGTCTTCCTGTCGACGGCGGCTCGGATAATATTTGCAAGAATTTGGAAGACAAATTTGTTACCAACAAAGGACCAATGGTTAGAAAAGATACTTGAGATTAAAGACATGGACGAACTTACATTTTGGTTGAGACAAAATAACGGTAAAGGAAACATCAGAACAGACTGGCTACAAGTTGCTGAGTACATTAAAACTAATGAGTAAATTAGAGACTAAGATAAATAAGGTGATAAAAGGGATTATCACGATTTACAAATAAGAGCATCTGGGATGCTCCTGATTAATAGATTTGTTATAAATAATTATTGTTAATGGTATGGAATGAAGGCGGAAGTCACCTTTGTTTTTATCCTCCCTTCTATGTTCATTCCCTCTGGTTCCCCATGTATGTTACTTCCCCTTACCTATTTGTGGTGTGTAGTAAATATGAAACCTTTAATAAAATATAACTTGAAAAAAAAAGTATTTAAAACTATGCTTGAACAGGAAAAAATACCATTAAAAGATAAAAAAGCAATTACAACAGTTCTGTTTAAGACAGTACAGGAAATGTTTCCTATCTTCTTGTGGTCCATTTTCCATTATTATTCAATCCATTTTGCCATACAACAAACCATTCCCTGCCTGCATCACGCCTACAGTGGAATCTTCTGTCGTTAGTTCTTTGGTCTGATTTTTCATAGCAGTTTTAGGAAAAGTGTTTACCAAGGGAAAGAAGTGTTTATCAACAAAGGCACTTGTGAAAGATGTCCTTCCAGCCTCGAGTTGTCTAGTGATGGAGTGTTCACCATCTTCCAACATGGTGTATTCCACTCCTGAGCAGCACCTTCAGTCAGCAAGTTCTTTTACTTGGAGAGGGTGGAATGGACCATAACCTACCAATCCATAGTCCAGTTTTCAGATCCATTCTTATTTGCTGAATGGGATAGATACTAGATACTCACTTTCTGCCTTTGTTTCCCCTGCAGGAGCTCGGGTGTGTTTGGGGGAGCAGCTGGCAAGGATGGAGTTCTTCATCTTCTTAGTCAGCCTGCTGAGAGCCTTCCGTTTCCAATTGCCTGAAGGAGTCAAAGAGCTCAATGAACAACCTACATTAGGACTGACAACACCACCCCATCCTTATAAAGTGTGTGCTGTTCCTCGCTCTAGTTCATCATTAGACATACAAAAATAACTACAATGGCTTATATTTAATTGCTGTAACTTTAACCAAATCCATCTTTAAATTTCTTTAATGTTCCCATACTTCTTCTTTAAGCACAGAACCAAAATGCAGTCATAAAGTACTTTTATTTCACTCTGTTTTGCTTTTTTCACTAAGTGCTCTGCTTAAAGAATTTTTGCTTTATCAATAATTTTCGGGCAGCTAGATATCATTTTTTAATATTTCATTCATCCTTCAAAATGCAACACAAAATCTACTGACTGATTCTTCCAGGTACTTCCACTGCAAACATGATGGTGATCAGATGCCGTTCCCTCAAAATGCAGGAAAAAGCAATACAAACGGCAGATTTTCAGGTGCAGGAATATCCCATTTCTGAGCTGAAAATCTGCACCTTAGAATGTCTGTATGTCCCTGCAATCGGAAAACACAGGATTTTTTTTCTGGGTCTGTTTCTGATTTTCAATGTTTGTTCCTGATTGGTCAGTCCCTAAAAAGAAGGTAACAGTTGAGTAGAACACAAAAACTTTGTGTTCCAGAAACTTCATGAAATATGTGGAGAGCACATTTTCTCTGGCCATGACAAAGTAGTGTTGTACAACTTTTCACAGTAAGAGCAACCAGGAACAGACATGTATAACCCAGGAACAGCTATTTGTTGTTCCGTGCCACAAGTACACAATCAAATCTGTCTGGACAGATGGCTCTAAAAAATGTCAATAATCACAAAATTCTGTTCCTGGCTTGAAAGTGTTTGTTCCTGTTCGCTTGTGCAGTGCTGACCTGAGCAGAAGTGACCCTAACCTACAAACGTTATTTGCATTGCAGAAACTTCATTAAACATGTCAAGGGCCGGGACAAATTACAGCACTTTTGCTTTGTTTTACATATCCACATATCTGCATCTTTAGCTTTTTAAAAAAAAAAGTCACCAAAGTTTCTGGCGGATGTCTTGCGGTGGCCATCTTGGGGGCTGTGGACAACGAAGGTAGAAATCCTGGGACCAACAGGTCTGTATCTGGACATCTTATCAGGTCCTGGATTTTTTTTGCCCCTGAGTAAAGCATACAATTTAGTGCTGTCTGGAACCACCCTGAGCTTTCTGGGCTGTAAGGCCATGTTCCAGAAGCATTCTCTTCCCATGCCTGCAGTAGACTCTCAGGCTGGCTCTACACTGCCCCCCTATTCCAGGATCTGATCCCAGATTATCTGACAGTGGAGGAAATGGCAGGCATCCCCAGAGGTTGTGAGGTCTCACAACCTCTGAGGATGCCTGCCACAGATGTGGGCAAAATGTCAGGAGATAATGCTTCTGCATCATGGCCATACAGCCTGGAAAACTCACAACAAACCAGTGATTTTTGCCATGAAAGCCTTCGGCAACACAGCATTTACACTGATTATAGGAACCTATCAGGCTGTGGGATTTCAATTTTACCCTCCTTCAGAAACACACAACTCGGGAGGAGTACTCTAAAAGGTCTAAGGCAGGCCTACACAACCTGCAGCTCTCTGGGTGTTTGGGCCCCAACTGTGAGAAGCTCTAGCCAGCTGTTTCAATGGCCAGCCTGGTCTATGGTAAACATTTTCTTCTTTCTGTTCTTTTTCATACTCTAATAACATTCATAATTTCATGCCTGTATTTGCTACAAGCTTGTGCCAGAATCCTGCTGTCAAGAAAAGGTCCAGGGTGAGAGAAATAACTCTTTTCTACTTGAGCCAAGTGTGAATGTTGCAAGTTCCCTCCTTGATTACCATTGAATAGCCTTACAGCTTCAAACCCAGGCTTCTTCCTACCAGTGGAAATCCTTGGTTGGGAGATGTTACCTGGCTCAGACTGTTACATGTCTGGAATTGTTTGCCCACAACCATTAAGAAAACATATATTAAATACCACCACTTTGTCATTACATTATTTTCCATGCCACCAGAGTACGCCACAGCAACGTGTCGCAGAGTATAGCTAGTACAATATAAAAACAGCAATAGAATACACAATTACATAAAATGATTCTAAATATACATTAAAAACAGTTCACCAGCTTTAAAAATCCTCCAAATCAGTCCAAATTATGGCCCATATAATTTCAACTTCACCAATAAAATCCCAGCCAGGATTTAAGCTTCTTGCGAAAAGTCAGGAGGGAGGGGGCAGATCTAAGATCTAAGCTATCAAGAAGTCTAGAAGAACCAATAGGAACACACTCCCCCTGTCCGGTTCTTTGTGTATGTTATCCACCAAGGTGACCAAGGTGACCAAAGCTGTCTTTGTTCCATAACCAGGCCTGAAACCAAATTGAAATGATCTAGATCAGAAGTTCTCAACCTGTAGTTCCCCAGATGTTTGGGCCTTCAACTCCCAGAAATTCTAACAGCTGGTAAACTGGCAGGGATTTCTGGGCGTTGTAGGCCCAAACACCTGAGGACCCACAGGTTGAGAACTTCTAGTAATAATAATAATAATCTTTATTCATAAGTCGCTTCCCTCTCCCCAAAGGGGACTCGGAGCGGCTTACATGGGGCCGTGCCCAAACCACAAATCACAAAATATCAGACATCAGAAAACAATAAACACAATAAAAACAGTAAACACTGTAAAATGAATACATCTAAGAAAAACACAATAACAAATGCATCTAAAACAAAAAGGGAAAAAGAAGACAAGAGGGTGGGCCACATGTACATATAAGATGTTTAAAAAACTGGGGGAGATAAATGGAGTAGGGCCAAAACGTGAAGAGTCGCAAAAGGGAAGGAAATCCAAAAAACAGGCGTTGAGGGATCTAGTCTCCAAAGGCTAGGCGGAAAAACCAGGTTTTCAGTTGTCTCTTAAAGGCTTCCAGTGAAGGGGCATAATAATCTATTTCATTCAGAAACCCCTAGGGCTGAGAGGCCACTAAACACTCGATACCTTGCTCAAAAGGAAAGATTGGACACAGGCCGATAGTTGTCCATTATGGAGGGGTTAATAGATTCATTTTTAATGTGGGTCTCACAACTGCTTCCTTTAAGCAAGTTAGAATTTTGCCTTATTCTAAGAAAGCATTTACCACACCCTTCATGCGCTATGCCAGTTTCCCTCTGGCCTGTTTGATCAGCCTGGAAGGCCAAGGATCCAGAACACATGTGGTAGCTCTCACTTCACTTTGGGGCATTTTTCGCCTTGTTTTCTCTTTGGGCATATATATACTGATCCACTAAACTGGGGCAGGGTGAGAGCTCTGATGACACAGTGGCACCAAACATGGTTCGGTGGCCCTGAACAGCCACCCTTAACATTCCCTCCCATCTTTAGTGGGCAGATACGGTCCCATCCTGTTCTGTGTGTCATGGTGTTCTCTATCCATGACATGGGCCCTATCTGTTGTTTGTCACCTGTGGTAACATATGAAAAGTGGGGAGAGCAGGAATCCCCCCTGCTCACCTCCATCCCTTCCCTGAATTGTCAAATCCTCCTAGCTAATATCACTGCTGGCAATGTCTCACAAGAAAGACTCACGGTGAGGCAGGAAATCACTGTGACACAAAGGATTGTATTTTAATGTATTTTAATGCTGAATGTTTTTTTGTTTTTATATTGTATTTTACTGTGTGGGCATTGAATTGTGCCTTTTGTTAGGCTGCTCTGAGTCCCCCCTTCGGGGGTTGAGAAGAGCGTGGTAGAAATGCTGGAAATAAATAAATAGATAGATAGATAGACAGATAAGGACAGGAGGAATAGTAACTGATGTGTCATACCCTTGGGCCTAGAACCAGCCCAACTGTTCAGACAGGCCCTAGATTGGGGGTTTGTACAAAGTTGGGGAGAACCAGAATTCAGAATTTCCTCAACTTTGGTTAACTTATTCCAGGTCTGCGTTAAGGTGGCCTTGTCCCATATTACCCCAGATCAGCTCCAATCTGGTCAGCGTAGATATTGCGGCCCAGCTAGGCTTGGCTTATTCATGTTGAAAGTATATGATTACATCTCATGTGTGTTTGCTAGGTTAGCAGGTCTCCATTTTAGTCCAAGTCCCCTTTGCCAGTTTTGGCTGGGGTTGTTGTTTTTCTTGGGTGAGAGGGGCTCATCCCCTCCAAAAGTCACCCCAGAGTTTTCTTCCAATCACCCACTCGGATTTTTCCGGCCAGTTTGAAAGTTATAAAAAGGGAGAAACCTTTGTTTAGTTCAGTGACCTCAAGGGATTTCAATGCTGCAGGGACGTGGCTGAGCTTTGCAGAGCCCTAGCTCTGGCCTGCCACTATTCCTCAAATAACAACTGTAGCTGGAGCTTCAATTCGCCATTGTCAGACATACCGGAAGGTCTGAACAAAAGCATGGAACCTCTGGGCCTTCATAGGAAGTACTCGACCAGCTGCTGAGGCCATTCAACTTTTGCAGTTGTTTGACCAGAGAGAAGGAAGGGTGGCTTCTCCTAACCCATGGACTGAGACTGAAAGGGAATTGTAAGCCAATTGATCAGTTTACTTTGACTGTCTTTCTAGCTATTTAAGAGCCAGTCACCAATTTTGGTGATTTGTAAAATTAAACCTGTTGGATTATCTTAAAGAACCTTAGTCCGTGGACTTTGTGGGAAAGCCCTCCCTGAGAGGAAGGCATCAGATTTTCCCCAGGGCAAAGAATAACAGCAATCTAATATACAGATGTGTTTATATCTTTCTGATTTCAAATATTTCAGGACACCCTCCTGTGTAACTGGAGACTTATTTCATATTCATTTTTATATTCATATGTGATCGGCATGCAAATATTTTATTACAGTGAGCTCTAAAATTACAGTAATATCTTCCTCCCCCAAAAGATATCTATTTATAGATATTTAAAAGCAAATGTTACCTTGTTTGTGGGAAATTCAGAGACTGGAGTCCTCTATGGCAATTACAATTGGGTAACACAGAGTTATGCACTTGTGACTGTCATGTTACTTATGTAGCTCCTAATTTAGGTACCATATAGGAAGTGTTAAAGACCTAAATATCCAAAGGCACCAGTTTCTGTCTAATCTCAAAAGTTAAGCAGGACCGGTGTGTTTTAAGTTTTTTAACGGACATGGAAATGATGTCCAATAGATTAAGAATATCAACACTGAACACCAGAGGCTTAGGATGTATGGAGAAAAATTATTGGAAAAGGATTTTTTTAAAAAGGAAAGGCACCTCCACAAGAGGAATTGAAATTTTGGACAGATGACATGTAAAAGCTGTGGCTTGGGGGGTGGGAGCACAGTGGTGAGGGATAGATCATATGTACAAGCTGATAGATTAACATTAGAGGTGAAATGTTAAGTAACGTAGGTTGTATTGAACAATATGTATCTGCTGCAAAATAAACAATGTATAGCAAATGTATTGAACCATGATAAAACAATAAAAATATATTTAAAAAACAAACAAACAAAACCCAAAATGTGCATTGAAAGGAATGTGACTGAAAATGATCATTACTATAATGAATCACAAATGATACAAATTTTCACATTTTGTTAACCATTGTTTTGTAAAATGTTAGTGAATAAATGTCATTTTTCCTATGACAGAAAAAAGAAATGGATGAAGTTGCCATAAGCCAGCAGGCAACCTGAAGTTATATACACACCCAGCGATATACACACAAAGGGCTAACCTCAGGGTGGAGGCAAAGAGGTAATGGTATTACACATAGCCTATGACACATGTTCATGCTTGAAGGTTCATTTTACCTCCTCATGTAATAAGGTCTCATTAAACATTTGACCTTTCATGTACAGATATAGTGAATGCCCATTCAATGTAGGACACTTTTTTTTCTTTCTACGAATTCGGTTGAGCAACATGTTCCATAACACAATTAAACATATTTCAAATTGCAGTGGCTATAAGAACATGAATTGCTGGTTTATGTTTTTCATATCTCGAGTGTGTGTGTGTGTGTGTGTATGTATGTGTGTGTATATATATATACTCTATATATATATATATATAAAAATCTTAGTAGGAAAGAGAGCAAGTGAATAACATTGAATCAACATCCTTCAACATCTATAGTTGGTTGGAAACACAAGACAAAGCAGCAGGAGAATGGAGGGAATCCGGATATTTTTCATCATTCTGCTTGTGATTCTTCTGCTTCTCTACTTCTTGAAACAGCAGTGGTCTCACCGACATATGCCCCCTGGGCCTCTTGCCCTCCCTCTCATTGGAGGAGTATGGAGAATTAACTTTGGAATTGGATATAATGAAGAGACACTAATAAAGGTACGCTTTTCCTAATTATTCAGCAATATATTTTTGTGTGGTGGCAATGGACCAAAGAGTTGTGGGTTATGAAAAAATGGATATGTATTTTATATAAAAAATTATTATTATAATTAATGATGTATTGACTCTTAGAAAGTCATAGACAACACTTTTTGCCAGAGATTGGAGATATTTCTTATTCAAAATATAACTCTTAGAATCCTCAGCCTAGATTTTATGGGCATTGTGTGTTGCAGCTATAGTCCAAAAAATAACTTTTTGTAGTTCTGGTACCAACAGTGCATAAAAGTACAATGAAAATAATACTTTTGTGCAAGCAATGAGACTTCCTCCCTCTTTTTGTTCAATGCAGCCCTCTATGTTTGCCTACACATCTCCTATGGATGGTCCTCCTAATTGCAGGAGCAATTTTGATGACATGAAGGGAACGGTGGGGAGAATCTCCTTCTTCCTAACTCCATTCCATCAACAAAATTATTTAATAAACACCACATCTGATAAAAACTAGGAATATAGGTGAAGGGCAGGGTGTTATATAGAACAGAAAGGGAAGGTGGAGGCCAAGAAATCCCTTGGAATGTAAGAGTGTTGGGATTTAAAGCTCTGCATGGTATTTTGTATGTAGTCCAAAAGCACACTGGTCATGCTTTGAAAAGTGTTAAATAGACATCCAAGAGATGGTTTTGGCATTTTGTTTCCGTGTTAAATTGAAAGTGTGAGGTGCTTCGGGTGAAGGAATTAAATAGCACTTTGAACGTAAACCATTCATTTTAGCATGGTCTTTAGAGGGCATCAATCCACTTTTTCTGGGGCACTAATGAAGAAACTTGCTTGATATTCCTGAAAACTGTTGCTAAAATAAATTTGATATTCTTAGCAGTGCTGCTTGATGCCTTCATCTCATTCTGCTTTCCCATTTCATTATCTACTGGCTTATATCTACCCAACATTGCTCAGCTTTGCATTTTCTTTGTGGCATTTTCTTTCTTTCCTTCATTTTCCTCAAATAACAACAACAACAACAACAACATTATTTATACCCCGTCACCATCTCCTCAAGGGGACTTGGGGCGGCTTATATGAGTCCACGCTCTTTGATACAGTAACACAATATAACACAGAACACAAAATAAAATAAAATATACCTTGTTCATTCTATTTTCTTTCTTTTTTCACACACCCCTTCCTTCCTTCTTTCCTTCCTTTCCTGGAATCTTCATACATGCCCCAGCAGATAGGAAGGGCCCACTATTACAATACATTATTATTATTATTAGTTCTAACTATATTAAGATACATTACAATACAGTTTCAACAGCATCATACACAGTCATTCCAAGTTAAAACAATATTAAATCCATAAAAACATTGACCCTCTTCATCCATTCCATTAAAATCCCCATCTAACATGCTGCCTAGTGCTGGTGTGCAAACGCCTGGTCCCAAAGCCAGGATTTTACCTTTTACCTGAATGCCAGAAGGGATGAGGTGGACCATACCTCAATAGGGAGCGCATTCCACAGGCGGGGAGCCACCACTGAGAAGGCCCTGTCCCTCGTCCCAACCAGCCGCATTTGAGAAGTCAGCGGGAGCGAGAGCAGGGCCTCCCCAGATGATCTTAGATTGCGAGGTGGGACGTAGCGGCTGATGCGTTCGGACAAGTAAGCTGGGCCAGAACCGTATAGAGCTTTAAAGGTCAACACCAGCACTTTGAATTGAGCTTGGAATTGGACAGGCAGCCAGTGGAGCTGGCACAACAGGGGGGTGGTGTGCTCCCTGTATGTAGCTCCCGTTAGCAATCTGGCTGCCGCCCGCTGGACTAATTGCAATTTCCGAACTGTCTTCAAAGGCAGCCCCACGTAGAGTGCGTTGCAGTAATCTATTCGGGGATGTGACCACAGCGTGGACGACCGTAGCCAGATCAGACTTCCCAGGGTACTGGCGCAGCTGGCGCACGAGTCTCAACTGTGCAAAAGCTCCCCTGGCCACCGCCGAGACCTGGGGTTCCAGGCTCAGCGATGAGTACAGGATCACTCCCAAGCTGCGAACCTGCGTCTTCAGGGGGAGTGTAACCCCATCCAACACAGGCTGTAACCCTATGCCCTGTTCGGCCTTACGACTGACCAGGAGTACCCCTGTCTTGTCTGGATTTAGTTTCAATTTGCTAGCCCTCATCCAGTCCGACACAGCAGCCAAGCACCGGTTCAAAGTCTGGACAGCCTCCTTGGTGACAGGTGGGAAGGAGTGACAGATCTGGACGTCATCTGTGTACAGATAACACCTTACTCCGAAACTCTGAATGATCTCTTCCAGCGGTTTCATGTAGATGTTAAACAACATCGGGGACAGTACTGAACCCTGAGGGACTCCACAGGACAATGGCTGTGGAGCCGAACAGGTGTCACCCAATGACACCTTCTGGGTACGACCTTCCAGGAAGGATTGGAGCCACTGCAAAGCAGTACCCCCAAGCCCCATATCTGCAAGGCGACCCAGAAGGATACCGTGGTCATGTCCCGGCCTAAAGCCAGACTGTGCCGGATCAAGATAATCAGTGTCTACCAAGAACCCCTGGAGTTGCAAAGCCACCACACGTTCCATGACTTTGCCCAAATAGGGGAGATTGGAAACTGGCCGATAGTTCACTAATTGAGTGGGGTCCAGTGATGGTTTCTTCAACAGCGGTTTTATAACAGCTTCCTTTAAGCTGGTTGGAATGATGCCTTCCCGAATTACTATAATGGAGTAATTGAAAATGCTGAATTTATGTATGTGTTTCTCACTGTTTAACCAATTCATTGAGGTCTAGCTGTAACTCACCAACAGAAGTTCAGCCAAATACATATGTTGGTGCAATATACTAAGCTGAAGATATGTATCTTAAATATCTTAAATCAGTCAATCAATTAATTAATTCTGATTTATTTATTTAAGATATTTTTGTATTTAAACTGGAATACTCTTGGACGTTGTGGATAGGAGTCCAATCTGGAAGATGATAAGGCTATCTGCTATGAATAACTTTTTAATAATTTTAAAGCATAGGCTCTTTTTCTTGCAATTTTCAGGTAAAAGAAAGGGTTACTTTTACACAACGAACAATTTTGCACATATAGATATACAGATTCTATGTAACTACATTGGATACACAAACAGCCTACAATACACTGGCTAACTAACAAACAAACGGGGTTACTTTTTCACTCAGCATGCACATTTGCAATTATTCATCCTCATGCATCCAAATATTTCCATATCCTTTTCTACTTTCTTGGAGAAGCATCTGCTTAGGCCAGACTGCTTCTTTGCAAATCTGCCAACACATCAAAACTTCTAAAATGCAAAATGCATCCCCTTTCCCTAAGAACATGACTCCAAATGCACTCCTTTCTCTTTCCTTCAGAAAAGAAGACAAGTGTCCTGAATCTTGCTTTCCATTGCAGATCTGACACTCTCAATATACCATTTCTTTCCACAGAGAACGGCAGGTGAACAGTGCCACTGTCTGTCATACTTTTTGGATTGTAATAAGGTCTCTTATATAGCAATATTTCTGCTGATGTTGTTCCAAAGTTGTAAATGAATGATAGATGTTTCTCCAGCCTGAAACATCCTGGCTCCATCTCCGTTTCCTGGCAGATGTTAACACTTCTTAATTGGTGTTGGTAAAGGCAAGCAGCCAAGTATTCATTATAAACATTTCCTTAACTTTAAAAGCCATTATGTCTGATTAATGTAAACAAGTTGTTTTCCCCCCCAAATGTTCAATAGCTAATAATTTGTCACAGTTCTTATCAACTCCAGTTCCACTGGTTGCCAATAAGTTTCCGGTCCCAATTCAAAGTGCAGGTTATCACCAATAAAGTCCTAAACGGGCTGAGCCCTGCCTGTCTTCAGAACTGCATTTTCCCCTATGAACTGGCGCTGACCCTTCTCTCACTCCCACCACTGCCACCAGTTCGGTTGGTAAGAACAAGAAAGAGGGCCTTTTCGGTGGTGGTCCCCTGTCTCTGCAACTCCTTCCCCAGGGAGATTAGGCTAGCACTAATCTAGCACTAGCACTAGTTTCCGCAGGGACTTTAAAACGTGGATATTCCAATGTGCATTTACAAATAGTTAGGCCTCTGTCTATGATTGTCCAGACCTAATTGACAGTCAGATTGAACTCAGTAATTTACCCCCAGCCCTGGCCCTATAATCTGTTTTTGCACAAGCCCATGCCCAACTCCTGCACTCCCTAATTCTGATATGCTCATTATACTCCTGGTTCTGGTTCTTGAGTTTGTCTTAGATTTATTTTAATGATGCTTTTATACTTTACTGTTTTAATTGTTTAATTAGATTGTCATGTGTTTGCTGCCTTTTTAATATGTTTTTATTTAGTTAACTTTGTTGTTATTGGACTTGGTCCTGCTTGTAAGCCACGTGGAGTCCCTTCAGGAAGATGATAGTGGGATATAAAAATAAAGTTGTTGTTGTTGCTGTTGTTGTTGTTGTTGTTGTTAGTTTTTCTTTTCTGATGCTTTCATTTCTGAAACATCCAAACTGCAGTTGGCAAAACAGTATGGGAGCCATTATTACTTATTGGACAGGGACCATATTCCAGTAGTAATTTTGTCTGGATCACTTTGACCAGGGACCACCTTGACCACCTGTGATCAGGGACCACTTTAACCAGGGACCATTTTGACGAGGAACCATTTTAACCAGGGACCACTTGACTAGGGACCCATTTGACCAGACCACTTTATAGGACCACTTTAAGGGACCACTTGACCAGGACCACTTTGGATTGTGCTGAGTTGGACTACTTGTCTAGGGATCACTTTGACAAGAGACCACTTTGACCAGGGACCATTTCGACCAGGGACCACTCTCCAACATTAGTACCAAAAGGGTTACAGATCAGTTTTTGGTCAATTCTTAGATTTAGTTTAGTTATTTGGGGTGCTGATTCAAGAATTGTATTGAATAGACAACATCAGCTCTAGTTTGATACAGAACATATGCCATCCAGTAGTTACCATATTTAATGATCGAACGCTGATGTGGTCTATCCAACGGGGAAGGGCTGGGCAGTGACAGAGAAGGAGTGGTAGACAGGGCGAAAGGAGTGGAAATAAAATAAATAAAATAAATAAAATAAATGAATAAAGAGGAAGGAGGCTTATGGACCAGATTTTTGTCCTTGCAGCCCACTGGTGATACATGTCCCACAGGTTAGAACCACTGTTCTCTGAGGAATGCCAGGGCAAATCCCATCTGAATGTATTCTGCCAGAGATTTGAGCTTTTCTTCAACTTCAGGGCAGTGAGGAAAGTTAAGCAGGTCTCTCAACTCACTGCAGTCTCCAACCATGACATGGCACCTGCCTCTCCCCCCAACACTTGCCTAAGGGTCAGCCAGATCAAGCGGTAGGGAAAGGGAGATGATGTGTCATGGTCAGGAAGATATAACTTGTATTTTTAGATTTTCAAACCATGTGCCATGGTCTGTTGTTAAATTTGACCTCAACTTTGTAAGTACTAACTGTATACCGATTCCTTCCACCCTCAGGTATTATATTTTCAAATGGACATACATGGAAAGAGCAGAGACGGTTTGGCCTAGTTACTCTGCGGAAGTTGGGAGTGGGGGAAAAAAGCATGGAGGGCCAAATAGAAGAGGAATCCCGGCAGCTTTTAGAGGTTTTTGCACATGAAAAGGGTATGTCATAGGGGATGGTGCAAGAATGTGTCAACCTAAAGGGTTTTTTTGGGTGTGTGTCTGTAGTTTGTGCTTCTCTTTGGTATGAAATTTGACATGTTTGTCTTGATTTCTAATACAAAAATAAGTGCTCAGAAATCCCAGTACTTTTGTTGTCCAAAGGAAAAATCCAATTCCAAGTATTTTTAGGTTTAACTGATATTAATAAAACTTGATTTGCAGGGCAGCCATTCGATCCTGCTTTGCCCATCACCAATTCAGTCTCCAACGTGATATGTGCCATGACTTTTGGGTACCGGTTTCCCCTTGAAGATGAAACCTTCAAGAAACTGATTGAGGCCGTGACATTTACCTTACAATTTGGAGGAAGTCCATTTTATGTGGTAAGTCACTTTCATTTGGTAAGCAACTTTAGAAACAAAGGAAAAGCTTGGCCTCTCACTTAACATTGGATTTCCATACCTAGCCTCTAGGGCTGTTTGATCCAAGAAAAAAACATTTTGAAACTCGTTTTGTATCTAATTGTAGCTGTCGTTTCGGATTATATGGACTTCCAATAAATTTGCAATAAATTTCGAAATTGATTCAGAAATATTTCCGAAATTTGATAGTCTTCGGAAATGGCGTCCGCTTTCAAAAATGGGCAAAAAAATCAGCAGAAGGGAGAGTCAGCTGTTAGCCATCAGCCAATGAGCAATCAGCAAGAAAATTTGGAAATGACATCCAAAATTTGGAATTCGGATTATCTGTTGGGAGGGTTGCTCTCGAAATTGCTTTTAAAAAGTCGGAAGTATCCAAAATTGTAGAACAGCCCTACTGGCCACCTCTGTGAAACGCCAACATAAATGCCAGAGTACAGCACTGTCTGAGCTCTGCGAGTGCAGAATATTTTTTGAATGTAGCAGAGAGTGTTTGAGGATCATGACATAAGTAGAGATACCAAGATGCTTGTTTATAAAGCTATCGTCCTTCCAACTGTATTGTACTCCTGAAAAACAAATACCACTCTCGCATTCTAGAAAGATTCCATCAGAATTGCCTTCGGAAAATCCTGCAATTGTCTTGGGAAAACAGGCAGACAAACATCAGCATCTGGAAGAAACAAACACCACCAGCATCAAAGTGATGATCCTCCTCCATCAACTTTGTTGGACAGAATAGCACAGTGTCCAAACGTACTAAGATCACTGTCTCCCAAAGCAGCTATTTTGTTCTCAACTTTAGAATGGAAAACAAAATATCAGTGGAGAACGAAAGAGAATTGAAAAGGGGATTAAAACTAACCTGAAAAAATGTGAAATTAACACAAAAAGTGGGAAGCCCTGTGTGACGACCCTACCCCCTTACTAATTATGCGCGGCTGGTGAAGTCGTCTGAACCACAATGACCAAACTTGTTGGTTATAAAAATAATTCTTTATTTAATAGAATGGTTAACACTTTTCACTTATTCATCAGATTCAATAATACAATGCCAAAACAGTTGTCCTTAAATGTCAGTTCCCCAATTTTCTTTCCTCTCTCTCCTTCAACCTTCCCCCCTTTTAAACATTCCTTCTCCGCTCTTCTCCACAGACCAAGCCACGCCCCTATAACAACCTAGGAAGTTATTTAAAGGGACATGCATACCATTTCACACATACGTCAAGCTAACATATAATAACAACACAACAGTGACCATGACACCCTGGCTCTCAAGTGCCTAACTGGAAGTTAGCTATAACAAACTGTGCTATGGATTTCAAAGAGACACTAATAGAGGGTGAAAGGGAGAAATGTGCAAATCAATTCTATAATTCTAAACTGATAAAGTTAGTTTATGATGGCATAAATTTCTACTGGGATGGCAAGCACGGTTTCTAAAGAGCCACAGAATTTTGTGTGCAAAATTTCTGCATTTTATGGGGGAAAGAACAGACTGAGATACAACAATCTGCATGGCTGGCTACCCAGAAGCTGTATTCTGCTCTCTCTCTCTCTCTCTCTCTCTCTCTCTCTCTCTCTCTCTCTCTATATATATATATATATATATATACAGTACATATGCTGATGTTTGTCTGCCTGTATATAGATGTGTGTGTGTATGAAGCAGAATGCAGCTTCTGGATAGCCAGCTGTGACAACTTGGTTCTTCAAAATAAAGTCTGGAAGATTTAAAACTTCTTCTCGGTTCACTACCACCAACCTAAAATATTAATTCTAGGATTTTCTTTATCAAAACAACCCTTCAGCTAGGCTCTTTAATCTTCTCGCCAAATTAAACTAAAAGGAGGCTGAGGTAAAAACTTCTTAATAAATGGGGAACGTGACAGATACTGGAGCTGGATCTCACAGCCGGTGTAAAGAGCACAACAGAGGCTTTTCTTTTAAAGTTAATAAGTTAAACGTTTATTAACTTAACAGGCACAGATCGTATTGGTTCTTCAGATGAGGCACGAGAGCGTATGGTTAATTAAAAGATGGTTCAACAGCGTGATGGTTACAGCAAAATGCTTACTTAATCTTAGTTCTTAAATGTTACACAGACAGTGCAAAACTTGCCTAAACTAGAACTCACTCCCACTAATATCTAAACTAGTGGTGAGCTATCTATAAAACAACTATCCTAGATAGTTCACTTCAGAGCTCTGATACAGAGGCTCTATACTCTAAACAGAGCTTTGATTCAGAGGCTCATTACTCTAATGAGTTCTGATAAGGAGCTGTCAGCAACTCTCCTCTCTCTCTGAGAGTGTGTCAAGAACTGGCAAATAAGCCCTTTCTCTCTCCCTCCAGTAGTTCAGCTCCTCCCCTTAACTCAGAGCTCCTCCCAGGCAGCTCTCTCCCTAACTCCTCCCAGGGAAGGCTCCCAACCACTCCCCCTTTTCCTGGCTGTTCTATCTGCCAAACTACCAGGCTGGTCTGGGCCCAGCCTTAAATGGGTGAGTTCCTCATACCAGCCATACACACACACATACTGGCCTGATAGATTTTTTTAAAATGGTTGAAAACTAGTTTTGGATGTAGGGAGTGCTGGTGGTTCTGATATAAAGTCAATTCCAATTTTCACAGATGTTCAAAACTGTTCAAAACTTCCGAGTCTTCCAAATCTTTCGTTAATGGTTTCAAAGTGTCATTTCCTGTTTCATTGGGTGGTCTTTACTTTGAAAGTCGTTGTTTTGTTCCAGAAAGAGGGGGGGGGGAAGCCCAGGGAAGAAATCCACATCCAAACTGGGTTAAACACGGTTCTCGTCCCAGGTCTGATGTGGGAGAGAAGGACATCCGCATCCAAACTGGATTAAACATGGCTCTCGCCCCAGGTCCGATGTGGGAGGGAAGGGCATCCGCATCCAAACTGGGTTAAACATGGCTCTCGCCCTAGGACTGATGCGGGAGAGAAGGACATTCGCATCCAAATAATTTTAAAATTATTTTTATACACAAAATAAATACATACCTTACACACACATAACATTTACAATTCCCACCACCAACACGAGGATTATTTTCTTTTACTTATATTCATTTCTTTTTTTGAGACAATCTTTGTATCTTTAACTTTACACATTACCATCCTATATACTATATAACATTTGTAACCTATTTCTAATGGCTTGATCTCTGGATTGATTCATTATATAGTTCTTGATCCTTGTCCATCTTTCTTGCATTTCTTTCATTCTATTTTCATTGATTTTTAAATCATTTAATTTCGCAATCATAATTTCAAATTCCATTTGCTCCACCATATATTGATGCCATTTATTTATTGTCCATTTTGATTTATCTTTCCACCCTAATATTATTACTGCTTGTGCACATTCAATTATTGCTTCTTTTATTTCCCTTTTATTTCCCGTTTCTTCTTTTTCCCTAATAGTGCTATTTCCTTTGTTATGACCAACTCATTTCCTAATATTTGACTTGACTTGTTTTCTATGGTCTGCCAGAAATATTGTACATATTCACATTCCCACATCATGTGCATAAACAACCCTTTCTGTTAACATCCATGCCAGCACTGACTAGTCCCATTATAATAATTTGCTAATTGGCAGGGTGTACCATACCATTTATGCAATATTTTCCTCCTCATTTATCGTACTTTGGTATTCCTTTTCATGTCTTTGTAACTCCGTTTCCCACATACTTTTCAAATCCTGTATTGTACATCCACCAGCCTCTATTAGCATTGTATATATTTTGCTGGCCTGTGCCTTCTTTACTTCCCCTATTATTATTAATTCTATATAATTCCACAACTTATTTATTTGTCCTTTTTGGCACTTCGTAGTGTATGTAGAACACACCTCCAGTAAAAAAAACACCCTATTTTTGCTTCTGTCAGCTTTTTTCACTGTTCAGAATTCAGAGGCATGCATAGAAACAGGAAATTGGCATGGACAAACCTAACCTTAATATTCATGTATATATCTTGACTTTTCAGAAACTTGTCTAGTTCTCTCAGACCTGTCCTACCAAGTTCTAGTCTTTTTCTGGTTTAGTTTTCTTGTGAGAGATCAGGCTCCATTTGCTTTAGGACCCATTTAGTTATATTATTGGAAATTTTCAGCAGTTTGGAGTCTTCTTGCTCAGTTGATGAAGAGGAAATAACTTTGGCACTTTGAACTCAGTTTGCAGTGACTGGAGGAAGCTGCAGGCAAAGAAATGAAATAGAAGGAAGAGAGAAAATCAGGTCATTTTCAAACCAGGAAAAAGGGAGAAAACAAATAATTTATTAGGCGTGTCTAATGGTAGGGCTTTGCTTTTGTCTTCATTGTAGATGTATGAAATGTTCCCATGGCTCATGAAGCATCTTCCAGGGCCTCACAAGAAGGCACTTCATGGTACAGAGATGGTGCTTTCGTTAGCAAAGAAAGAAATACAGAAACATAAAGAGCAAAATTCCTTTCATGAGCCACAGGATTTAATTGATTTCTACCTGCTTAAAATGGAAAAAGTAAGTATCTGCTTTGTATCCAATTTTTTCCATTCCGAGGTGTTCAATGGGGCCTTAGTATCTTCCTCCTTCTCAGGATGGTTTGCTGTGTGAATGTTTGTACAGCAGCCCCAACTTTGAGAAGCAAATGTGGAGGTTTTTTTTGTATTAGTGGCATCTTGAGACAATGCAAGTTGTTTTTGGTGTGAGAGAGTTGGCCATCTGCAAGGATGTTGCCCAGGGGACACCCAGATGTTTCACCATCCTGTGGGAGGCTTCTCTCATGTCCTCGCATGAAAAACAGGAAATGACAGATGGGAGCTCATACCTCATCGCAAATTTGAACTGCCGACCTTTTGGTCAACTGTCCTGCCGGCACAAGGGTTTAATCCATTCTGCTACAAGGGATTCCATAGGTGTGATGGTAGAAACTCATGAACAATCAAAACCATGAATGTAAAACCCACAAATGTGAAAGTTCCCAATGTAGTAAAACAGCTCCAACAGTGAAAGTAAAATTTGTAGTGTCAATTTTTTCCTCTGTGTTTTTGTCATCAGATAGTAACCTAAATCCTACTCCTGATTAGAGTAGACCCAGGCATGTAGCCGGGGGCTAAGGGGCTTCAGCCCCCCAAATTCTCAGGGTGGTCCACGAAAAGGCCTTACTGGTACATTATTTAAACTGTTATGTGCATTTAAATCATGATCTGATCACCATGCTCATTATATCCCACATTAATGGGGTTATTGGGATAACAATACAAAAGATTTGCTAGGGTAGACCCTCTTCCACCCAGTCTCGCCCCCCCCCCCCCGAACCAAACTCAGCCACCCCCGAAACAAAATCCTGGCTACGGCCCTGAGTAGACCTATTGAATTAGGAGGACATTCAATGGCAGGTAAGGGGAGCTTTATGGTCAATCGTAAGGTAATACTTCATCTTTCATATGTTTAGCATCAGAAGATGAATGATCCTACTTCTACATATGATGAAGAGAACCTGGCTCAGGATATTCATGACTTATTTATTGCTGGAACAGAAACGACAGCCACTTCTCTGAAATGGGCAATCCTCCTTTTGACAAATCACCCAGATATCCAAGGTAGGAGAGATCCCTGTTGCATCAGCAGAATCTTGTAATAGACCATGTGCTAAAACAAAGAAAGAAAATCAGATTCAAATTCTAGCCTGTGATGCCCACTGAAAAGATAGAACACGCTAGTAAGTTAATTTACTCAAGTTTGAGAATATGTGGGGATCCACAACTTCTGAGAGAGTCTAAAAGGTTTTTTTGCTTCGTTTTGATTATTTGTTTTCTCTTTTTCATAAAGTTTTCTGTGTAGATTGTGGAAATTATAATTGTGCTGAACTGCTTAGCATGGGGTTTTATTTTTTATATTTGGTCTATGTCAGGGCTGTCTAACTGGCAGCCCCGGGGCCGGATCCGGCCCCGTAGCCTGTTGGACACGGCCCCACCTATGCCCTCAGCCGCCATTTTTATTTTATTTTTTAAAAAATCGATTTTTAAAAAATGGCGGCGGGGGAGGGAGGCAGGGCAGGGAGGAGGAAGAGAGCTAGCTCCTCCTTTCGGCGCCCCCTCCTACCTAGGGGCGGGAGCCACGAAAAAGGGCAGAAGGCGGCGCCAAGAGCAGCGCATCACAGGCCTGGCGTGACGCGCTGCTCTTGCGCCGCTTCCTCCCGGCGGCTCCTGGCCTAGGAAGGGGCGCCGAAAAGGAGGAGTAGGCGGTGCCAAGGGGCAGCCCGTCACGCCAGGCCTGTGACGCGCTGCCGTTGGCGCCGCCATCTGCCCTTATTCGGCGCCCCCCTTCCTAGGGCAGGGAGCTGCCGAAAAGGGCAGAGGCGGCGCGCCAAGAGCAGCGCATCACAGGCCTGGCGTGACGCGCTGCTCTTGGTGCCGCCTACTCCTCCTTTTGGCGGCTTCCCCGGCCTAGGAAGGGAGGGGCGCCGAAAGGAGTAGGCGGTGCCAAGGGGCAGCGCGTCACGCCAGGCGTGTGACGCGCTGCCGTTGGCGCCGCCTTCTGCCCTTTTGGCGCCCCCTTCCTTCCTAGGGCAGGGGAGCCGAAAAGGGCAGAAGGCGGCGCCAAAAGCAGCGTCACAGGCCTGGCGTGACGCGCTGGTCTTGGCGCCGCCCTCCTCCTTTTCGCGGCTCCCCGGCCCTAGGAAGGGAGGGGCGCGAAAAGGGAGGGGCGGTGCCAAGAGCAGCGCGTCATGCCAGGCCTGTGACGCGCTGCTCTTGGCGCCGCCTACTCCTCCTCCCGGCGGCTTTAGGAGGGGCGGGGCCTGGGCTGGGGCGGGGCCTGGGGGCAGGGCCTGGGGGCGGGGCCTGGGGCGGGGCCGAGTGGCCCCGCAGGTCATCAGTTACCTCTTATCCGGCCCTGGACCAGCCAGAAGTTGGACAGCACTGGTCTATGTAGTATTTTATCCTCTTTTAACTTTTATGTAAATCGAGACAAACAGTGGCAAAAAGCCCAGGGGAGCTTACAATACAATGAGTACACCAAAAAGAGATGCAAACCTCAATAAAGTAGCATAACAATTATACTGACTCTAGGCAATACAGAAATAAAGATTATATGGGATGTTATAAGGGGCAACGGACACAGAGAGTAATCAGAGTGACAAAGTTCTGTTATATTTGCAATTTTCTCCTGAATGTTTTGAATATCTTGCTTACTATACCTCCTCAGTCCCAAAACAGGTGGCAAAAAAGCGGCAGAAAAGAGTTGATTCTACCCATCTCGGCTCATCCCTCCTCAATGTGTCATTGTTATTTTTACAAGCAAACTAGTAGGGGATTCCCATCGAATGTTAAATTGGACATTTTTACACATCTCTATGTGGGGAATGGAAGTATGAGTTGCTTGCCAATAGACTTAGGAATCATGGGAAAACCTCACACTTTAAAAATGGCAAAATACCTCTAAACCACATTTGAAGTTTGTGTCATGTGAAGGGCACCCTCGGTTGCAGTTTCTTAAGTGTGAAAACACTTATTTAGTAGGCATGAGAAAAAAGTTATGAAAATTAAAAGAAATCGTAAGTGATTCGTATGTAATGGGACTTTCTAGTTCATACGCATCACGGCAGCTAACCAGGAAGTAGACTTTCTTTTACGGTCCTTGAGGCCAACAATTTGCGTTATGATCGTAATAAATTCTTAATTATTGTACTACTCACTTCTCCCTGTCTTCTCCCCCTCATTTCCTTCCCGCCTTCATTCATCTTCTTCTTTTTCCCGCATTTCTATGGGGAACTGGAAGTGACGCTGCTGCTAGGCAATGCATTCTGGAAAGTGTAGTCCTCCATGCTTCTCCCCCCCTCCCTTCTCTTCCCCGTTGCTCTGTCTTGCCCCATCGCACGGGCCAACTTCACACACACACACACGCTTCTCCTCCTCTCTCTCCCTGCACTCTCTCACATGCTTCTCTGCCCCCTCCTCTTTCCTGCTGGCTTCTCCCCCCTCCCTTCTCTTCCCCATTGCTCTGTCTTGCCCCATCGCAGGGGCCAACTTTACACACACACACACACGCTTCTCCTCCTCTCTCTCCCTGCACTCTCTCACATGCTTCTCTGCCCCTCCTCTTTCCTGCTGGCTTCTCCCCCCCCTTCTCTTCCCCGTTGCTCTGTCTTGCCCCATCGCACGGGCCAACTTCAGCCCTCCAGGTAGGTGTTTTGGACTTCAACTCCCACCATTCCTCACAGCCTCAGGCCTCTTCCTTTTCCTCTCAGCCTGGGCAAACTTGGGCCCTCGCTCCCTCAGGATCGGGGTGAGAGAGAGGCAGCAAGGAGCGAGGGGGGGGGCTCCTCCTCCTTTTTTGCTGCTTCCAAGAATAGAATACCCCCTCCCTCCCTCCTTCCCTCCCTCCTTCCTATTTGGAGAGTCCCATCTAGAATTCAGTTTGATTTATTCAAGTTTTGGCCTACAACTCCCAGAAATCCCAGCCAATTTACCAGCTGTTAGGATTTCTGGGAGTTGTAGGCCAAAACCATCTGGAATGCGCATGCGCTGGCATACGAACTACTAACGAATTTCGTTAGTAATTAAGTTACATTTTAGAAATTTTTGGAAATTTTGTTGTAAGTCTTTCTTTTACTAATCAAAAAAATCCCCCCCCCCCCCATTAGATTTCCGATTTCCTATTTTTGGGTTCTAAACCATGCCTACTATTTAGTTGTGTGTAACGAAGTCCACAAACTCTATCATAGTAACATAAAATGACATTAACTCTTTAGAGGAAAAGTGGGACACAAATATAATAAATTGATTGTAATTTGACAGTTTGTTGTTCATTCATTTATAATTGATAGAATTGTATGATTTTTTCCACTGGATGTTATAAAAATCCATGAATAATTATTCAGAACATCTTTTTTCACAGATAAAGTCTATAAGGAAATAGAAGATGCTTTGAGTTCCTCTTATTTCTGCTATCAAGATCTAAAGAAGCTCCCTTATACAAATGCTGTGCTTCATGAGATTCAGCGTTCAAAATATCCCTTGCTATTTGGGCTCCCGAGACAAACTTCCAAAGATGTGAAGATGAGAGGTTTCCTCATCCCTAAGGTACAAAATGTAGATATGCACTTCTACATACAAAGAATAGGGATGGGATATAAAACAAACCATTACAAAAAACAAAAGTAAGCCTTAGTTGGGCTTTAAAGAGTGATCAAACAACCCATTCTCACTAAATCCTCAGATCTAAGAGAGAGGTGTATGTGCCTGTTTGTCTGACATTGGTTGCTTTCTGCCTTTCAGGGGATACTTATTATACCAAATCTACGCTCTGTTCTTATTGATCCTGAGTATTGGGAGACTCCAGAAGAGTTCAATCCAAATCATTTTTTGGACAAGGATGGAAAATTTATTGCTAGAGAAGAGTACCTGGCATTTGGTGCAGGTAAAAAGAAATTCAAAACAGTTTGTGGTTTATCAGTGTGTCTTTCTGGGGAGTTTTTAGGATAAGATCTGCTTGTAGACCTTATCCTTTATGAGGCACTGCTGTACTGTGTCAGTATTTTTTCAAATTGCAGTTTGTGCTCTGGGGAATATACTCATGTGGGCAATAAAGCAAAGAATTATACGCACTTTATGAAACTGAAGATACCATAATAATGCTCCTAGAGGTGCAGTGGTTTAAACTGCTGAGCTGCAGAACTTGCCGATTGAAAGGTTGCCAGTTCGAATCTGGGTAGTGGTGTGAGCTCCTGTTGTTAGCCCAAGCTTCTGCCAACCTAGCCTTTCGAAATGTGAGAAGATCAATAGTTACCGCTCCGGCGAGAAGGTAATGGTGCCCCATGTAATCATGCTGACCATTACAAGTGTCTACGGACAATGCCAGCTCTTTGGCTTAGAAATTGAGAAGAGCACCAACCCCCAGAGTCAGAAACGACAGGACTTAATGTCAAGGGAAAACCTTTACCCTTTACCTTCTATCATACTATAGTATGGAGAGATGAAATCACTGTGACTGCCTACTAGGCATGAGAAAAAAGTTATGAAAATGAAATGATTCGGAAGAAATTCGTAAGAAATGCTACTTTTGAGTATTTCCGCATCTGGAACGCCAACCAGGAAGCCCTGCCTCTCCTGCCTGCCAGGATCTAAAGCATCAAAGAGTATTGGGGTGAGAAACCAACCTAATGTATAATAGAATGAATGCTACTGTAAGTGCCTAATATTATAAGTAATCCAACTGGTCATATGCCTACATTCCATGCACATGCAATAATACAGCAGTAATAACAATGGGTATAAGAAGAGGTAAAATTCAAACCGAAGTATTCTGACTGTGGTCCCTCCTCAAGTGGTGCAAACTGCAAAAGGCTCTTCTCTATGAGCCCGGGAAAAGCCAAAAGCCAGCGTTTGCTGCCTGGGTGCACACACATACATATTCTTTGGGGGGGATTGCTGCAGAATCTTCTCTATGAGCCCAGGATTCTGCAGCAAATCCCCCCCCCCCAATGGATATGTATGTGTGTGCCCCCCGGCCGCACACGCTGTGCCGGGCTTTTGGCTTTCCCCGCTCATAGAGAAGAGCCTTTTGCAGTTTGCACCGCTTGAGGAGGGACCACAGTCAGAATACTTCGGTTTGAATTTTACCTCTTCTTATACCCATTGTTATTACTGCTGTATTATTGCATGTGCATGGAATGTAGGTATATGACCAGTTGGATTACTTATAATATTTAGGCACTTACTCTATAAGTTAGCATTCATTCTATTATACATTAGGTTGGTGCCAAGCCTTGATGCGCTTTAGATCATGGCAGGGCAGGAGGAGTGGGCCTCCCTGCCCCTTCTGCCTGCCAGGATCTAAAGCCTTGAAGAGGCTTCATGAGGGGCCAACTTCAGCCCTCCAGGTGTTTTGGACTTCAACTCCCACCATTCCTCACAGCCTCAGGCCTCTTCCTTTTCCTCTCAGCCTGGGCAAACTTGGGCCCTTGCTCCCTCAGGATCGGGGTGAGAGAGAGGCAGCGAGGAGCGAGGGGGGGGCCTCCTCCTCCTTTTTTTGCTGCTTCCAAGAATAGAATACCCCCTCCCTCCCTCCTTCCCTCGCTCCTTCCTATTTGGAGAGTCCCATCTAGAATTCAGTGTGATTTATTCAAGTTTTGGCCTACAACTCCCAGAAATCCCAGCCAATTTACCAGCTGTTAGGATTTCTGGGAATTGTAGGCCAAACCATCTGAAATGATGCGCTGGCATACGAACTACTAACGAATTTCGTTAGTAATTAAGTTACATTTTAGAAATTTTGGAAAATTTTTTGTAAGTCTTTCTATTACTAATCAACCCCCATTAGATTTCCGATTTCCTATTTTTGGGTTCTAAACCATGCCTACTGCCTACTGCTGAAGCACCCATCAAAGAAAAGACCATATTTCTTATTTCTTAGGAGAATGAAGGACTATGATTTTTTGTTATTTTTTTCTTTTCTCTTTGTTTTGTTTAGAATACAATCTTATATAAGCCTTTCAGAGAAAGTCCTGTTGAAATTAACAGCATATCTGAGTGAACATTGACAAAATTAATAGTATTGTCACTGAATTATATATAATACTAGCTTGGGTACCCAACGTTGCCCAAGTTATTTGGAAAAAAACTTTTTTTATTTTACAAAATGCATAAGGTTGTGGGTGAACTATAAGTCACATCATGTCAGGTTAACCCCCAAAACTCAATCAGTAGTTAAAGTTTGTCATGTTGCGCAAGTTTGCTCTCTAGATGCATCATCAGTGGGGTCTGTAAGGCCGCTCTAAAGTCTCCCAGCAACCACGCGAAATCTGCTTCTTGATCCAATGGAGTTTATTAGAGGTACCTGTAAAGCCAAAGCATTGGCTCATTCCCCAAACACACCTTTTATACTCCAACCCCCTCCCTATATCACCCGCAATGTCCGTGAAAGGTTGCATCATTCCCTCTGACTCAGCAACTCTACTGTCCAATGGATATTACATCATATCCTTGCTGAGTCAGCATACACAAGTCAGTGTCCACTGTCCGGAAGAGGTTGCATCACATCCGTCCTGACTCAGCACTGCTCCCAGGAGATTATCTCATCCCTGGGAACCCCCAAGGTCCCGCACTCTCAAGTTAAGGCAGACTGGGAGTTCTGGAGCCTTCTCCAAGGCTAAGAACCTCCAGCTCTGACATAATGGCCTCCTCCTCGTCCTCCCCCTGTAGGAACAAAACACCGTTCAATCCTTTGGCACCAGCGGGTTAACATATCGCTTCAACAGACTACAGTGGAACGTAGGGTGAATCTTCTTCATCCCTTTTGGTAAAGTTAGCCTATAAGATACCTTGTTGACCACCTGAGCAACTCTAAATGGGCCTATATATTTTGGGCTCAGTTTCTTAGAAGGTAATCCCAATTTAATATTCTGAGTGGATAGCCACACCAAATCACCTTCCTGGTATTCCTCCCCCTCCTGCCTCCGACGATCTCCAAACTTCTTATAAGAGCTCTGCGCCTTCCGTAAAGCCTCCGTTACCTCTCTCCATTCATCCTGAACTCTTACTTTCCAATCCTCTCTCCCTTCCTCTGAAGGTATAAAAGGCTGAGGCAAGGGAACCATTTCCTGCCCATACACTATTGAAAAGGGAGTCCTCCCAGTCGAAGAGTGAGCCGACCCATTATAGGCCATTTCAGCGTACGGCAACACATCTGCCCAATCATTCTGTCTCCTGTTAGTAAAAATCCGCAAATAACTCCCCAACGATTTTTGCGTTCTCTCCACGCCGCCATTACAGCAAGGATGATAAGCGGTAGTAAGCCTCCGATCTGCTCCTAACACCTCTAAAAACTTCTCCCAAAACCTAGCAGTGAACTGCACCCCACGATCACTGATCACTTGCTCCGGACACCCATGTAACCTATATACATGCTGAACATATAGCACAGCCAACCTCTCAGCTGAGGGCAAGCCTTTCAACGGAATAAAGTGAGCCTGCTTCGAAAATAAGTCCAGCACTGTCCAGATATACCGATAACCCCGGCTCGACGGCAGTTCTCCCACAAAATCCGTATTTACATGGGTCCACGGCCGAACTGGGGAAGCCACGACTTGTATCAACCCTTGGGGCTTAGCCGTGGGGCCCTTCCCCCTAGCACAGGCTTCACAACTCTGAACATAATCCTTTATCTGAGCTCTCATGCCAGGCCACCAATAGCGAGTCCTCAATGCCAGGAGAGTTTTGGTAAAACCCCAATGACCAGCAGTCTTATGGTCGTGACCCAACTCTAACACTTTCCTCCTCAACTCACAAGGAATATACAACTTAGATCTAACAAACCATAATCCTTCCAACCACTTGCATTTGTCCTTATGGCGACTCAGCCATTCATCATCTGCATAGTGCTTCTGCAGTTCCAAACGCCAGCCCTCTACCTTATCCTCCTTCTTCAGAACACTGGATTGAGACCGGGTTTGCACTGCCAAGCCCCATTGACTCTTTGTGAACACATCTTCCAAACCAGGAGGAGGGTTAGATCCAATCGCAGGGTAGCGAGACAAAGCATCCGCTACCACATTCTCCTTACCCTTAATATGCTTCAACAAAAAGTTAAATCGAGCAAAATACTGTGCCCATCTAACTAATTTTGGCGACAACTTTTGAGGAGCCTTCAAATACTGCAAATTCCGATGGTCGGTCAACACCACAAAAGGGTGGACCGCTCCCTCTAGGAACTGACGCCACGTTTGCAAGGCACACCGCCTCCTTCTCCCAAACCGGCCACTTCCTCTCTTGATCTCCAAATTTCTTGGAAAAATACGCACATGGCCTCAATCTCCCCTGCACATCTCTCTGTAACAACGCCCCTCCATAAGCCCATGCAGAAGCATCACACTGCACTACAAAGGGCTTCTCAGTATCTGGGTGTATCAGCAACGGCCCACTAGTAAAAGCTCCCTTCAACTTTTCAAACGCCATTTGGCACTCCTTAGTCCAACACAACTTAGCCCCAGGAGACTTAGCCTTCCTGGATTCCCCCTTCCCTTTTGTTTTTAACAACTCCGTGAGAGGAAGGGTGATAGCCGCAAAATCTGAAATAAAGGTCCTATAAAAGTTGGCCAAACCTAAGAAAGCCTGCAACTGTCTCCGAGTCTGCGGAGCCTCCCAAGCCAACACATCCTCAACTTTAGCGGGGTCCATAGAAATCCCTCTTTCATTAATACGATACCCCAGGAAATCAATTTGGTTCCTGGTAAACTCACACTTACTCAACTTCACATACAACTTCGCCTGCCTCAACCTCTCCAATACTTCACGAACCAACCTGACATGATCCTCCTTCGTACGTGTCACAACAACGATATCATCCAAATACACAAATACCCCCCTATACAGAAGGGGGTGCAACACCTCATTAATTAATTGCATAAATATGCCGGGGGCGCCGGCCAATCCGAAAGGCATGACGGCCCATTGATATAGCCCGAGGGGGCAAGAGAACGCCGTCTTCCATTTGTCACTAGCTGCCACCCTCACCATATGGAACGTGTCTATCAAATCAAGCTTAGTAAAATAGCGACCTCCCCCTAACTGGCCCAGCAAATCCTTAATCAAAGGCAATGGATAACAATTGGTGGTACTTATAGCATTCAGCCCCCTGTAATCTATGCATAACCTCAATTTCCCATCCTTCTTCTCCCTGAACAAAACTGGTGCAGCAATGGGGGATTCCGATCTCTCAATAAACCCCTTCTTCAAGTACTCGTCAATTTGTTCCCGTAGGGCCACCTTTTCTCGTACTGACATAGGATAAATCTTAGGTTTAGGCAATAAAGCCCCTTCTTTTATCTCTACCCTGCATTGCACATTCCAAATGGGAGGAAGACATTTTGCTAACACAGGGTCAAATACATCGGCATAATCCCAATACTCCTCAGGAACCCCTTGCAGCTTATTCGGGACTCCTCCCTCCTCCCTTGGCTTACATTCTAACACCCCAGTTTTCCAGTCAATTTTAGGATTAGCCTGTTCCAACCAAGGCATCCCCAGCACCACTTCATGCCCTTTAATGGGGGCCACTACAAAATCTATCTCCCCCTCCCAGGGGCCTACTCGGCCTTTCAACCCTTTCGTACTTAACGGGAAAGGCCCTCCCTCAATGAAAGATCCATCCAATTGAGTAAAATGCACAGGGGCTGACATAACCTGGGTGTCACATTCTAAATTTTCCACCAAACCCGGTGAGATGATATTTTCAGAACAACCACAATCCACTAAAGCCCGATGTTCCTCATAGTCTTTCTTTTTACATAGTTCCAAAGAACAGTGGATACTCTGGGGACTCTGACTCACCCCAGCAGCAAGCGGTTCCACATTCTCACCCATAGCCCCTCTAGCTACAGCAACCCGCTTTGGATCCAGCACTTTCTTCTGCCGACACTGTGATGCAAAATGTCCCGGCTGAGAACAAATAAAACAAAGGCCTCTTCCCATCGCCGGCTTCCTTAAAGTATTAGACTTCCCCTCATTGGCACCACCACGCCTGGGCTCTCCTCGGGATCCACGTCCTTCTCCCGATCCGCGTCCGAAACCCCGGAATCTCCCCACAGCCGTCGTCTGGGACTTCCGACGCTGCACCTGGGCTAAGATCCCCTCCACATTTCCAGCCAACTGGATCCAGCCGTCCACGTCTCCTGGGTCATCCCGATGAAGACACCATTCCAGGATCTCCCTTCTCAAGCCGTCTTTGAAGAGTTCCAGCAATGTAGCCTGGGACCACTCAGCAACCTTCCCCGCTAGGCTCATGAACTCTTCTGCATATTCTGTCACCGACCGGGAAGCTTGAGGCAAGCATCGCAACGCCTCCTTAGCCTTCACTCGCTCTAAAGGATCCCGGAAATGGTTCTTCACCCCTTGAAGGAATGCCCGCACTATCCTCAAACAAGGATCCTGGCGATCATGGCACTGGACGTACCACTCAGCAGCTCTTCCTTTGAAAACAGCTCCGATAGCTCGAACCCGGCTGCCTTCACTCGGATACAGATGACCATAATCCTCCATGTGGTCACCTACTGCTGCAGTGAAGAAAGCAACTTTACACGCCTCACCCTCAAACTCAACACGGAGGGGCTCCTTCCTGGGTCTGCTATCATAGTCCTGGAAACGGGGAGGGGGGTCTTTCCCTCCTGGGAAGATTCTCCTCTGTCAACCGAATCCCGCTTCCCAATCCAGCTGAGGGCAGCCTCCACTCCTCCCGAGACCTGGCCTTGCTCAACTCCGTTTCCTCCCGAACAGGATCCAATCGTCCTCCCAAAGGTTTTCTCGCCGGCCCAAACCCCGTCCACACTCCAGCAGGAGATCTAGGACGAGGTTCCGGCTTCTCCCCGTCCATCCAGGACTGATAGGTGAAATCACCTTCACCAGGGGCACTCCACAACGAATCCAATACTTGCTCCTTCCTGGACATCTCCCTGGACATCCGCCGGAAAGTATTCTCCATCGCCTCCATACGGCACTTCAACACCTACAGTTCCGTTGGAGACTCCGGTTCGGTAGTTTCACTACCTCTTTCAGGCAGCCCCTCTTTACTGCGGGCTGGTCCACCTTGAGCCGACAACGGGTCCACCTGAACAAACGTGCTCCACGCTGCTTCTCTGATCCCTCTGGCTCCTTGAAACTCCACCTGAGCAGGCGCACCCCAGGCCGCTGCTTCTCTGGAATCTCTTCCCACTCTTCCTGAGCCCACCTGAGTGGAGATCCCCTTCCAGGGCACTTCTCTGAGCTCTTCCCGAAGAGTACCTCTGTCCACCTGAGCCGACGCATGCCAAGACGCCGTCGCTTCTCTGGACTCATCAGGAAATCCAACTTGATCGATGGTGAAGTCCCACTCCATCGTTCTTCGGATTTCCTCCGGAGCAAGGTTCCATCTATCAAGATATTCCTCCTCCTCCAACGCCAACCTCTCCATCTCTGGGAAAGTTGAAACGGGCTTTGGCTTCTGTAAGGCCGCTCTAAAGTCTCCCAGCAACCACGCGAAATCTGCTTCTTGATCCAACGGAGTTTATTAGAGGTACAACACCTGTAAAGCCAAAGCATTGGCTCATTCCCCAAACACACCTTTTATACTCCAACCCCCTCCCTATATCACCCGCAATGTCCGTGAAAGGTTGCATCATTCCCTCTGACTCAGCAACTCTACTGTCCAATGGATATTACATCATATCCTTGCTGAGTCAGCATACACAAGTCAGTGTCCACTGTCCGGAAGAGGTTGCATCACATCCGTCCTGACTCAGCACTGCTCCCAGGAAATTATCTCATCCCTGGGAACCCCCAAGGTCCCGCACTCTCATGTTAAGGCAGACTGGGAGTTCTGGAGCCTTCTCCAAGGCTAAGAACCTCCAGCTCTGACAGGGTCCATGTAATCTCTGGCTGCAGGTTGAACTGCAGCTCCCACCATGGTGGATCAGTCCCCTCATATCCCTCCAGTGTGTTCTGTTGGTCATGGTGGTTCTGTGTGCCAAGTTTGATCCAGGTCAATCGTTGGTGGGGTTCTCAGTTTCCCTGGTTGTAGGTGAACAACATGTGAGTAACGCTACAATTTGTCTGTAGGGACCATAGGCACACGGCAACCACACGCACACGGCAACTTGATCCAACGAGATTTATTGCAGGTATAATACCTTTGATGCCAGAACTGGCATCACAAGGAACAAACACAGCTTATATACAGAACACACCCCCATCACCTGTCCATCATCTCAAAGGCCCAACCCCATGGCATGCAAGGCCCAGCAGAGGTTGCATCATGTCCCCTCTGACTCAGCAGTCCCAATGTCCAGTGGATATTTCATCATATCCTGCCTGAGTCCACAATATATGAGCCAATGCTGTTCATGCTGGTGTGGTGTGACCTAAGGCACAATTCCAGCTCTGTGCATGTCTCCAAGGCCACCACCTGGGGAAGATTATCTTGCTGGAAGGGTCGGTGATAAGAGCAATCCCAGCTCTAATCGACAGTACCTTACACAACATCTCCCCAAAATAAAGGTCAATCTCTCCCCAAAAAAACCCTAGTATTCAAATTTGGGCATATTGGGTAAGTGAGCCATGTGTGGTGCAGATCCATCATTGTTTGGTTTCACAGTGCTCTCTGGATGTGGGTGAACTGCAACTCCCACAAATCAAGCTGAATTCCCTGCAAAGCCCTCCAGTATTTTTGGTGGTCATAAGGGTTCTGTGCCAGGTTAGGTACAGATCCATCATTGGTGGGGTTCTTCATTGAACCATCATTGGTGAGTGCCCTTTGTTTGCAGGTGAACTATAAACCCCAGTACCTACAACTATTATAAATCAAGGTCAATCCCTCCCCCACAAACTTCTCCAGTATTTTTTTGTTGGTCATGGGGGTTCCGTGAGGCAAAAGTGGTCCACGTCCATTGTTGGTGCGGGTCACAGTACTCAGTCTTGATGCAGGGTAAACTACAGCTTCCATCAGGTTGAGTCAGTCCCTCCAACACCCTCCAGTTTTTCCGTTGCTAATCAATGCTGTTTTGTTTGCCGTAGGAAAGAGTAGGAAAGTGTTGTGGGAGAGGCAGTGGGCAGGATCATGCAAATTCCACACCAATGGAGAGAATTAGAAACACTGAGATGTCTGTGAAGAGGGAAAAACATTTCTAGGGGGAAATTGTCCCCAGATGAAAGCATTTACTTGGATTGGGGATGCAGTATTGTGTTTGGGGAGGACAATGGCAAGGTTCTTGTGCATGTTTATAGCACTCACTCTAACTTGCAATGTCATTGGACGGAGGTCCATTGGTGGCTCTTCATAGTTGGGAGGTAAAAGCTTTTTGTGGGAGTGGGAGTCTGTCTGTGAAAGTGGGCACTCCAGCCAATGCACACATACATATTTTCACTTTTATAATAAATACTAGCTTGGGGTCCCGGCCCTGCCCGGGTTATTTGTGAAGCGCAGCAGGATGTAGAGTGGGTCATGGGGGCTCTGTGTGCCAAGTTTGGTCTTGATCCATCATTATTGGGAGTTGCAGTGGTATCATGAAATTACTGAAGGTAGTGCAAGTCCCATCATCTCTGCCCCCCCCAAAGTGTAGTAGGATGTAGATTGGGTCATGGGGGCTCTGTGTGCTAAGTTTGGTCTGTATTGGTGAATGGATGAGGGATGCATTGTTTTTCGGAAGTGAGTGAAGGTACTTCAAGTCCCATCATCCGTGGTCCGTCTCACAGTAAACTGCACCAGTTTGTAGAGTGGGTCATGAGGGCTCTGTGTGCCAGATTTGGTGTTGATCAGTCATTGGATTAGGTTTGTAGCAGGATTGGGAAGTGAGAGAAGGTACTGCAAGTCCCATGATCCATGTTCTGTCCCCCTCCAAACTTCAGTAGGATGTAGAGTGGGTCACTGGGGCTCTGTGTGCCAAGTGTGGACTTTCTCGGTGTTTTTGGGGGCCACAGTGGTCTGTGGGAACAGAGGGGTGTGAAAATACTACAAATTCCATCATCCATTGTCAGTCCTCCCCCGAACCTCACCAGGACGTGAAGGCAGTCATGGGGGTTATGTGTGCCAAGTTTGGTCTCAATCGGTAATTGGATGAGGGTCGCAGCAGACTTGGGAAGTGAGTAGAGGTACTTCAAGTCCCATCATCCATGGTCCACCCTCCTCCAAACTGCACCAGAATGTAGAGTGGGTCATGAGGGCTCTGTGTGGCAAGTTTGGTGTTGATCAATCATAGGATTAGGTTTGTAGCAGTCTTGGAAAGTGAGGGAAGGTACTGCAAGACCCATCATCCATGTTCTGTCCCCCTCCAAACTTCAGTAGGATGTGGACTGGGTCACTGGGGCTCTGTGTGCCAAGTGTGGTCTTTAACAGTGTTTGTTGGGGGCCACAGTGGTCTGTGGGAACAGAGGGGTGTAAAAGTACTACAAATCCCATCATCCATTGTCAGTCCTCCCCCAAACCTCACCAGGACGTGAAGGCAGTCATGGGGGTTATGTGTGCCAAGTTTGGTCTCGATCAGTGATTGGATGAGGGTTGCAGCGGACTTGGGAAATGAGTAGAGGCACTTCAAGTCCCATCATTCATGGTCCACCCTCCTCCGAACTGCACCAGGACGTAGAGTGGGTCATGGGGGCTGTGTGTGCTGAATGTGGTCTGTATTGGTCCTTTTTGGTGGCCTCAGTGGTCTGTGGGAACCAAAGTGTTGGAAAGTACTACAAATCCCATAATCCGTGGGTCATGTCCCCCGACCCACGCCAGGACGTAAAGGGGGTTAGGGGGGTTATGTGTACCAAGTTTGGTGCAGGTCCATCACCCGGGCTGGTCGCTGTGGCCTGTGAAAGTGGCTGCCACATATCCGCCCTGGCCTGTGAAAGTGGCTGCCACATATCCACCCTGGCCTGTGAAAGTGGCTGCCACATATCCGCCCTGGCCTGTGAAAGTGGCTGCCACATATCCGCCCTGGCCTGTGAAAGTGGCTGCCACATATCCGCCCTGGCCTGTGAAAGTGGCTGCTTCCGCCCTTCCGCCCTTCCGCCCTCCCGCCCTCCGCATACACACATACAAACATTCCGTTTTATAAAGGTATACAGATAGAAGAAGATATAGAGATGGTAGTTTTAGGGAAAGTGTTTACCAAGGAAAAGAAGTGTTTATCAGCAAAGGCACTTGTGAAAGATGTCCTTCCAGCCTTGAGTTGTCTAGTGATGGAGTGTTCACCATCTTCCAATGTGGTGTATCCCACTCCTGAGCAGCACCTTCACCTAGCAAGTTCATTTACTTGGAGAGGGTGGAATGGACCATAACCTACCAATCCATAGTCCAGTTTTCAGATCCATTCTTATTTGCTGAATGGGATAGACAGATACTTTCTGCTTTTGTTTCTCCTGCAGGGGCTCGGGCGTGTTTGGGGGAGCAGCTGGCAAGGATGGAGTTCTTCATCTTCTTAGTCAGCCTGCTGAGAGCCTTCCGTTTCCAACTGCCTGAAGGAGTCAAAGAACTCAATGAACAACCTACATTAGGACTGACAACACCACCCCATCCTTATAAAGTGTGTGCTGTTCCTCGCTCTAGTTCATCATTAAACATACAAAAATAACTACAGTGGCTTATATTTAATTGCTGTAACTTTAACCAAATCCATCTTTAACTTACTTTAATGTTCCCAAACTTCTTCTTTAAGCACAGAACCAAAATGCAGTCAAGTACATGATGGTTTTCAGACTGCTCTGTTTAAAGAACCTCAATAATTTTGGGCAGGATAAAATTCATCCTTCACAACACAACACAAAAATGGTGGTCAGATTTTCAGGTGCAGGAATCGGATATCTTGTGGTGGCAATCTTGGAGGCTGCAAAATCCTGGGACAAAGCAGCAAGTGTGGACAATGAAGGCAAAAATCTCAGGACCAACAGGTCTGAATCTGGACATCTTCTCAGGTCCTGGGTTTTTTTGCCCTTGACTAAAGCACACAATTTAGTGCTGTCTGGAATCACCCTGAGTCTTCCGGGCTGTATGGCCATTTTCCAGAAGCATTTGCTTCTGACGTTTTGCCCACAACTATGGCAGGCATCCCCAGAGGTTGTGAGGTCTCACAACCTCTGAGGATGCCTGCCACAGATTATAGGTGAATGATTTGGGAGAGAATGACTCAGGAACATTGCCATACAGCCCAGAAAAGTCACAGCAACCCAGTGATTCTGGCCATGAAAGCCTTCAACAACACCACATTTACACTGATTATGGTAACCTATCAGGCTGTGGGATTTCAATTTTACCCTCCTTCAGAAACACACAACTCAGTACTCTAAAGGGTCTAAGACAGGCCTGCACAACCTGAAGCTCTCTGGGTGTTTAGGCCTCAACTGTGAGAAGCTCTAGCCAGCTGTTTCAATGCCTGGTCTATGGTAAACATTTTCTTCTTTCTGTTCTCTTTCATACTCTAATAACATTGATAATTTCATGCACATTTTTGCTACAAGCTTGTGCAGAATCCTGCTGACAAGAAAAAGCCAATGCTCTAAATAGCAAAAGTTTTTGTTTTGGTTTTTACATACTACTAGCTGACCCGGCCACGCTTCGCTGTGGCTGAAGGGGGGGCATCACCATGGCGGCGGCGGCGGCGCCATGGCAGTATCTTCCGCTGCCTCCTTGCCCTACTTCGCCACCTCCTTGCCGCTCCCGGAAGGGGGGCCCGAAGGGGAGCCTTCGCCACCGTGACGGCGGCGCCGTGGCCATCTCCTCCGTTACCTCCTTGGCCTGTATGTGTCTCGCGCTCTTGCGAGACACACAGTGAGCTAGAGAGAGGGGGTGGGAGAGATCACGCGAACCGGGCAAAGAGGGGAAGGAAGGTGCCCTTTTCCCGGGCACCGCTCTCTCCTCTTCCCCCGCCCTCCTCCCTTGAATGAAGGAAGGAGGGCAGGGAGAGGAGGAGAAAGAGATGCCCGGGAAAAGGGCACCTTCCCTCCTGCCTCTGCTGGGATCAGCAAAGAACCCGCCGGAGCGAGGAAGGCCCTGGCGGCATCGGAGTTGGCGAGGAGGGGGAGGGGGAGGAGAGGGAGGAAAGTGCAGCAAGGGGGGATGATCGAAGGCTCTCCTCCTTCTCAATGGCTCCGTTGCTGCCAGGGCTTTCCTTGCTCCGGCGGGTTATTTCCCGATCCCAGCAGAGGTGTGAGGGATGCTGCCCTTTTCCCGGGCACCTCTCTCTCCTCTTCCCCCGCCATCCTCCCTTGATTGAAGGAAGGAGGGCAGGGAGAGGAGGAGAAAGAGATGCCCGGAAAAAGGGCAGCATCCCTCGCGCCTCTGCCGGGATCGAGAAAAAACCCGCCGGAGCGAGGAAGGCCCTGGCAGCAACGGAGCCGGCAAGAAGGAGGAGAGGCTTCCATCATCCCCCCCCGCTGCACTTTCCTCCGTCTCCCCCTCCTCCTCGCCAACTCCGATGCCACCAGGGCCTTCCTCGCTCCTGCGGGTTCTTTGCTGATCCTGGCAGAGGTGGGAGGGAAGCTGCCCTTTTCCCGGGCATCTCTTTCTCCTCCTCTACCTGCCCTCCTTCCTTCAATCAAGGGAGGAGGGTGGGGGAAGAGGAGAGGGAGGTCCCTGGGAAAAGGGCACCTTCCTTCCCCTCTTCGCCCAGTTCGCGCGATCTCTCTCCCCCCTCTCTCTAGGTCTCTGTGTGTCTCGCGGAAGCGCGAGACACATAGAGATCAAGAGAGGGAGAGGGAGAGAGACCGTGTGGGCCGGGGCCGGGAACAGCTGGGAGGCGGCGGAGGAGGCCAAGGAGGTAGCGGAGGAGGCGGCCAGGGCGCCGTCGTCGCGGTGGCGAAGGTTCCCCTTCGGCCCCCCTTTCCAGGAGTGGCAGGGAGGTGGCGAATGAGGGCAAGGAGGCGGCGGAAGAGGCGGGCATGGCGCCACCGCGGTGATGCTCCCCCTTTAGCAACCACGCCGGCATGGAGAAGGAGGACGATGTGGTGAGCGAGGGTTGAGGGCGAGGGGCTGGGTTTGTGGGGGGGGCTTGTTGAGTGTGCTGCCAGCATTGTTAAGCAGTGCTTTCCCCCTCCTTTCCCATCCCCTCACCGGTGAAGGAGGCCATTGCCATTCACTATGCGCCGCTATGCCTGGCAATGGCATTTTGGGGGGCCGTATTTCAGGGGGTTGCGAGGTAGGGAGGCCGGGTTTTTTGTGCCCTGTAGGTACCTTGTGTCATAGGGGAATGTGTTTGGGGAGTTTGGAGGTTCTGGGCCTTATAGTTTTCATGTCTATTTGCCCCGTTGCACGACCATTCACTTTTTATATATATAGATGCATAAAAAGTCTCCTGTTTCCCAGATGCACAATAATCCTCTGCTTTGGTCATAGGATCAATATCATCCCAGTATTCAGATGCATTATAGATGAGGAAAATAATTATTGAAACCATTAAAAACCAAGGCTTTTGGAAGTTTAGCTAGAGCCATGAGAAGAAAGTGTACCTGTCCAAACGTATGTCTCCTTATGAACCATCTAGGACTCTAAGATCATCTGGGGAGGCCCTGCTCTCGGTCCCGCCTTCTTCGCAGATGCGTTTGGTGGGGATGAGAGACTGAGCCTTTTCAGGCGTGGCCTCTTGACTGTGGAACACCCTTCCTAGAGATATTATGTTGGCCCCCTCCCTCCTAACATTTCGTAAAAAAGTTAAAACCTGGCATTTTGAGCAAGCATTTGCAAATGCAGTGTAACAGGCAAATATAGATCTGTGGAACGACTGGATGACGTGAACTGTAAAATAATTTTAGTTAGGAGACACTGAGGATTAATATTTTTATTGGTTTTGTATGGTTTTTAGATTATTTGCTAAATGTTTTTAAATATAAATATAAATAAGGTAAAAATAAATACGATAAATAAATAAATATGGTAAATAAATAAGCAAATAAATAAATAAATAAATAAATAAGGTGGTTAAATTAATCAGATTTAGACCTTGTACTATAACACATATCAGTTACCCTCCTAGGCAAACTATGACTGTCCAGTGGGGCTGAACTGGAATAGGGCCACTGTAAATCTGAGCTGACTTGAAGGCACATAATAACAACAAATTTAATGAAAACCAACAACATTCTGCAAATACAATCAATAAAGCATTGGAAAGACAACAATATTACATCACTATCAATTTTAATAGCAATATGACTGCTGGCTGACGAATAATGATCCACAGGGGAGGGCACTGATATGCTATTATTACCTATTTCCTTGGAGAAGGTGTGATAAAGTCAAATCAGTCTTAGGGACACTTTGACTCAGTTTCTTCTTCCTGATGAGATAAACAAGCCCTCATCAATATCGATGACTTGTTTGGTGTAACGACCTCCCTCCGATCGTTTCTCAGTTCCTCACTTTGTAACGATCTGCCCTATCACTTTATTGTAACGATGGCCAATTCTTAATTACTTGTTTTCGGTTTGAAGACCAAGTGTACAGATCTCTGGTAACTATGTTATCTATTTCCAACTTGACCGGGCACGTTACCATTTAAATGGCCACCAATATAAAATCTTTACTACCCGATGGAAAGGTGTTTGTTTGAGGTTATATATTGAAATGATGTGACTGAGAGAGATTTCGTACAGGAACATAAAACAGTTTATTTAACAGTTTGTATAGAAGCTTGAGTGTTTCAAAGTTGCAAAATCTTAAGTGGCTGCAGAAGCTATTGGTTCTTTGTTACTAGTTGCTTAGTTTTCCTCAGAGTTACAATTCTTGAGGATACACAGTTTTCACTACTGAGGTACAGTGTTTCTTTGCTTACTATTCTTCCTTAATCACTAACTCAGCAGTCCTACTCTGTCAACTGCTATACCATAGGTGATTTACCAAACTCCCGGCTTCTACCTATATCTTCAGGTTAACTCTCCAGCTTAACCTACTCTAGAAATGGTTCTCTCAGTTCCCTAAAATAAACTGCCTCTTCTGCAGTTTATAAAGCACAGCAGTCTTTCTGTTACCTTAGAACAGAATTGACCACTCTCTAAACCAGACCTGGGCATCTCCCCCCTCCCCCCCGGCGGTTCTGTCCGGCCTGCTTGAAGGCCCCGGTAGGCGGGTCCCGACAGGCAGGCCGGCGGGCAACGGAGGGGAAGGGAGGAGGCCAGGAGAAAGCAGCGCCACAGAACATGGCTTCACTGTCCTTCGCCTCTTCCCTTCCCTTTCTCCACTACGGAGAGAGAGAAAGGCAACACAAGCACCCTTCCTGCCTTCCTTCCTTTGCGCCCACAATGCATGGCGGTGGCAACGACGGGGAGGCAGGGGCGAAGGGGAAAGGAGGGGGCGAGGAGGAGCCCACCTGAACAGCTGGCAAGTGTCCGGGTTTTGCCCATGCGCACTCACAGCAGGAGCGCAGGAAGGCAGGAAGGAAGGCAGGAAGGGTGCTTGTGTTGCCTCTCTCTCTCACCCTTCCCTCTGTGTTTTCACATCATAGCGGCCGATGGAGCGGGAGGGAGGGGGGAGAAGAGGAGGAGGAGGCCAGGGAGGGAGCAAGCGGCACCGCCGAGCATCCTTAATGTAAGTGAACTATACATCCCAGCAACTCCAACTCCCAAATGTCTATTTGCCCCAAACTCTACCAGTGTTCACATTTGGGCATATTGCAGATTTGTGCCAAGTTTGGTCCTGATCCAACATTGTTTCAGTGCACAGTGCTCTCTGGGTGTAGGTGAACTACAACTCCCAAACTCAAGGGCAATGCTTACCAAACCCTTTCAGTACTTTCTGTTGATCTCATGAGAGTTCAGTGTGCCAAGTTTGGTTCAATGCCATTGTTGCTGGAATTCAGGATGCTCTTTGATTGTGGATTAACTATAAATCCCAGCAACTACAATTCCCAATTGTCAAGCTCTATTTTCCCCAAACTCCAACAGTGTTCACATTTGGGCATATTCAGTATTTGTGCCAAGTTTGGTCCTGATCCAACATTGTTTCAGTCCACAGTACTTCCTGGATGTTGGTGAACTACAACTCCCAAACTCAAGGGCGATGCTCAGCAAACCCTTTCAGTACTTTCTGTTGATCTCATGAGAGTTCAGTGTGCCAAGTTTGGTTCTGAACATTAGAGAAAGAACTTCCTGACTGAGCCGTTCAGCAGTGGAACTCTCTGCCCTGGAGTGTGGTGGAGGCTCCTTCTTTGGAGGCTTTTAAACAGAGGCTGGATGGCCATCTGTCAGGGGTGCTTCGCATCTCCACCTCTGACATTCAACCTGACTTTGATGCACTTGTAAATGACCAACAGAGACTTGATTTCTATCACTGAATAAGAAAAAAATGCCTGAAGTAAAGGGGAGGGGGGAATCTAAAACAAATGGGCTGGGGAATCGGCGAAAGCGAGACGGGCGAATCCCGGAAAAATGTGCTTTGAAGCGAATGTGACTGAAAATGATCATTAATATAATGAATCACAAATGGTACAAATGTTCACATTTTGTTAATCATTGTTTTGTAAAAATTTAGTGAATAAATGTCATTTTTCCTATGACAACCTCTCTTTATTTATTCATTTATTTCAGGATTTTACCCCACTCTTCTCAACCCCCGAGGGGGGACTCAGAGCGGCTTACAGTAAGGCACAATTCGATGCCCACACAGTAACAATATAAAACCCCAGAACCCTTCAACAATTAAAATACATTAAAATACATTAAAATACAATTACATTAGCATCATACGCCTTCATTCCAGATTAAAACAATGTTCTATCCATAAAAGCATTGGCCCTATTCATCCACTTTCCATTAAAATCCCATCTAAAATGCTGCCTTGTGCTGGTGTGCAAACACCTGGTCCCACAGCCAGGATTTTACTTTTTTCCTGAATTTTTTCTTTTTCATTGCTCATAACATATACTCTTATCAGTCTTATAAATATATCAAAAACGCAATGTAGTGCCTTTTTTATTATTATTAAAGAAATTCAATTGATATGATGTAGAATGCAGTTCAGCCTTTAGGTGCGGCCCTCCATAATATTTTTTGGCTCTCATGTGGCCCCTTCGAAAAAATAATTGCCCACCCCTGCTCTAAACCCTGCCTTCCGCTGGCTTAACAACAACCACTCTGACCAACTGTCTCTCCTCTTCCCAATTTTTAAATCTGCCTTCCCCTGCATATTCCTCTCTGGCTCCCCACACCCCCTGTTTCCATAGTAACATACTTTCTTTGGAGGGAAATGCCTCTATTATCAGAGTTAATCCTTTAGGGCAGTGTTTCTCAACCTGGGGGTCGGGACCCCTCGGGGGGTCGTGAGGGGGTGTCAAAGGGGTCGCCAATTACTATCAGAAAGCATAGTATTTTTGTTGTTCATAGGGGAAGTTTGACCCAATTCTATCATTGGTGGGGTTCAGAGTGCTCTTTGATTGTAGGTGAACTATAAATCCCAGCAATTAGAACTCCCAAATGTCAATGTCTATTTTCCCCAAATTCCACCAGTGTTCACATTTGAGCATATTTAATATTCGTGCCAAGTTTGGTCCAGATCCATCATTGTTTGAGTCCACAGCGCTCTCTGTAAATAGGTGAACTACAATTCAAAAAACTCAAGGTCAGTGCCCACTAAACCCTTCCAATATTTTCTGTTGGTCATGTGTGCCAAGATTGCTTCAATTCCCCCATTGGTGGAGTTCAGAATGCTCTCTGATTGTAGGTGAACTATAACTCCCAGCAACTACAACTCCCAAATGACAATATATTGGGTATTTGTGCCAAATTTGGTCCAGAATATACATTCTGCATATCAGATATTTACATTACGATTCATAACAGTAGCAAAATTACAGTTATGAAGTAGTAACAAAAATAATTTTATGGTTGGGGGTCACCACCACATGAGAAACTGTATTAGGGGTCGCGGCATTCGGAAGTTTGAGAAACACTGCTTTAGGGTGTGTTCAACATTTAACCTTATATTCCAATACAAATGTAATCATATAACCACATATTCAACAATAAAACAATACATATATTGACTTCATTACATTTGGATTGAACTCATCTTCAATCTTCCTCATCTTATGTTATGATGGCCTGATTGATTTATGGTGTGTATGCCACCTCGGAAACCTCTAATTTTGACATTTAATTATATAGCTTTTGTGAGCTACTCAGGATAGGGTCTCCATCCTGAGGAAATAAGCAGGGTACAAATTATATTGTTGTTGTCGAAGGCTTTCATGGCCAGAATCACTGGGTTGCTGTGTGCTTTTTGGGCTGTATGTATGGCCATGTTCCAGAAGCATTCTCACCTGCATCTGTGGCTAATGGCATCTTGAGAGGTCTCAGAAAGATGGTCTAGGGAATTTCTTGGCTCCTCAGAAATCTTTCATTGGGGCTTCCATAAAAGATTTTGGATGTCCATGTAATCCAGTGGTGCCCAACCTTTGGTCCTTCAGGTGTTTGGCACTCCAACTCCCAGAAGCCCTGATACGTAACTCTGTAGCTCATGTCCAAAATACACTGAGGCCCAAGGGGTGGACACAACTGATGTAAACAAAGACTGATATCCTACATGGTGCTTCCAAAGTGTAAATCGGCATTTATGCAGTTAAATTTCCTTTAACTGTATTTTAATGTATTCTAAATTGTTTTATTGGATCCATCCATATTGGTTGAAGATTCATACACTCTTTGTTAAGAATAGAATATGGCTCCTCTATTCCTGGTAAAATTCTGGAAAGGAAACTTTGAAGGCTCTTCCCAGTTGAACATTACTGTCTATCAGGTTCATAGAAAGAGATATGGTCCATCAGGTCAAAATCAGCACTTTGAGGGCAAACACACAGGGAGAACATTCACACATTCGCTTAATTTCAGGGAGGCAGCAAACTGGCAACAGGATGTGCATGGCATTGTGTGATAAGGAAGTGCTCCTTTTACACGAAGGTCCTGCTTGAATAGTGATTTGCCTTTCTTCTGCAATAAAGTCCTAACTAGATTAACTAAACATGGGACTTCCGGTGTACATGAGAAGCCCCACTATTCATTTAGTGGGAATTTTTCTGATTCATTTTTTCTTCTTCTGAACATATGTGGCACAGAATTGATCCTATACAGTCTCAGACTGCCTTTCTACTAATTTGTTTGGGCAACACACGATCTGTCTTTCTTTCTTACTTACTTACTTAAGTGATCCCTCGTTGTCCAAGCAAGATTGTCCTCCAAGTGTGGTGTTGTGGCGGTGGCTACGTAGGTGGAGTCGAAAGCCCTATTCTTGACCCGCATGTTCTCCTGCAGTGAGGGCATGAGTTTCCAGATGGAAGGCAGTCCTGGTTAGGGTTGGCTTGACGTGCCTTCCTCTTGGCACATTTCTCTCTTTCGTCCTCCATTCATGCCTCTTCAAATTCTACAGCACTGCTGTTCACAGCTGACCTCCAGCTAGAGTGCTCACACAATATATCACAATTAAACAGATTGCAAATATATCACAATACATCACCATTAAACAGATCGCAAAACTGCTATGTGTTATTATGGCAGCAGTCCAAAGGGCAACGTTTAATGGCTACTTGAAAAGGATTTCAGAATATGATTGGCTGGCTTTTTATATCTGGAATGTGTGTGTGTGTACACATCTACATTTACATATATATGGATGTTAGTAGCAAAGAGAGAGGGGAATGTGGCATCATCACTGAGGAAAAACATTGAGCCAACATCTTTCAACTTGTCCACAGCTGACTGGAAATAAAGCAAAAGAGGCAGGAGAATGGCAGCAATCACAATATTTTTTTTATTGTTCTGCTTGTGTAACAGAACAATTGCTATCAATTACTATGTATTGTTTAATCAATAAGTCTTCTCCTTTCCAGCACTGATATCCATCGGCAAATATTGTTTGCCTTAGGTTAATGAGCTACAAGATAAGTCCCCACAAAGGACAATGAGAAGAGTTAAGAATAAAGTCAATACCATCCAAAGTCACTGTACATTGTATAAAAATATGTATTCTGTATAAGGGCATACTATAGACATATAACAATATAACAATCACAATCAGCGTAATTTTGTATATACAGTATTACCTATCAATGAGTCACCAGATCTACACAGTTAATGACAGTATGAATTGCCCAATTTGAAATACACTGCTGTGCATATGTTGGTATAATACGTATAACAGTAACAACAAGAGTCAAAAACATTGAGTTCCCATGAAATACATGCCGTCCGTTCCACAAGGCTCTGTTGTAGGAATGGAAGCTTCCATATTCCCTGCGTAGGTAATAGACCAAATCAATAGTTGCCACCCAGAGATTACAGATGGGAGCAAATGCTGTGTGGGTTTGGAAGCAGACAGAAGCAAACATCAGGCGATAGATCGATGTGGATGTGATCTCACGCATGTGCACAAGGCACAATGGGCAAAATGTTGCGGTTCTAGTAGTTCGTCACATATTAATCTATATATATAAAGGAAGAGTTGTCATGGAACGACTGTCCCAAACAGAGAAACCTTACAACGCAGAGACACCAAACTTGCCAACAGAAATAGGCCTCAGACAAGGTACGTTTGTAGCAAAGAAACTTCCCCCTCAAAACCTAAAAGGCCCCCAAAACAACAAGTAAAAAAACCCTACATTTCCCAGCATCCTCCGGGGCTGCCAACGACTCTCCCAGCCTCTACATTCTGACAACATGATTGGCTGCCAATAAGGGCTGATTTGCATAACTCCTGTACTGGCCAGCCAACATGAACATTCCGACCCATAATAAACTGTCAGAGGAGGATAAGGCAAAGGGCTGAGGCACAAACGCAAACATCAAATTCACTACCCACAGAAAATTTACACCCCTACAAATCACAGACCACGGCCAAAATTGACAGTAAGGCTTCATAAACTTAATTTCTCTGACTACGCCTCACTTAATGGAATGCTGTTTGCGCTCTGAATTGACAGTAAGGCTTCATTAACTTGATTCTCCCGACTAGCCCTTAGCTCATTGGACGTTGTGTATGGCCTGAATTGACAGTAAAGCTTCATTAACTTGCTGTTCCTGACTAGGCCTCAGCTCATGGGACACTGTGTATGGCCTGAATTTACAGTAAGGCTTCATTAACTTGCTGTTCCTGACTAGGCCTCAGCTCATGGGACATTGTGTATGGCCTGAATTTACAGTAGCCTACCTTGGCACACAGAGCCCCTATGGCCCACGCTACATTATACTACAGTTTGGAGGAGGGTGGACCCTGGATTATGGGACTTGAAGTACCTCCATGGATAATGGGATTTGTAGTACTTCAAAACCCATCATTCCCCACAGACCACTGAGTCCCATAACCAAGACCAATAAAGACCAAACTTGGCAAACAATGCCCCCCATGACCCACACTCCATCCGACTGCAGATTACAGGAGGACACACCATGGATAATGGGATTTCAAGTACCTCCACTCACTTCCAAAGTACCCCACCCACACACGCATCAACCTCTACATCAACACAGCAGACGGAAAGACAAAAAACATTGTATATCCACAAGCTATGCAGAACGCCAGCAACACCACACAACAACAACTCCACAGGACTCCAACATCCCACCCACCAAAACAACCCACAACAACACAGCCATGACCCGAACAACACCATAACTAACAACAACTCCAACCCTTACATACTCAGACTTCCTCGCATCTCCAAAATAGGGCACAGCAACGCGTGCCGGGTACAGCTAGTTTGATATATCATCCGAATTAAGTGATCTCTGTTGAGAACAACTGCAAGCCGACGACTCAGGGAGACGACACTGCAAATACATGCACAGAGTAACGCCGACAAACAGATACAGATTTCTGTTGCTTATCATGGATTAAATGTATTTATATTCCAAAGTATATGGACATCATGTAGATTTCCTATGTAGGCTGGAGACCTTCAAGGTAAGTGTAGGATAGGTTGTGGGGAGATGATGGAGGAGTAACAGTGACAGTTTGTCAATTCATACATATAGGGAAAATTCCAGAAGGACGCAAAGTGATGCCACCAAAGCCGACGGATGTGCCAGTCAGTCCGGGGACCAGCACCCATTCCCCCCCCCCCAGGGTGGTACTTATCTGTGGGCATATAGTTACTACCATATTCTTCTTCATTTTTCATGTATCTCTGGATGATTATATTCATGACCTATTGGACGCCGTCTTTAGTCATTTATTTATTTATTTATTTATTCAGTTTTATATTCGGCTCCTCCCTGCAGGCTCGGGGTGGATCACCAACATACAATAAAAACACAGAATGTAGCAATGATAAAATAACGGAATTACAGATTCCTAAAACGCATGAGCGAGCCTTTGCACTTTAGATTTGTCTACAAGATTTAACTAAAAGCAAGCCTAAAAAGAGCGGTCTTGCACGCCCTCCGAAAAGGGATGAGCTCTGACATCGCACAAGTATAGTCCGGAAGTGAGTTCCATAGAACAACAGAGAAGGCTTGCTGTCTCGTAGTGGACAGATGGCAGGAGCGGATCAATGGAATGACCAGCAAATTGCGCTCTTCCGAGCGTAGTGATCTCGAGGGAATGTACGGGGTAAGGCGGTCCTTCAGGTACACAGGCCCTAGACCGTGTAAGGCCTTAAAGGTAAGAACCAGCACCTTAAAGGCAATTCAGTACTCAATAGGAAGCCAGTGCAGTTGCCGTAGAATGGGAGTGATGTGCTCCCTCGCTGGTGCTCCCACCAGCAAGCGAGCAGCGGCATTCTGCACCAGCTTGAGTTTCCGGATTGTCGACAAGGGAAGGCTGACGTAGAGGGCATTACAGTAGTCCAGCCTCGAGATGACCGTCGCTTGGATCACCGTGGCCAGGTCGTCCCTGGACAGGTAGGGTGCCAGTTGCCTAGCCTGTCGAAGATGGAAGAACGATGTTTTGCTAACCATGGAGACCTGAGTCTCCATGGATAGCAAAGGGTCCAATTGGACACCCAAGCTCTTTACAAGGGATGACGGGCTAAGTTGCTCGCTGTGGGCTCCTACCCCATACGCCAATGGCGCAAAACAAAGTCCAGGAAACTTCGGGTTTATAAGGGAAAGTTCAAAGGATCGTAGATGAGGACAGGATTTCGAGGTAAGTAAACACGGGGAGGAGGTGCACAAGCCCAGCGGGGCTGTGTTCCATCCAACAGCGGGTGGGCTGGCAAGCCGTCTCGGAAGTCCAGAGGAATGCTGTAGTAGGAGTTGTTTGCTGGCTGGGACCCAGAACAAATGTAATCAAACAAGTGGGGTGCACGAAGATGATGGCTGGGTCGCCTGGTTGTAATGTTGGGCCGACGGGGATACGCTGTACAATGGTCCCAACTCCCGTTTCGACCCCCTAAAACAGGGTCTTTCTCAAGGCCGGTATTGGAGGGCAAATCAACTCAATCCCATCCTGGGGCAAAGGCAAGGTCTGTAGATAACAAGCTGCTATGAGTAAAACGGCTTGGGAAATATACAACACATTCAAAAGCAACTCGCAAATAACATTTCATGGCAATAATAATACAAACATAGCAATTATCGCAACATACATACCTAAATCATAGAGGCAAATGCATACTTCTAAGTAATGACCAACGGCCGAAGCAAGTACATAGTGCTACCTGGTTCGCTTATAAGCGCAACCAGGGATCAGGTGAAGGCAATCTAGTGCGAATCAAATAGGTGCGGAGTAATGGGAATCTAACGAAGGAGTTCAGCAATAGTGATTTTGTCGTTAAGGCCTATTGGAATTTCTGTACACAGGGTATGAATATACCGAGTTTCAGTCCTACGTAGGTGCATATCTAGATTGCCATGGGGGGGGGGGGAGCCTGAACGCGTTTAACACCAAAGAACAAAAGGTCATCAGGTCCATGCTGCATGGTCTTAAAATGTACATAAAGAGGAGAATCCTCAGACAAATTACAGATCTTGGACCGATGTTCAGATATTCTAATATTAAGATTTCTCTTAGTCTCACCCAGATAAATCTTTCCGCAAGGACAACAAATCCCATACACACAGGAATTAGTTTTGCATGTGAAGAACTCCTGGAACACAAAACTCCGGCCAGTCCCTGGGTTAAAGATTTCCTTTTCAGGGTACACAAATCTGCACTGTGCGCAGGTTCCACACCTATGTGTTTTGGGGGTGAGGGTACTCCTCTTATGTGGGGTATGCATGCTGGAATGTACAATGATATCTTTAATGTTTTTATTGCGTTTGTGTGCAATCATTGGTACGCTGGACAGTCCAGGAGTGTTGCAGACCAAGGGCCAATATTTGGTGATTATCTTACGGATAGTAGTGGAGTGACTAGTCAGAGTGAGAGGCCACACTACCCTGTCAGGGGGTGTCCTATTCCTTTTGGTGAGGAGCGACTCGCGAGTAACGAGAGCTGCTCGTCTCTCAGCTGCGCTAATGACTTTGTTAGGATATCCTCTGCTAGTGAGTTTATTGAGAAGCAACCCCATTTCGGTATGATAATCCTCAGGCTCAGTTGAATTACGTTTCAAGCGTAACAGCTGCCCGTATGGTAAATTAGATTTGAGAGAGTGACTGTGAAAACTCCCATGATGTAACAGAGAGTTTTTTTCTGTAGGTTTATGAAAGCATTTAACTTTAACCCTATTACTATGGGCAAAGATGGTTACATCCAGATAATTAACACTTAGGTTATTAGAGTCATAAGTAAATTTAATGCAGTCTTCCCACGAGTTCATCCAGGAGATGATCTGGTGTGGGGTGGCCTTGTTAGAGATAATTAGGATGACGTCATCAATATAACGGCCATAGAACTTGATGTTGTCTGTAATAGCCGCATAATCAGAATTGTACATATATTTACACTCTAAGTGGTTCATGTAAAGGTTGGCGACGGTGGGGCCTAGGGGGCTGCCCATGGCCACGCCCCCTGTCTGCAGGTAGAACTGGGAACCAAACTTAAAATAGTTATATTCGAAAACACAGTCAGTGAGATCCATGAGGAACCCCGTAGGTGGAATATCAGGGGCAGAGTTTTGTAATTCGTCAAAGGTGTCCAAGAGAACGGTTCTGGCATAGTCCAAAGGGACGTTAGTATTGGTCAACGGGCCAAGCGAAACATCAGCCAGGAGGATAGCCACTCCTGGCCACTATAAAGAAAAACTATAGGCAGAGGGAATACTAAAGTAGCTATATTTGGTTGTAACAACAAGGGATAGATCTGTGTAAAACATACCAGGTCTTCACGGATTGACTTGTTAAAGGCGTAATGAGATGTTCTTGATGGCAAACATAAATTTGGAAGTACAATTTTACATATTGTTATATGCATTTGTGACCGTTTATATATCTTTATATATGTGTATTAACACTTGTGAATTTTCTTATTGAATTTGCTATTGTCTTTACTTATTACACTTAGTGTGTTACGGGGCTAAGTTGCTCGCCATCCAGGGTAGGCAACCGGCACTCATCCAGCCCAGGGCGACCGGGCCACAAGATCTCCGTCTTATAGTGTTCACCTTGTGAACCTTATAGTGTTCACAAATTATAAAAAGCCCCCCCCCCCCGGGGCGGGGGAATGGGTGTTGGGCCTCGGACTATATTTCTTTTCACAAAAATAATTGAGTTATCACCGAGGAGACATTAATAATCTAATAAATAAACAACCCACATATTTAGCATGCTGTTGGCTACCTAATGACTATAACAGATTTGACCACTTGCATCCCTGCCATTCAGTGTTGTGGCCCAGTCCCTATAAATGTGCTTTGTGTATACATACATAGTTGTGTGTAATAGAATATAATAGAATATAATAGAATTCCAGGGTTCATCTAGGCGAGGCTGAGTTACCTATTATTATAGCTAAACATTGTTATCTCATCAAAGGTTCCCACCTGACAAGAATCCACGTTGGACAGTGAGTGTGTTGCTCGTGGCCGAGCACAGCTGCGGTCGTGAGTTATACAATTTATGCCAATGACCAAATATAAGGCTAACCACTAATTTATTCAATCCTTGTTATTTTATCCCTACAGGATGCCACCCCAGAAAAACGTTGGGGGCCCAAAGGGCAAGGGCCCGGCTATAAAAACACCTGCAAAGCGCCCTCCGGCTCGCGCTGTGTTGTCATCTGATGATGAAGACATTTCAACAGAGGACCCTGATGCCATCCTGGCCCATATTGATGCTATTGAACAAAAAAGGGGGATATCATCCCCAGCTGCCCCCTGGCCCACCGGGCAGGCACATAAGTGGTTACGGCTCTTCTTTCCTGTGTTTCTGTTTTAGAGGCTGACCATAACATGACAATGTCCAGAGTTCTCGAGCCCAGGCACCTGGTGGCCACGAAACCACCCTACACTCAACAACCAGCTGCACCTGGCCCAGCTGTGCCAATCCCAAGCTCCCTGAACACATTGTGGGCCGAAGAGGCAACCACGTCTGCAGGTACAAAACCCACAGATGCATGTCCCTGGGACCAAAGCTCAACCCAGGGAGGCATGGATGGTCAACCTTCCACGGCCGGGACACATACAATAGGTAACTGCCCTACTTTGGCGTGCCTACACACACCACCATTTTTGCTGGCCAAAATTCCAGGGATTACCACTCAGGCCAATCATTTCTGGGACACGGCCATTTTGCCAATGCCTCTGAGGAGGAGTCTCATACCCTGGAAGCACATTTCACTAAAAAAACCATTGAAAGGATTAAAAAAATGAATACACAGACATATTTTGTTGACCCGAATAACAACAACAACAACAAATATGTGATGGCCGTGGGCCTGTTGCTGGCCCTATTTAATAACATTAGATTGAATCACCCCCTTTTTAGAGTCAAATTGCTCTTTCAGCTCCAAAACACAAAATATTGTGATTACTAATCAGGATGTCATGGGAGAAGTGGCATTCTACCACAAAGTGTGGCACCACTCCCAGTTCAGAGCTCACCATAACCAGCTTTGATGCTATAATGATGCATGTTTGTTTAGTTAAAGCAAAACACAAAAAAAGTCATATGAGAGCCACAACAGACAAATTTCAAGGCGAGGGCAGTCCTCGACAATCGGCTGCCCAACAGCCCCAGGCTATAAACAGCTTTATGTTCTGGGGCTCACTCCTCAAAATTTAGGAGACAATCAAGTTCAAACAAGGAGCCTTGCTGATGCTCCTTTTGTTAAGGGCCCCAGCCAATTATGATGGCTCAATCCAGAGACTGGTTGAGGGCTGCAGGTAATTATCTGCATGATATTTCTCTCATGGTCTTTCCACTAGAGCCAAGGCCCCATAATACTGGTTATGCCATCTAACCTCAAGTCAACAATTGGTCTGGGAGCCACTGTTATACAAAAATGATAAAAGCAAGGAGGGCAGGATTTTAAGACCACTCGCCTCTCCTTCCAAATAATAATTGGGGGCTTTACACTACATATTGGTCCCAAATAAAGCCCAAATGAGAGTGTTGCCCCATTCGTCATTGCCTGGCCTGGGACAACCCGTGATATGTCATGATACCTGGCCATCACTTTACAGCATGGTATGCTCCCCGATGCGGAGATACGTTGCCCATGGAGTCATGGTTATTGGCTGATTTGACAAAGTTGTAATTAATGACATTTCCCCCTTTCCAAGACATCCATTAGTTTTAGTGCTTCACCCTAACCAGCCGGGGGGTAGGCCAGACAGGGACGCTACCTTGGCTTTGCCACCAAGTTCAGGGTCCATAGATTGAGATTCAGTCAAAGTTAAACAGGTAACAATTAATAAAAGTTGCCCATATTTAAACCCAAATACTGGTGTGTGGTCTCGTTATTTCGTGGGTTGACAGGCAAATACACACAAAGGGCTAACCTCAGGGTGGAGGCAAGCAGGTAATAGTATTACACATAGCCTATGACACGCATTCATGTTTGAAGGTTCATTATATCTCCTCATGTAATGTCTCATTAAAGATTTGGCCTTTCATGTACAGATATTGTGAATGCCCAGTCAATGTAGGACATTTCTGTTTTCTTTACAAATTCAGTTGAGCAACATGTGCCATAACACAATTAAACATATTGCAAATTGCAGTGGCTATCAGAAGATGAATTGCTGGTTTGTTTGTGTGTGTGTGTGTGTGTGTGTGTTGGTGTATAAAATCTTAGTAGGAAAGAGAGCAAGTGAATAACATTGAATCAACATCTTTTAACTTCTATAGTTGACTGGAAACATTCAAAGAGAAAGCAGCAGGAGAATGGTGGGAATCTGGATATGTTTGATCATTCTGCTTGCGATTCTTCTGCTTCTCTACTTCTTGAAACAGCAGTGGTCTCACCGACATTTGCCCCCTGGGCCTCTTGCCCTTCCTCTCATTGGAGCAGTATGGAGAAATAACTTTGGAATTGGATGTAATGAGGAGACACCAATAAAGGTACAATTTTCCTAATTATTAAGCAATATATTTTTCTGTGGGGGCAATGGACCAAAGAGTTGTGGGTTATGAAAAAATGGATATGTATTTTATATGAACATTTATTATAATAATAAATTATTTATTAACTCTTATAAAGTCATAGACAGTAGTTTGCATACAACATTTTGCCAGAGATTGGAGATATTGCTTATTCAAAATATAACTCTTAGAATCTCCTAGCCTAGCCTATACTGTATGGGCATTGTGTGTTGCAGCTATAGTCCAAAAAAACCTTTTTGTAGTTCTGGTACCAACAGCGCATAAAAGTACAATGAAAATAATACTTTTGTGCAAGCAATGAGACTTCCTCCCTCTTTTTGTTCAATGCAGCCCTCTATGTTTGCCTACATATCTCCTGTGGATGGTCCTCCTAATTCCAGGAGCAATTGTGATGACATGGAGGGAATAGTGGGGAGAACTTCCTTCTTCCTAACTCATTAACATAAAGCATTCCATCAACAAAATTATTTCATAAACGCCACATGTGATAAAAATAAGAATATAGGTGAAGGGCCGGGTGTTATATAGAACAGAAAGGGAAGGTGGATGCCAAGAAATCCCTTGGAATGTAAGAGTGTTGGGATTTAAAGCTCTGCATTGATGGTATTTTGTATATAGTGCAAAAGCACACTGGCCATACCTTGAAAGTGTTAAATAGACATCCAAGAGATGGTTTGGCACTCTGTTTCAGTGTTAAATGGAAGTGTGAAGTGCTTTAGGTGAAGGAATTAAATAGCACTTTGAACCTAAACCATTCATTTTAACATGGCATCAATCCACGTTTTCTGATGCACTAATGAAGAAACTGGCTTGATATTCATGAAAACTGTTGCTAAAATAAATCTGATATTCAAGCAGTGCTGCTTGATTCCTTTATCTCACTCTGCTTTCCCATTTTATCATCTACTGGCTTATATCTACCCAACATTGCTCAGCTTTGCATTTTCTTTGTGGCTTTTTCCTTCTTTCCTTCATTTTCCGCAAATAACAACAACAACAACAAAAACTTTATTTATACCCCACCACCATCTCCCCAAGGGGATTCAGAGCGGCTTACATGAGGCCACGCCCATCGATACAGTAACACAATATAACACAGAACACAACAAAAAAATAAAATAAAATATACCTTGTTTATTCTATTTCCTTTCTTTTCTCACACACCCCTTCCTTCTTTCTTTTTTTCCTTTCTTTTCCCTTCTTTTTCTTTCTTCCCTCCCTTTTTTATTCCTTTCTCTCTTCCAAGTGGATATTCCAATGTGCTTTCATAAATGGTTAGGCCCCTGTCTATGATTGCCCAGACCTAATTGACTGTCAGATTGAACTCAGCATTTTACCCCCAGCCCTGGCCCTATAATCTGTTTTTGCACAAGCCTATGCCCAACTCCTGCACTTTCTTTTTTTTTTAAAAAAAGTTTTTATTGAATTTTCAGAAATAAAATAGAAACAATTTAAAAATACACAATACACTAAATCATAGTGTACAGGAACATTACTGGGTCACATCCCAGTAGGATATAGAGAAAGAAGTTAAAGAGTAAAAGAAACAGTAAAAGCAAAAAAAAGAGGTACTGAAAAAGAAAAGACAGATTCAAGTAATCTAGCCCTGAATCTTTATAGATGTGCACGAAAGTTGTGGAGTGAAAAGTGGCTTTCATTTTCTTTCTATGAATTATATTCTAATACTTGATTTATTTTCCTTGAATATATTCTTGCTTTTCTTAACAATTCATATCTATACCTATAATATAAAAACACAAAAAGAGAAGAAATATATATATTCTTGATTTTCTTTGCTTTAACATCATAACCCTGATAAGTTTAAATCTATGTTATATTCATTTCTACAATAATTTTGTAGTGGTTTCCAGTCCCACTTTGAGGAGAATTCCTCTTTTCTGTTTCTTTCCTGTAAAGCTTCTGTTAAACTTTCCATTTGGACTTTGTCCAAAATTTTCTTAATCCACTCTTCCTTCGATGGGTCTTCCTCCGATTTCCAATGCTTCGCATATACCATTTTGGCTGCCGTGGTTAATAAAATAAACATTTTCCTTTCATGAGATTTCAAATTTGTTTCCACTATACCTAGTAAGTATGACTCTGGTTTCCTCACAAATTTTTTTGTAAGATTTTTCCTATTTCCTTATGGATCATCAACCAAATTTTTTTTGCTTTGGGACATGACCACCAGAGATGGAAGAAGGAGCCATTATTTTTGTCGCAATTCCAATTCCATGTTTGTACATTCTGGCTAAATTGTTTGGAGCTAAGTACCACCTATACATCAATTTAACCCAATTTTCCTTGAATTTGTGGCAATATGATATACAGTATTTATGTTAAATTTCCATATTGATTTCCATGTTTCCCAGTTTATTCTATACCCTAAAATTTTTGACCACTTTTCCATATAATTTGTTATTTGGTTTTTCTCATTCTCCCATCTCAATAGAATTTTAGCCCTATAATCTGTTTTTGCAAAGGCCCATGTCCAGCTCCTGCACTCTCTAATTCTGATTTGCGCATTATAGTCCTGGTTATGGTTCTTGAGATTGTCTTTGATTTATTTTAATGATGTTTTTATACTTTACTGTTTAAATTATTTAATTAGATTGTCATGTGTTTGCTGAATTTTTAAATGTGTTTTTACTTAGTTAACTTTGTTGTTGTTATTGGACTTGGTCCTGCTTGTAAGCCACGCGGAGTCCCTTCGGGAAGATGGTAGCAAGATATAAAAATAAAGTTGTTGTTGTTATTATTATTAATAATATTTTCTTTTTCTTGCTTTGATCCAAACTGCAGTTAGCAAAACAGTATGGGAGCATTTTTACTTATTGGGTAGGACATATTCCAGTAGTAGTTTTGTCTGGATATGAAGCTGTGAAAGAAGTACTGGTTGATCATTTGGAAGAATTCTCGGATCGGCCAGAAACACCATTTGTTACACTTATAGGAAGAAGGAAGGGTACGTTGTGGAGTGTTCCATTACTAGATCTTTCTGCAGAGAAACAAATGAGTAGCAAAATGAAAGTTGCAAACTGTTATCAACAACTGTGCTGTGCTGTTTTTAGCTATGCTTGCCGGTTTAATCTGCAAAGTAAAACATTAAGAATAATACATAAGGTACAAGCCTTAATGATACTTTGTTGCCTCCCTCCAGAGTTTACTCGTAAAGTCAGACTTTTAATTTCACTCTTCCATGTGATATAATAAGCAACTGATAGCTATGGAAAGAATAAAACAACGTTTCTGAAACAACAGACTAAACACTTGAAAAGTCCTTTAGAAAATAACATCCTCAAGATACAAGTCCCAGTGATGTTGTTCTTCCTTGTTACGGAGGTTGCTCGTCAGACAGAGTTTGTATCTTCACTCAGATTCCTTTTAGCCAAGCGAACCTACTGGGTGACATCAGTCTCAGAGTAATGGTTCCCAACCTTTTCTTGACCGGGGACCAGTTGACTACGGACCACTTTGACTAGGGACTACTTTAACCAGGGACAACTTGACCTGGAATCACCTCACTAGGGATCACTTTGACCAGGGACCACTTTGACCAAGGACCACTTGATCAGGGACCACTTTAACCAGGGACCATTTTGACAAGGGACCATTTTGTTCAGGGTAGTTAAAAATGAAACTGATTGTAAAGAGCTCCAGAAAGATCTCTCGAAATTGAGTGAATGGGCAACAAAGTGGCAAATGCATTTTAACCTAAACAAGTGTAAAGTCATGCACATCGGGGCAAAGAACCCCAACTACACCTACCAATTGATGGGGTCAAAGCTTTCCGAGACAAACCAGGAAAGGGATCTTGGGGTTTTGGTGGACAGCTCAATGAAGATGTCAACCCAGTGCGCAGCAGCAGTGAAAAAGCAAATTTTATGCTAGGCATGATCAGAAAGGGAATCGAAAATAGGTCAGCAAATGTTGTATTACCTCTCTACAAATCTATGGTAAGGCCACATTTGGAGTACTGTGTACAATTCTGGTCTCCGCACCTTAAGAAGGATATAACGGAACTGGAAAAGGTACAGAAAGGGGCAACAAGAATGATCCAAGGGATGGAGCGGCTCCCTTATGAAATCAGGTTGCAACGCCTTGGTCTTTTCAGCCTTGAAAGACGGCGTCTAAGAGGTGACTTGATCGAAGTGTATAAAATCATGCATGGGATAGAAAAGGTGAATAAAGAAAAATTATTTTCTTTGTCACAAAACACTAGGACTAGAGGGCACTCCCTGAAGCTCCAAGGTAGGAAAATTAGGACTAATAAAGGGAAATATTTCTTCACCCAGAGGGTCATTGGGTTATGGAATTTACTTCCAGAAGAGGTTGTGACAGCTCTCAGCCTGAACAACTTCAAGGCAGGATTAGACAGATTCATGGATACCAAGTGTATCGGTAGTTACTGAAAAGGACATTCAAGTGCCACCTCGGAGTTGGTTGAGGTAGGCAGGATTTCCCTGGGTACTGGTTGTGGGGGTCGGGAGCAGGTTAGGTTTTGCCCTCCCTTCTGCTCGAGATCCCCATGTACAACTGGGGGCCACTGTGTGATACAGAATGCTGGACTAGATGCGCTGAGGTCCGATTCAGCATGGCTCTTATTATGTTCTTATGTTCTTATTTAACCAAGGACCACTTGACTAGGGACCACTTTGACCAGGGACCACTTGACCAAAGACCACTTTGACCAGGGACTATTTCTCTAGGGAGCACTTTGACAAGAGACCATTTTGACCAGGGACCACTTTACCAGGGACCACTTTGACAAGGGACCACTTTGACCAGGGACCAGGGACCACTCTCCAACATTAGTACCAAAAGGGTTACAAATCAGTTTTTGGTCAACTTTAGATTTGGTTTAGTTATTTGGGGTGCTGATTCAAAAAATTGTATTGAATAGACAACATCAGCTCTAGTTTCTGATACAGAACATATGCCATCCAGTAGTTACCATATTTAATGATCTAACGCTGATGTGGTCTATCCAACGGGGAAGGGCTGGGCAGTGACAGAGAAGGAGTGGTAGACAGGGTGAAAGGAGTGGAAATAAAATAAATAAAATAAAATCAATAAATAAAGAGGAAGGAGGCTTATGGACCAGATTTTTGTCCTTGCAGCCCACTGGTGATACATGGCCCACAGGTTAAGAACCACTGTTCTCTGAGGAATGCCAGGGCAAATCCCATCTGAATGTATTCTGCCAGAGATTTCAGCTTTTCTTCAACTTCAGGGCAGTGAGGAAAGTTAAGCAGGTCTCTCCAACTCACTGCAGTCTCCAACCATGACATGGCACCTGCCTCTCCCCCAACACTTGCCCTAAGGGTCAGCCAGATCAAGCGGTAGGGAAAGGGAGATGATGTGTCATGGTCAGGGAAGATATAACTTGTATTTTTAGATTTTCAAACCATGTGCTTTGTCATGGTCTGTTGTTAAATTTGACCTCAACTTTGTAAGTATTAACTGTATACCGATTCCTTCCACCCTCAGGTATTATATTTTCAAATGGACATGCATGGAAAGAGCAGAGACGGTTTGGCCTAGTTACTCTGCGGAAGTTGGGAGTGGGGGGGAAAAAGCATGGAGGGCCAAATAGAAGAGGAATCCCGGCAGCTTGTAGAGGTTTTTGCACGTGAAAAGGGTATGTCATAGGGGATGGTGCAAGCATGTGTCAAACTGAAGGTTTTTTTGTGTCTGTCTGTAGTCTGTGCTTCTCTTTGGTATGAAATTTGACATGTTTGTTTTGATTTCTAATAAAAAATAAGTGCTCAGAAATCCCAGTCCTTTTGTTGTCCAAAGGAAAAATCCAATTCCAAGTATTTTTTTAGGTTTAACTCATATTAATAAAACTTGATTTGCAGGGCAGCCATTTGATCCTGCTTTGCCCATCACCAATTCAGTCTCCAACGTGATATGTGCCATGACTTTTGGATACCGGTTTTCCCTTAAAGATGAAACCTTCAAGAAACTGATTGAGGCCGTGGCAATCACCTTACAATTTGGAGGAAATCCATTTCATGTGGTAAGTCACTTTCATTTGGTAAGCCACTTTAGACAACTTTGTAGAAACATAGGAAAAGCTTGGCCTCTCACTTAACATTGGATTTCCATACCAGTAGCCACCTCTGTGCAAAAGCCAACATCGATACCAGAATACAGCACTGTCTGAGCTCTGTGAGTGCAGAATATTTTTTGAATCTAGCAAAGTGTTTGAGGATCATGACATTAGTAGAGATACCAAGATGCTTGTTTATAAAGCTATCATCCTTCCAACTCTATTGTACTCCTGAAAAACAAACACCAATCTTGAATTCTAGAAAGGTTCCATAAGAATTGCCTTCGGAAAATCCTGCAATTTTCTTGGGAAAACAGGCAGACAAACACCAGCATCTTGAAGAAACAAAGACCACCAGCATCAAAGTGATGATCCTCCTCCATCAACTTTGTTGGACAGAATAGCACATTGTCCAAATGTCCTAAGATCACTGTCTCCCAAAGCAATTACTTTACTCTCAAATTTAGAACGGAAAACGAAATATCAGTGGAGAACAAAAGAGAATTAAAAAGGGATTTTAAAAGGGAATTAATACTTACCTGAAAAAAATGTGAAATAAACACAAAAAGTGGGAAGCCCTGGCTCTCAAGTGCCTAACTGGAAGTCAGGTATAACAAACAGTGCTATGGATTTCAAAGAGACATTAATAGAAGGTGAAAGGGAGAAATGTGCAAATCAATTCTATAACTCTAAACTGTTAAAGTTAGTTTATGATGGTATAAATATCTACTGGGATGGCAGTCACTGTTTCTAAAGAGCCACAGAATTTTGTGTGCAAAATTTCTGCATTTTTTTGTTAAAAGTACGTGCTGAAATACAACAATCTGCACTACCCAGAAGCTGTATTCTGCTTCACTCACACACACACACACACACACACACACACATATATATATATATATTCTGATCCGGCCCCCAGCCTGTTTCATATATATTTATAACTAATTTTTTTTTTTAAATGGCGGCCGGGGAGAGGGGGGAGGCGGGGCATATATATAAAACATATAAAATTTGCTAAGTTGTAATTTGTTTATATATATAAATAGACACATAAACCCTGGTGTGTATACAATCTGCATGGCTGGTTACCATATATATAAAACATAAAATTTGCTAAGTTGCTGTATTCATAAACCCTGGTGTGTATACAATCTGCATGGCTCTCTCTCTCTCTCTCTCTCTCTCTCTCTCTATATATATATATATATATATATATATATATTCAAGCATTGGATGTTTCCCTCTTTTGTGGGATTGAAATTCACCCTGAGTCTCTTCAGGGAGATATGGCAGAATATAAATATATTATTATTAATAATTTTATATAATTCCACAACCCATTTATTTGTCCTTTTTGGCACTTCGTAGTGTATGTAGACCACTCCTCCAGTAAATAATAATAATTTTGTTTCTGTCTGCTGTTCAGAATTCAGAGGCATGCATAGAAACTGGAAACTGGCTTGGAGAAACCTACCTTAATATTCATTTATATATCTTGACATTTCAGGAACTTGTCTAGTTCCCTCATAGTTGTCCTTCCAAGTTCTAATCTTCTTCTGGTTTAGTTTTGTTGTGAGAGATCAGGCTGCGTTTGCTTTAGGACCCATTTGTTATACTATTGGACATTTTCAGCAGTTTGGTGTGTTCTTGCTGAGTTGATGAAGAGGAAATAACTTTGGCACTTTGAACTCAGTTTGCAGCAACTTGAAGAAGCTGCAGACAAAGAAATGAAATAGAAGGAAGAGAGAAAAATGGGTCATTTTCAAACCAGGAAAAAGGGAGAAAACGGAATTTATTAGGCGTGTCTAATGGTAGGGCTTTGCTTTTGTCTTCGTTGTAGATGTATGAAATGTTCCCATGGCTCATGAAGCATCTTCCAGGGCCTCACAAGAAGGCACTTCGTGGTACAGAGATGGTGCTCTCATTAGCAAAGAATGAAATACAGAAACATAAGGAGCAAAAGTCCTTTCATGAGCCACAAGATTTAATTGATTTTTACCTGCTTAAAATGGAAAAAGTAAGTATCTGCTTTGGATCCATTTTTTTCCATTCCAAGGTGTTCAATGGGGCCTTAGTATCCTCCTCCTCCTCCTCCTCAGGATGGTTTGCCGTGTGAATGTTTGTACAGCAGCCACAACTTTGAGAAGCAAGCGTGGAGGGGTTTTTCGTGTCAGGGGCAACTTGAGAAAATGCAAGTCGCTTTTGGTGTGAGTGAGTTGGTCATCTGCAAGGACGTTGCCCAGGGGACACCCAGATGTTTCACCATCCTGTGGGAGGCTTCACCCATGTCCTCGCATGAAAAGCTGGAACTGACAGATGGGAGCTCATTCCTCTCCCCAGTTTAATCCATTGTGCTACAAGGGACACCATAGGTGTGATGGTAGAAACTCATGAACAATCAAAACCATGAATGTAAAACCCACAAATGTGAAAGTTCCCAACGTAGTAAAACAGCTCTAACAGTGGAAGTAAAATTTGTGGGGTGAATTTTTTCCTCTGTGTTTTTGTCATCAGATAGTAACCTAAATCCTACTCCTGATTAGAGTAGACCTATTGAATTAGGGGAAGATTCAATGGCACATACAGGAAGCTTCATGGTCAATCATAAGGTCATACTTCATCTTTCATATATTTACCATCAGAAGATGAATGATCCTACTTGTACATATGATGAAGAGAACCTGGCTCAGGATATTCATGACTTATTTATTGCTGGAACAGAAACGACGACCACTTCTCTGAAATGGGCAATCCTCCTTTTGACAAATCACCCAGATATCCAAGGTAGGAGAGATCCCTGTTGCATTAGCAGAATCTTGTAATAGACCATGTGCTAAAACATAGAAAGAAAATCAGATTCAAATTCTAGCCTGTGCTGCCCACTCAAAAGATAGAACATGCTAGTAAGTTAACTTACTCAAGTTTGAGAATATGTGGGGATCCACCACTTCTGCGCTAATCTAAATGGGGGGGGGGGGGTTGCTTAGTTTTGATTATTTTTTCTCTTTTTCTAAAGTTTTCTGTGTAGTTTGTGGAAATTATAATTGTGCTTAACTGCTTAGCGGAATGAAAATAAAACAAAGAGCATGGGATGTTCTTAACTCCCAGTTCCTGCATGGAAAACCTCCAGTTTGTAATTCATTGGATAAGCAGCGATTATCTGAAGAAGCAGAGGTAGAAAGGCTGGTAAACGAGCAAGTCATGGGATACCAGAGGTGCTATCAAAATAGAATATGAGAACTTCCTACAGAATGCATGTGGATAAAGGCAAAAGATAGACAGATATTTATCGTCGAAGGCTTTCACAGCTTGAATCACTGGGGTGTTGTGTGGTTTTTGGGCTGTATGGCCATGCTCTAGCTCAGGGGTGCTCACACTTTTTGCAGCATGCGAACTACTTATAAAACAACCAAGTCAAAATTATTTGGGTTTCGCATCTTTGTATCCTGTCTTTGGCTGCTCCACCTTAAATCCCTCCTGTGCTAGATTCTGCTGCTTCTGTGCAAGGCATATTCGGAGATTAGACATGTGGATGCACAATGTCAGTCTTAACTTGAAGTGTGGTGTGGAACAATCATCTTATAACTAGATAGGTATATGCTATCCATGCATCATGAAGGATATCAGTGATCACAAGAAATGAAACAAAAACAAACCTTATTTGGGTTAAGATAAGCGATCAGACAGCTCATTCCCACAAAATTTTAATTTCTAATAGAGATGTGTATGGGCTTGTTTGTCTGATATTTGTTTCTGTCTTTCAGGGGACAACCATTATGGCAGAAGGAGGTTGGACTGGATGGCCCTTGGAGGTCTTCTACTCTAGGAACCTGTTGTTGTTGTTGTTGTTACTATTAGTAGTAGTAGTAGCAGAGGCTGAATGAATATTATCATCATTATTAATATAAATAAATTCAGGGAATATTATACTCACATTTAGTTGAATTCAGTCTTAAAATATATTATACTAGCTGTACCCGGCACACGTTGCTGTGTCCTATTTAGGAGATGCGAGAAAGTCTGGGTATGTAAGGGTTGGAAATGATGTTACTTACGGTCTTGGTGGGGTCATGGCTGTGTTATTGTGGGTTGTTCTGGTGGGTGGGATGTTCAAGTCCTGTGGAGTTGTCGGTGTGTGGTGTTGCCGGCATTTTGCAGAGCTTGTGGATATACAATGTTTGTTTTGGGTGTTTGTAGTGTTGTGTTGTGGTTGGAGTTGGTTTTTGTTTGTGGTGGTGGTAGGCGTGTGTGTGGGGTCCGGTAAGGTTGGCGGGATGGGTTGTGATAGGAAGTTGTGTTGTGTTGTGTGGGTAGGAATTGCTGGAGTATTGTGCCTGGGACGTGTGTGTATTTGGAGGTGTGTGTGGTGGTGAGTAGTGAGTGCAGTCCTGGGTTGTTTGTTGGGGAAGTTGTCAGGTATTTGTGGGGTTTATTTTGTGTGTGTTGTGGTGACATAGTTGTCTCAGTCTGGCTGTGTGCTGGTTGTGATATGGAGGGGGTGTGGCTTTTGACAGTGGTTGTTGTTGTGAATTTTGGTTGGGTTGGGTTTTTGTGTTGCAGGATTGTTAGTTCGTTTTTGTGGGTTTTTGATGTTTGTGTTATTCCGGCAGTATGTTTTGGTCAGTGGTGCCTGTGTCCCTGGTGCCCTATTTGTGTTAGTGTTATGTCCTTCTGGTAGTTGTTATGTCCTCCTGTGTTAGTTGGTTGTACTGTGGAGGTTTCTGTTTAGCAGTGGTATGTATGCGTTGTGTGTGAGTTGTGAGTCTGTAGAGGTAGGCATCGCCAGTTGTGTGTCTGTCATGTTGTGAGTGTGGTGTTTGTAAAGTGGAGGATTGGTGGTGTGTGGTTGGGATGGTGGTTGGAGAAGAGTTTGTGGTGTTGAGTGTTTAGTTTGTTGTTGTGAGTGTGCAGTGGTAGTGTGGTGTGGATGTACGGTGCATATGTGGGGTGTGTTAGTTGGTTGTACTGTGCAGGTTTCTGTTTAGCAGTGGTATGTATGCTTTGTGTTGTGTGTTAGTTGTGTAGTGGGTCTGTAGAGGTAGGCATTGCAATTTGTGTGGCTGTCATGTTGTGGGGGTGGTGTTTGTAAATTGGAGGATTGGTGGTGTGTGTTTGGGATGGTGGTTGGAGAAGAGTGTGTGGTGTTGTGTGTGTAGTTTGTTGTTGTGAGTGTGCAGTGGTAGTGTGGTGTGGATGTACGGTGTGTATGTGGGGTGCGTTAGTTGGTTGTACTGTGCAGGTTTATGTTTAGCAGTGGTATGTATGCATGGTGTGTGTTGTGTGTGAGTTGTGTAGTGGGTTTGTAGAGGTAGGCATCGCGAGTTGTGTGGCTGTCATGTTGTGGGTGTGGTGTTTGTTAAGTGGTTGTCTTTTGTCCTGTGAGTGGTATGTATGTGCTCTGTTGTCGTACCCCAAGGGCTTCAGGCGGCGTTTTTGCTAGGGTCTGCCTTTTGCCCGCCTGGCACCCAGAAACTTTCCAGCACAGCTGGGTTAACTCCCGGGCCCTGCCGTGGGCCTCTTTGCTGTTCTCATGTGCCTCCCAGGGAAGATGCTATAGCAAAGGCATGTCAAGGCCAGGCTAGGCCCACCAGGCTGATAGCAGAAGCGGGTACTCGGAGCACCAAGCGCAACTCCCTAGCCCAGGTGGCGCGCACTAACGAGGCGCCGCATTCTTCAGGACTGAGGTTCTCAAAACAACCCAAGGCCCATCCATCACCAGTTTTGATGTTCGACGCACCAGGTTCTATAGAGAGAAATCCTATAAAAGCTGTGAGCTCCTGCACACCAGTATCTCGTACCAACGACCGCTATTGCCATAATGCTAATGTGAACCGGGCCGTTCGGCCAGCTACCAAGGTCCTGCCAGCCAGCCTTTCTCGGCTGCCTCGTTCCAGCATCAAGCCTTGTTCCTGCTCATCGTCGAACCCCGCGGAGGAGCTGTGAAACTCCCGCATTGAACTAACCTGCAGTACCTCCAGCCGGCCAGCCTTCTTGCACCGGTTGGGGGCTCAGAGACTATCTGTCGCATCCCACATTTGTTCCTGAATTTCCTCCGCTTGAGATCCTGCTGTTGCGGATTCTCAAGCCTTGCTGATTCCAGCAATTGCTGCTAAACGAAGGCTGCATACTGAAGGCTTCCTGGACTCTTTACTTACCCTGCTACCTTATAATCAATAAAGCTTGTTGTACGTCAGCTGCCTTGTGTTTTCCCAGGGAAGTCAAGTGCCAAGGGCCCAAGGGGGCGACAGTTTGGTACAAGATCCCTTACTCCCTGGTCAAACCAAGACCCAGATGCAGACACCACCGGGAGCGACCGGAGGTGCGCCCGCCATGGCCCGAGGACCCTCCGCAGCGGACTTCCAGCGGTTGCAGGCCGAACTCGCAACTCTCCAGCAGCAGATCGCCGCGGTGATCCAGGCCCAGCGGCAACCTAACCGGCGAGTCCCGGTGGCCCTCCCCGTCCGCTTCAACGGGGAGCCCGCAGCTGCTCGCACCTTTCGTGGACAGTGCCAAGCTTACGTGGTGGCCCGAGCAGCCGATTTCGCCACAGAAGCGGAACGAGTGGCCTTTGTGTATACTTTGCTGGATGGCCCCGTGGCGTCGTGGGCTACCACCATGCTCGATGCCAACTCGCCCCAGGTCAACACTGCCCAGGGGTTCCTGGATCATCTCTTGGAGACCTGGGGGCACCCGATAAACTGAGATTTGGCTGAGAAGCAGATGCGTCGCCACTATCAGCGCAGCATGCCCATGGGCCAATACATTGCGGAGTTCCGTGTGTTGGCCAAACAGGTGACTAGGGAACGCAGATGCCCTGCGCTCCCAGTTTTTGGAAGGACTGAGTCCCGAGATCCAGACGGAAGTGTCCCGGACCCCCGACATCCCGCTCACCTTGGAGGGGGTGATCGCGATGGCACTGCGGTTCAACGCGCACCAGAGGGCTCAGCAGATCTGGGTCCGGAAGGCTCCGGCCCCGCCGCCCGCGAAAAAGCCGGGTCCCGAGAAGCGCGGACCACCGTTCCCGCGTCCGCCCCCCCATCCCCACCGCCCGGCTGGACGATGAGCCCATGCAGCTGGGGCAGACCCGCCCGCGGCTGGACGACGCCGAGAAAGCCCGCCGGCAGCGCCTGAACCTGTGTTGGTACTGAGGGACCGCCGGCCATTTCTCCAAGGAATGCCCGTCCAAGTCCAAGGGGAACCCACGCCTGGCAGTGGCAGAGGAGAAGCCCAGCAGCCCGGAGATGGTTCCCGCGCCGCAGGGGGAAGGAGAAGACTGTGTCTAGAAAGGCTTGCTAGCTCGGTCGGCCCCCATCCCTCAGAGCCTAAGACAGGAGTGTTGTTCCTGATCATGATCACCCTATGGTCCCTCGACAAAGGCCCCGTTCGTGTGCATGCCATGCTGGATTCCGGGGCCACCAACGATTTCATTGATAAAGACCTAGCCAAGCACCTGGGCCTGGAAATCAAGGACTTAAGTCGACCCCGTCCTGTTGAAACCATCGATGGACGGATCCTCAAGTCTGGCCCAGTAAACCAGTGGACCCCGCCTATGCAAATGACTATCGCTAACCACCAGGAGGAGATTCCATTCCTCATCTCCACCTTGCCACATTTTCCGGCGATCCTGGGGGTGCGATGGCTCACTCAACACGACCCCCAGATTTCTTGGGCCCAACGGGAGGTGCGTTTCCTCACTGCCTATTGCCAAAGACATTGCCTCCGGAGCCAGCTGGGTGCCGTAACCGAGGCAAGTACCGTGGCCACGTTGCCCTGCAAGTATCAGGACTTTTGGGAGGTGTTTAGTGAGAAAGAAGCGGATAAACTCCCGCCCCACCATCCGTATGACTGCGCAATCAACTTGGTCAAGGATGCCCCGATCCCCCGTGGAAGGCTGTATTCCCTCTCGGCACCAGAGCAGAAGGCTCTCCGGGAGTTTTTGGATACCAATCTACGAAAGGGATTCATCCGCCCCAGCCAATCGCCGGCCGGCGCCCCTGTACTGTTCGTGAAGAAGAAAACCGGCAAGATGCGCCTGTGCCATGACTACCGGGCCCTCAACAGTATTACCATCCGCAACCGGTACCCCCTCTCATTGATTTCTGAGATGTTTGAGCAAGCACGGGGAGCCAAGGTGTTTACCAAATTGGACCTGAGGGGGGCTTACAATCTTGTGCGGATTAAAGCCGGAGACAAATGGAAGACGGCGTTCCAGACTAAGTACGGAGCCTATGAGTCCCTCGTGATGACCTTCGGCCTCTGTAACGCTCCGTCCACGTTCCAGCACTTCATGAATTACATCTTTAGAGACTATCTAGACTGTTTCCTTCTTTGCTACCTGGACGATCTGCTGATTTTTAGCCCTGACATGGACTCTCAAGAACGTCATGTACGAGCCCTGTTGCAGCGGCTCCAAGACCATGGCCTGTATGCCAAGTTGGAAAAGTGCACTTTTGAGGTGGAAAGAGTGGACTTTTTGGGGCATTGCATTTCGGCCCAGGGAATTTCTATGGACGTGGTGCAGTGGGAGGCGCCGGCGAGCCGCAAGGACATACAGCGGTTTATGGGCTTCGCCAACTATTACCGGAAGTTCATCCCGGGGTTCGCCAAGTGCTCCGAGCCCATCACCCAGTGCCTAAGGGGGAAAACCCCATTCCGCTGGTCTGCCGAGGCGGAAGGGGGGGTTTCAGCAACTCAAGCAGCTGTTCGTGTCCCAGCCAATCCTACAGCATCCCGACCCGGCCAAGCCCTTCCGGGTTCAAGCTGACGCCTCCCATGTGGCTATCGGGGCGGTCTTGTTCCAGCCCCAGGGAGAAGATTGGCTGCCATGTGCCTTCTACTCCAGGCAGCTGGCCCCGGCGGAAAAGAACTACACTATCTGGGAAAAGGAACTTTTGGCCATTAAAGCGGCATTTCAGTTCTGGCGGCACTGGCTGGAGGGGGCGCAGCATGAGATTCAGGTTCACACAGACCATCGGAACCTGGAGCACTTGAAGACTGCACAAAAGTTAAACCAGCGCCAGCAGCACTGGGCCCTGTTCTTTGAACGGTCTCAGTTCAAAATACACTATGTCACGCCGACCTACACAAAACAGGCCGACGCCTTGTCCCGGAAACTGGAGTACACCCGGGGAGTTGAAGACTCCGGGGAGGGTCAGATACTCCAGCAAGGGAACTTCGCCGCCACAGCAGTGGAAGCTACACCCCCGACCGTCCCGCCCCCGGCGAGGCCCAGTTCCGCTCCACAACCCCAGAAAGCCCTTCCCCTGGACGAGCAACTTCGTTCCAGGCAACAGGAAGACGCGTGGGTCAAGGAGTAGCTGGCAAAGGAGGTACAGTACCCATTCAGCGTGCAGAACGAACTCTTGTGTCACCGAGCCCAGGTCTACGTTCCCCGGGGCCCTGCGAGGCAGGAAATTTTAAAGATGTGCCATGACAGCCAGGCCGCAGGCCATTTCGGCCTGTATAAGACTATCCAGTTAATAACCAGAGACTTTTGGTGGCCCAAGATGCGGTTGGAAGTAGAGAAGTATGTAGCCACCTGTCCTGTGTGTTTGCGGGCTAAGCAGGTGGTGGGCAGACCCCAGGGACTGTTGCAGCCTCTGCCCACCCCGGGGGGCCCTTGGAAGATGTTGTCTGCGGATTTCATCACCGACTTGCCAACTCCCAAGGGGAACACTACAATTCTTGTGGTTGTGGATGGCCTTACCAAGATGGCTCATTTCATCGCCTGCCCGGGCCTACCATCTGCTAAAGAAACTACAGACCTGTTCTTGCATCATGTGTTCAAGCTCCATGGATTGCCCAAGAGTTTGGTGACGGACCGCGGCAGTCAGTTCACGTCCCAGTTTTGGAAGGATACCCAGCGGATGCTCGGAATCGAGGCGCGGATGTCCTCGGCCCGCCACCCGGAGACGGACGGGCAGACCAAGCGAATCAACGGGACATTGGAACAGTACTTGTGGTGCTATGTTAATTACCAGCAGGACAACTGGGCCTCCTTGCTATCCATGGCCGAGTTTGCTTACAACAACTCCATGCATGACAGCACCCAGCAGACCCCGTTCTTTGCTAACATGGGGTACCACCCCCGGTTTTACCCCGAGCTGGTGGAGCCTGGGTCCGTTCCGGCCGCGGAGCAACGGCTTCAAGAATTGGCGGCCGTGCAGCAAGTAATCAAGGCTCAACTAGACCAGGCCAAGGCTGACTACAAGAGGACGGCGGACCGGCATCGCCAGGAGGGGCCAGAGCTGAATGTGGGGGATCGGGTGATGTTGTCAACCCGCCACTTGCCCTCCCAGCGCCCCTGCCGTAAGCTCAGCACCAAGTTCATTGGACCTTACAAGATTGTGGCTAAGCTGTCCCCGGTCGCCTTCCGGCTCCAGCTTCACAGAGGAATGAGGATCCACCCCGTGTTTCATCGGGCCCTCCTGCGCCTAGCCAACGAGGTCACCACCTCAGTTAGTAATGGGGGTAAGCCTGCACCACCTCTGTCCGGCGTCAACTACAGTACTTAGTGGACTGGGAGGGGTACGAGGCCGAGGAGAGATGTTGGATTCCGGCGGCAGACTTACATGCCCCCGAGTTAACGGAACAGTTCCACCGGGCCTACCCTCACAAACCAGGGCCGCTGACCAGCCGGGGGGGAGGCTGGCGTGAGAGGCGGGGTAGTGTCGCACCCCAAGGGCTTCAGGTGGCGTTTTTGCTAGGGTCTGCCTTTTGCCCGCCTGGCTCCCAGAAACTTTCCAGCACAGCTGGGTTAACTCCCGGGCCCTGCCGTGGGCCTCTTTGCTGTTCTCATGTGCCTCCCAGGGAAGATACTATAGCAAAGGCATGTCAAGGCCAGGCTAGGCCCACCAGGCTGATAGCAGAAGCGGGTACTCGGAGCACCAAGCGCAACTCCCTAGCCCAGGTGGCGCGCACTAACGAGGCGCCGCATTCTTCAGGACTGAGGTTCTCAAAACAACCCAAGGCCCATCCATCACCCGTTTTGATGTTCGACGCACCAGGTTCTATAGAGAGAAATCCTATAAAAGCTGTGAGCTCCTGCACACCAGTATCTCGTACCAACGACCGCTATTGCCATGATGCTAATGTGAACCGGGCTGTTCGGCCAGCTACCAAGGTCCTGCCAGCCAGCCTCTCTCGGCTGCCTCGTTCCAGCATCAAGCCTTGTTCCTGCTCATCGTCGAACCCCCCGGAGGAGCTGTGATACTCCCGCATTGAACTAGCCTGCAGTACCTCCAGCCGCCCAGCCTTCTTGCGCCGGTTGGGAGCTCAGAGACTATCTATCGCATCCCGCATTTGTTCCTGAATTTCCTCCGCTTGAGATCCTGCTGTTGCGGATTCTCAAGCCTTGCTGATTCCAGCAATTGCTGCTAAACGGAGGCTGCATACTGAAGGCTTCTTGGACTCTTTACTTACCCTGCTACCTTATAATCAATAAAGCTTGTTGTACCACAGCTGCATTGTGTTTTGTCCAGGGAGGTCAAGTGCCAAGGGCCCAAGGGGGCGACATCTGTGCACATAGTTGTGTATCTTCTGCATATTGGCGTTGTGTGGTATTTTGTGCCTGTGTGGAAGGAAGGAATGGCATACAAATGGGTTGAGCAGTAGAGCCATGCTGAAAGGTCCAGCATTCTTGTGTTAGTTGTGTGTGTATTGTGTTGTGTGTAGTTATTACTTTTTAGGTGAGTTAGTGGGTGTGTGGTGGCATTGTGGGTGGTAGTATGTTGGGGAATGCTTGTGTGGGTGGAGTGTTTTGGGTGTTTGTGTGTGTTTGTAGAGAATCAGTGCAGTGTTGTGTTGTGGTTGGAGTATAGGTGGAGTTGATTTTTGTTTGTGGTGGTGGTAGGTGTTGTGTGTGCGAGGTCCTGTAAGGTTGGGGGGATGGGTTGTGATAGGAAGTTGTGTTGTGTTGTGTTGTGTTGTGTGGGTAGGAATTGCTGGAGTATTGTGCCTGGGACGTGTGTGTATTTGGAGGTGTGTGTGGTGGTGAGTAGTGAGTGCAGTCCTGGGTTTTGTGTTGGGGAAATTGTCAGGTATTTGTGGGGTTTATTTCGTGTGTGTTGTGGTGACATAGTTGTCTCAGTCTGGCTGTGTGCTGGTTGTGATGTGGAGGGGGTGTGGCCAGTGGTGTTTGTTGTGAATTTTGGTTGGGGTGGGTTTTTGTGTTGAAGGTTTTTTTGTGGGTGTGGCAAGTGTTATTCTGGCGGTATGTGTTTGTTGGTGGTGCCTGTGTCCCTGGTGCCCTATTTGTGTTAGTGTTTTGTCCTCCTGGTAGTTGTTATGTCCTCCTGTGTAGGTTTCTGTTTAGCAGAGGTATGTTTAAACTGACTAAATTCAAATACTCAGCATTCTAACCTAGCCTGGGCTGGCTCAGGCCACCGTTGCTATGGAAACTCAGCCTCCCTGAATTTTGTGTGGGCCGATGTTGGCCAATGGGATTCGCTGGCGGCCGCAAAGGATGCTGGGAAATGTAGTTTTTTTAACTCGTTGTTTTGGGAACCTTTTAGGTTTTGGGGGGGAAGTTTCTTTGCTACAAACCTACCTTGCTTGAGGCCTATTTCTGTTGGCAAGTTTGGTGTTTCTGCATTGTAAGGTTTCTCTGTTTGGGACGGTCGTTCCATGACGGGAACCCCTTTATATAATAGACGGCTCTCACTGAAATAAATTTCCAAATATTTTGCTTTTATGGCTCTCTGAGTAGTGGGTAGGCCCTCATCCCTGCCTCCCATTGTCTGCTCGTCCCCACTCCCATCACTCTCCGAAAAATCCAGAAACATTTCATCCCCAGTAGAATTGCCAAAAAAACCCAAAAAATACAATACCAACGTTCAGACTTCCACGTCCACAGCCAGTCAAACGATCAGTTCAGCAGCGATCCAGAACTGAAGACAGTGGCCTGGATGGCAAGAACAACACCTTGCCAGCTGCCACCAATGGTTAATTGCAATCCCCATTTATTCAGTCGCCCTCAGGGCTTAATTGCGCCAATGCCCCTTCCCCATCACTTTTAGCTGCCAGCATCTCTTCCTGTGCCGCCTTTTGTATCTTGTGCCAGGCAATTCGTCTCCTGCATCGACTTAACTGTTCCCAACAATTCCCATGAGTCTCATTCCCATTACCCAATTCCCCATCTCCCATGAACCCCGCAAACTGCTGGTGTGTTCCAAGCAGATATCCTGTATCTGTTGCACATCAGTCCAATTCATCTCACTAGAGTCTCCTTCAGTTCTCTTTAGAGGAAACATAGAACACAAATATAATAAATTGATTGTGATTTGACAGTTTGTTGTTCATTCATTTATAATTGATATAATTGTATGATTTTTTTCCACTGGATATTATAAAAATCGATGAATAATTGTTCAGAACATCTTTTTTCCCAGATAAAGTCTATAAGGAAATAGAAGATGCTTTGAGTTCCTCTTCTTTCTGCTATCAAGATCTAAAGAAGCTCCCTTATACAAATGCTGTGCTTCATGAGATTCAGCGTTCAAAATATCCCTTTCTATTTGGGCTCCCAAGACAAACTTCCAAAGATGTGAAGATGAGAGGTTTCCTCATCCCTAAGGTACAAAATGTAGATATGCACTTCTACATACAAAGAACAGGGATGGGATATAAAACAAACCATTACAAAAAACAAAACAAAAGTAAACCTTAGTTGAGCTTTAAAAAGTGAACAAACAACGCATTCTCACTGAGTCCTCAGACCTAAGAGAGAGGTGCATGTGCCTGTTTGTCTGACATTGGTTGCTTTCTACCTTTCAGGGGACAGCTTTTATACCAAATCTACGCACTGTTCTTACTGATCCCGAGTATTGGGAGACTCCAGAAAAGTTCAATCCAAATCATTTTTTGGACAAGGATGGAAATTTTATTGCTAGGGAAGAGTACCTGGCATTTGGTGCAGGTAAAAAGAAATTCAAAACAGTTTGTGGTTTATCAGTGTGTCTTTCTGGGGAGTTTTTAGGATAAGATCTGCTTGTAAACCTTATCCTTTATGAGGCAGTGCTGTACTGTGGCAGTATTTTTTCAAATTGCAATTTGTGCTCTGGGGAATATACTCATGTGGGCAATAAAGCAAAGAATTATACGCACTTTATGAAACTGCAGATACTATAATAATGCTCCCAAAGGTGCCGTGGGTTAAAATGCTGAGCTGCAGAACTTGCCGATTGAAAGGTCGCAGGTTCGAATCCAGGGAGTGTTGTGAGCTCCTGCTGTTAGCCCAAGCTTCTGCCAACTAGCAGTTTGAAAACATGCAAATGTGAGTAGATCAATATGTACCACTCCAGCGAGAAGGTAATGGCGCTCTATGCAATCATGCTGCAGTGTCATTGGAGGGAGGGCCATTGGTGCCTCTTCATAGGTGGGGGTTAAAGCAGTTTTTTGAAGTGAGAGCCTGTCTGTGAAAGTGGGCACCCTAGCCAATGCACACATACATATTTTCACTTTTATAATGGATATAGAAGATATAGAGATGGTATCCCTCACTGTTCTCTGACCTTATGGATCCAATAACACTTTTAAAGCTATTTTTTCATTTATTTATTTTTATAATGGATATAGAAGATATAGAGATGGTATCCCTCACTGTTCTCTGACCTTATGGATCCAATAACACTTTTAAAGCTATTTTTGTGCATGGGAATTTTAGTGAACATTAAAATAGAAAGAAACTATTGAAAGCATTAAAAGTATTTAAAACTATGCTTGAACAGAAAAAAAAACCATTAAAAGATTTTTTTAAAAGCAATTAAAACAGTTCTGTTTAAGAAAGTACAGGAAATGTTTCATATCTTTTTGTGGTCCATTTTCCATTATTATTCAATCCATTTTGCCATACAACAAACCATTCCCTGCCTGCATCACGCCTACAGTGGAATCTTCTGTCGTTAGTTCTTTGGTCTGATTTTTCATAGTGGTTTTAGGAAAAGTGTTTAGCAAGGGAAAGAAGTGTTTATCAACAAAGGCACTTGTGAAAGATGTCCTTCCAGCCTCGAGTTTTCTAGTGATGGAGTGTTCACCATCTTCCAACACGGTGTATTACACTCCTGAGCAGCACCTTCAGGCAGCAAGTTCTTTTACTTGGAGAGGGTGGAATGGACCATAACCTACCAATCCATAGTCCAGTTTTCAGATCCATTCTTATCTTATTTGGGATAGATACTCAATTTCTGTTTTTGTTTCCCATGCAGGAGCTCGGGTGTGTTTGGGGGAGCATCTGGCAAGGATGGAGTTCTTCATCTTCTTAGTCAGCCTGCTGAGAGCCTTCCGTTTCCAACTGCCTGAAGGAGTCAAAGAATTCAATGAACAATGTATAGTAGGACTGACAACACCACCCCATCCTTATAAAGTGTGTGCTGTTCCTCGCTCTAATACATAACGACAATGGCATATATTTAATTGCTGTAACTTTAACCAAATCCATCTTTAACTTTCTTTAATGTTCCCAAACTTCTTCTTTAAGCATAGAACCAAAATGCAGTCATAAAGTACTTTTATTCCACTCTGTTTTGCTTTTTTCACCAACTGCTATTTAAAGGTTTTTTGCTTTATCAATAATTTTTGGGCAGCTAGATATTATTGTTTTATCTTTCATTCATCCTTCAAAACGCAATGCAAAGTCTATTGACTGATTCTTCCAGGGACTTCCGCTGCAAAGACCGCTTGTCCGAACCAGTTCATTTTAGGTCGCCGCGTTCAGGAACATGGGACCTTCTCCGCATCCCAGGTGTGAGTGAGGCCCGCCTCGACACCACGAGACGGAGAGCCTTTTCCATCGTGGCCCCTGTTCTTTGGAACTTGATGCCGGCGGATCAGAGAGCTATCCGGGACATGCCCCAGTTCCTGACCGCATTGAAGACCTGGCTCTTCCGAAAGGCTTACGGCTAAGGACTTAGCCTGAGTTACTGGAACTATTTTAATTAATTTTCCTATTCTTTTAGCTTTTAACTATTGAACTCTTTTTATGTGTTTTATGTGTAAGTCGCCCGGAGCACTGACGTGGATGGCGACTCATAAATAATAAAATCAATCAATCAATCAATCAATCAAACATGATGGTGGTCAGATGCCACTCCCTCAAAATGCAGGAAAAAGCACTACAAAACGTCTAAAAATGTGAGATTTGTTGAGGGGATTAGCAGCCTTCCAGTGATGTACAAAACTGATCACACAAAGCCATACGTATATGCACAAGCTATTTTACTATGAAAGCCAACGAAAATACAGAACACCGGCAGAGTACATGGCAGAGAGAGAGAGTTATCTCAAAGTCCCTCCTCTTCATTTCTCAGCACGTCACAGTTCAGAAGTCATGCTTTACATCGTGGGTCACAGCTGCTTCGGACTATCAGCCAGTGAATGCCTGGCTGCTGCACATTGCATATTACATAAACACACACAGGAACAATTTTTAACCTTACATTATTTCATCATTACACAATCACATTCCTGACAAGATTTTCAGGTGCAGGAATATCCCATTTCTGAGCTGAAAATCCTCACCTTAGAATGTCTGTATGTCCCTGCAATAGGAAAACACAGGATTTTTTATCTGGGTCTGTTTCTGATTTTCAATGTTTGTTTCTGATTGGTCGGTTCCTAAAAAGAAGATGACAGTTGAGTAGAACACAAAAACTTGTTTATGTGCAAGAAACTTCATGAAATATGTGGAAGGTACATTTTCTCTGGCCATGACAAAGTAGTGGCACAGTAAGAGCAACCAGGAACAGCAATTTGTTGTTCTGTGTCACAAGTACACAACCAAATTTGTCTGGACAGATGGCTCTAAAAAGCATCAATAATGACAAAATTCTGTTCCTGGCTTGAAAGTGTTTGTTCCTGTTTGATTGTGCAGTGCCGACTTGGGCAGAAGTGGTCCTACCCCACAAACCTTATTTGCATGGCATCTTCAGCTTTTTGGTTTTGTTTTTTTTTAAAAAAAAAAAAGCTGCTGAAGTTTCCAGTGGATATCTTGTGGCAGCCATCTTGGGCGCTGCAAAATCCTGGGACAAAGCAGCAGGTGTGGACGATGAAGGCAAAAATCCCAGGACCAACAGGTCTGTATCTGGACATCTTCTCAGGTCCTGGGGGTTTTTTTGCCCCTGAGTAAAGCACACAATTTAGTGCTGTCTGGAACTGCCGTGAGTTTTCCAGGTTGTATGGCCATGTTCTAGAAGCATTCTCTTCTGACGTTTCGCCCACAACAATGGTAGGCATCCCCAGAGGTTGTGAGGTCTCACAACCTCTGAGGATGCCTGCCACAGATATAGGTGAAATGTCAGGAGAGAATGATTCAGGAACATGGCCATACATCCCGGAAAAGTCACAGCAAGCCTTCTTCGCAGATGCGTTTGGCGGGGATGAGAGACAGGGCCTTTTCAGTGGTGGCCCCTATACTGTGGGAATGCCCTTTCTAGGGATATTAGATAGACCAACAAAACATGCCAGGGAAGAATAAGTTCAAGTGCTAAATGTAAAGCCTCTTATCAAAAGTAACACTTATCTGGAAATCCAATATTTATAAACATCACCAGATGGTGGTATATACTAACAATCAACATAATAACAGCAAATAAATTAAGAGCCTGCATTGTAGAAATAGTATGAATACAATATGAATGTGAAAATCGCCTGCAGTCTCACATGTATTCATGGAGTGCAGAGGAATGGTTATAGCGATAAACATACATGCAGGGGCGGCCCCAGCGATTCCGCGACCTACGCGGTCGCGTAGAGCGTCATCAGCTGGGAGGGGCACCACTGGCTGGGAGGGGCGCCGCCGCGCCGACTCCGCGCCCCCACCGCTGCCACACTGCCCTGCGCCGCCGTCCGCGCGTGCGCAGAAACACCTACAGGCGCTATAGCACCTGTAGACGTTTCTGCGCATGCGCAAATGTACGAGCACGCGCACTCGCTCCAAAGCGCACCTGCTGCTTTGGAGCCAGCGCGCATGCGCAAAACCTGCACTGCACGCACACTGGGCGCTGGCTCCAAAGCGGCGCTTGGGAGCGAGTGCATGTTCGTACATTTGCGCGCGTGCGCAGAAACATCTACAGGCGATATAGCGCCTGTAGGTGCTTCTGCACATGCACGGCCGGCAGAAAGGTGCGCCGCGGAGGTGTGCCGCGGCCGATGGGGCCGGCGGCTCACAAACCACTGGCTCCGTGCCAGGGGAACAGCATAAAAAACAAAGTACAAGTAATACAATTTAAAACAAACAATACAATTAAACAGTTAAAACAGATTAAAATGGCAGATTAAAACAGCAGCGGTGTAGGGCCTACTCCCCAAAGGCCTGCCTAAACAGATGGGTTTTGCAGGCCCGTCTGAAGGGAGCAGGTCCTCAGGGCTCTGGCCTCAGCCGGGAGGGCGTTCCATAGCGTAGGAGCTATCACTGAGAACGCCTCCGCGAGTAGATGTTAGACGGGCTGTTTTGGCAGATGGGACTGCCAACAGGTTGGTCTCTTCAGACCGCAGTGATCTCGGTGGACAATATAGGGCAAGACGGTCCTCAGATACGCTGGCCCCAGGCCGTGAATGGCCTTAAAGGTAAGAACCAGCACTTTGAAGGCGACCCGGTGCTCAATAGGCAGCCAGTGCAGATCCCGCAAGATTGGAGTTATTCGGCAACCTGCTGGGGCCCCAGACAGGAGCCGGGCGGCGGTGTTCTGCACCAGCTTGAGCTTCCGGATCGACGACATAGGCAGGCCAACGTAAAGCGCGTTACAGTAGTCCAGTCTCGAGATGACCGTGGCTTGGATCACCGTGGCCAGGTCATTCCGGGAGAGATAGGGGCCAACCTCCTCGCCTGGCGGAGGTGAAAGAAGGCAGTTTTGCTGGCCATGGAGACCTGGGCCTCCATGGTCAGCTGGGCGCCCAGGTGGACGCCAAGGCTTTTCACTGACGGCGCTGGTTGTAGTGCCGCACCGTCCAGGGTCGGAAGCCGGGCACCCATCCCGCCCGGGTGGCCCAGCCACAAGATCTCCGTCTTCGCCGGATTCACCCTCAACCTACTGGCAAATGGCAAGTACAAATAGTGGATGTAGCAATAAAGGATTTCCAAACTGTTCTTCGTAAGTATAGTCTTTATGTTTTGCGCTTCAAAAGTCACCGTTTTTAAATCACAAATCAGGTGACACAATTGGTGTGAGCCAACAGGATGTGGCCTGGGTAAACAGTAATCCCAGGTGAGTCATGGGCGCCTCCCATTTCACTCAAAATGGGTAAGTACAGGTAAGTATGGCTTTCTCAAGGCTGCCAATGTAAGTCACCTCAGTCTCTAGGAAATAAACAGAAAAATAGTCAATCCTGGAAATAGGTGGCAAAACAATGCAGATAAATAGAATATATGGTCTAATACATACCAGTAATCAATAGTAGCAAGGTGCATAATCCTACAGCATGGTTAGTATCAACAGCATTTGAAGTACAGAGCAAATCTCAAAAGGAAACCATGTGTTTAAGTTTGCTATTAATTAGGTCAAGTCATTGAATTCATTAAGTAATCAATGTAGAGATACTTAATTGTTCATTGAGGCCTTTAGGAGGTTCTGATCCCATTAGATTACTCCAAAGGGTTTCTGCTCTTATAAGGGATTTCCTGATGTCATTGTGTGGTCCTGATTCAACTCTTTGTAGTCTCATTACACTTAAGGAGTCCTCGGTCTGTCCTGATGTATTAAAATGTGTATATAAGATACTGTCTTCTGCTCCATTTCTGATTTTCGAGCAGTGTTCATTAATGCGCACCCCTTAATGTTCTTCCAGTCTGCCCAATTTAAATTAGATTACAGGGGAAATCAAAGCATAGACTACCTGCATAGTGGCACATGTGGTAAAATTGTTAATTGTTTCGGCATACTGGTAATACTCCAGACTGAAACTGCGTAACAGGGTGGCCAGCAATCGCACGTAGGTGTTAAAAAATAGAGGAGAAAGAATTGCACCCTGGAGTACCCCGCACAAAAGGGGGGAACTTTCAGAGACATGGGCCATATACTCCACACGTCGTTTCCGGTTATGGAGAAATGAGTCAGGCCATTTGAGGTCTAGGCTGCGACCTCCAGATACTGTGAGACGATGGATCAGTAATCAACAGTATCAAACGCTGCTGTGAGGTCAAGAAGCACCAACAGCGCCAATCCCTTTCTATCTAGCTGGTGACGAAGTTCATCTGTGATGGCGACCAGGACAGTCTCTGTCCCATGGCCAGGATGTAAACCGGATTGAAAAGGATCAAGGTTGACTGTATTGTCTATAAACTGCTGCAATTGCCCAAATGCTGCCCGCTCAATCACCTTGCCTACGAATGGGAGATTTGACACTGGCAGGGATCATGGGATCATGGGATCTAGCCTTGGCTTTTTCAACAAAGGATAGACTACTGCTTCTTTTAGAATATCCGGGAAGACCCCTTGTTCAAAGGAACTATTAACTATGTTTGTCAAAGGGTCTTGTAGTCCTTCCAGACAGTTCTTAATTAGCCAAGAGGGGCACGGATCGAGGGAACAGGTGGTCGGTTTTGCAGCAGCCAGGATTTTACTAACAGCTTCTGAATCCATGAGGGTGAACCAATCCAGAATAGGCCCAGCAGATAGCCAAGGGGCCTCTAGCTCATTCAAGGTGTCAGCTGTAGGGGACAGCTCCTGCCGAAGCAAAGTGATCTTATCTATAAAGAATTTTTGAAATGCCTCGGCTGTGAGCTACTTAGGGTCTCCATCCTGAGAAATAAGCAGGGTATAAATTATATTGTTGCATTCTCAAAGGCTTTAATGGCCAGAATCACTGGGTTGCTGTGAGGTTTTTGGGCTGTATGTATGGCCATGTTCCAGAAGCATTCTCACCTGCATCTGTGACTAATGGAATCTTCAGAGGTCTCAGAAAAATGGTCTAGGGAATGTCTCGGCTCCTCAGAAATCTTTCATTGGGGCTTCCATAAAAAAATTTTGGATGTCCATGTAATCCAGTAGTGCCCAACCTTTAGTCCTTCAGATGTTTGGCACTCCAACTCCCAGAAGCCCTGATCAGCTTATCCGATACTCAGGAACTCTGTAGGTGATGTCCAAAATACACTGAGGCCCAAGGGGTGGACACAACTGTTGTAAACAAAGACTACATGGTGCTTCCAAAGTGCTTCCAAAGTGTAAATTGGCATTTATACAGTTGCATTTCTTTTAATGTATTCTAAATGGTTTTATTGGATCCATCCATATTGGTTGAAGATTCATACACTCTTTGTTTAGGATAGAATATGGCTTCTCTACTCCTGGTAAAAGTCAGGAAAGGAAACTTTGAAGGCTCTTCCCAGTTGAACATCACTGTCTATCAGGTTCATAGAAAGAGATATGGTCCATCAGGTCGAAACCAGCACTTTGAGGGCAAACACACATAGAGAACATTCACACATCCACTTAATTTCAGGGAGGCGGCAAACTGGCAACAGGATGTGCATCAAACAAACAACTACAAAGGGTATAACTGTTAAACTAACTCACATGAAACACTGGAAGGGTATCTAATAAATACACTTTCTCAAAAATTAGTATTCAATAACTGTAATATTACAAAAGTATCTCAACTAATCGCAATTCAATTCGAGGCATCAATTTTATCAAAGTCCAACATCAATAATAGTCAAGGCTAAATAGTCCAAAGTACACTCTAGCCTATACGTGCCCAGAAGTCAGTACCTTTTAACGTGTCTTTTTCATATCCATAACATGGGCGGAAGGTAAGCAATCATAGTCCGGTAGTCCTAAAGGATTCCCAAAGGTGTCCTCAGTGTATTTGTAATCCAAATGGAAAGAAAGGGGGTTCCTTCAAGCAAATCAATGGTGCAAATCCAAGTTCTTAACAAAGGGAGCCAAACAAACTCCTTTTTTGGCGATGATGTCAGGCACCTACGCAACTCCACAGAGGAAGGCTGCCAACGGCTGAAGTGCTCTCCAGAGCTGGCTTTTCCGGGCCGTTTCATCTCTTCTGAAACTTCCTCAGGGCTGCTGTACAACATGCTGGTGTCCTCATTCATATGCAATCTTAAAAGTATTCATTTTATACAATTAGAATTTCTCGTAAACGCAACAAAACGATGAAAATGTAACAATACCATGCAGCATATTTACCATTCCGTAAGTATTGATCAAGCATGGAGAGAAGCCAAATCCATCCCAATGGGAAATGGTGAACACACACTCAGAAAGCAGGTAATTTGGTAATTTATAAGTGCAATCAATTAGGTACTGACTTCTGAGCATGTATAGGCTAGAGTGTACTTTGGACTATTTACCCTTGGCCAGGCATGTAGCCAGGGGGGGCTAAGGGGGCTTCAGCCCCCCCCCCCCCGAAATTCTCAGGGTGGTCCATGGAAAGGCCTTACTGGTACATTATTTAAACTGTTATGTTTATTCATATCATGATCTGATTACCATGCTCATTATATCCCACATTAATGGGGTTATTGGGATAACAATACAAAAGGTTTGCTAGAGTAGACCCTCTTCCACCCAGTCTCAGCCCCCCCCCCCGAATCAAAATCCTGGCTACGGCCCTGCCCTTGGCTATTATTGATGTTGGACTTTGATAAAAATGGAAGCCTCGAATTGAATTGTGATTAGTTGAGATACTTTTGTAATAATACAGTTATTGAAAACTAATTTTTGAGAAAGTGTATTTATTAGATACCCTTCTAGTGTTTCAGGTGAACAGGATGTGCATGGCATTGTGTGATAATATGTAAACTCAATAAAGTCTTTATCTTTAAAAAATGGCATTGTGTGATAACGATGCCTTATTGTGTGATAAGGAAGTGCTCCTTTTACATGAAGGTCCTGCTTGAATAGTGGTTTGCCTTTCTTCTGCAATAAAGTCCTAACTAGATTAACTAAACATGGGACTTCTGGTGTACATGAGAAGCCCCACTATTCATTTAGTGGGATTTTTTCCTGATTCATTTTTTCTTCTTCCGAACATCCATGGCACAGAATTGATCCTATACAGTCTCAGACTGCCTTTCTACTAATTTGTTTGGGCAGCACACGATCTGTCTTACTTACTTACTTACAGTACTTACTTAAAGTGATCCCTCATTGTCCGAGCAAGATTGTCCTCCAAGTGTGGTGTTCTGCTGGTGGCTACGTATGTGACTGTGGAGCCCTATTCTTGATCCACGTGTTCTCCCGCACTGAGGGCATCAGTTTCCAGAGGGAAGGCAGTCCTGGTTGGGATTGGCTTGACATGCCTTTCTCTCTTTTGTCCTCCATTCATGCCTCTTCAAATTCTACAGCACTGTTCACAGCTGACCTCCAGCTAGAGCGCTCACACAATATATCACAATTAAACAGATTGCAAAACTGCTATATGTTATTATGGCAGCAGTCCAAAGTGCAACATTTAATGGCTACTTGAAAAGGATTTCAGAATATGATTGACTGGCTTTTTTATATCTGGAATGTGTGTGTGTGTACACATCTACATTTACATATATATGGATGTTAGTAGCAAAGAGACAGGGGGATGTGGCATCATCACTGAGGAAAAACATTGAGCCAACATCTTTCAACTTGTCCACAGCTGACTGGAAATAAACAAAGCAAAAGAGGCAGGAGAAAGGCAGCAATCACATTATTTTTTATTGTTCTGCTTGTGTAACAGAACAATTGCTATCAATTACTGTCTATTGTTTAATCAAGGAGTTTTCTCCTTTCCAGCACTGATATCCATCGGCAAATATAGGTTAACTAGCTTGGGGACCTGGTGGTGCCCGGGTTATTTGGGGAAGGCATTGTGTGCCAAGATTGGTTCCTATTAGATGTTTATGTGGCTTGCAGTGGTCTCAGGAACTTAGTGAAGGTAATTTTGTGTGCTGATTTTGGTCTGTAGTGGTCATTGGGTGAGGGTCGTGTTGTGAAGTGGGCCATTGGGCCCGTTTGCCAAGTTTGGTCCTGATCCGTCACTGCTGTGGGCCGCAGTGTCTGACTGCCTGAGGCCTTTCCTTTTCCCTCTGAGTCACTTTAGAATGTTGGAATGTGGATGGCCAATTGGAGTCCTTTATGTAAATAGCATTTTAGTGGGGAGGGGGGAGGCATGTCCCTGCCCCCTGGCCACGCCCCTCGCCACTCGTTTGAACCGGGCGGCGAGGGGGGGTGGCGGGGGAAGTGGGAGGGGCTGGGGAGGGGGAGGCGTGTCCGCCCCTGGCCACGCCCCTCACCACTCGTTTGAACCGGGCGGCGGGGGGTGGCGGGGGAGGTGGGAGGGGCTGGGGAGGGGGAGGCGTGTCCCGCCTCCTGGCCACCCCCGCCACTCGTTTGAACCGGGCGGCGAGGGGGGTGGCGGGGGAGGTGGGAGGGGCTGGGGAGGGGGAGGCGTGTCCGCGCCCCTGGCCACGCCCCCCGCCACTCGCTTGAACCGGGCGGCGAGGGGGGTGGCGGGGGAGGTGGGAGGGGCTGGGGAGGGGGAGGCGTGTCCCCGCCCCTGGCCACGCGCCCTCGCCACTCGTTTGAAACGGGCGGCGAGGGGGTGGCGGGGGAGGTGGGAGGGGCTGGGGAGGGGGAGGCGTGTCCCCGCCCCTGGCCGCCCCCCCCGCCACTCGTTTGAACCGCGCGGCGAGGGGGGTGGCGGGGGAGTGGGAGGGGCTGGGGAGGGGGAGGCGTGTCCCGCCCCTGGCCACGCCCCTCACCACTCGTTTGAACCAGGCGGTGAGGGGGTGGCGGGGGAGGTGGGAGGGGCTGGGGAGGGGGAGGCGTGTCCCCGCCCCCTGGCCACGCCCCCTCGCCACTCGTTTGAACCGGGCGGTGAGGGGGGGGTGGCGGGGGTGGGGGGGCTGGGGAGGGGGAGGCGTGTCCCCGCCCCTGGCCACGCCCCTCGCCACTCATTTGAACCGGGCGGCGAGGGGGTGGCGGGGGAGGTGGGAGGGGCTGGGGAGGGGGAGGTGTGTCCTCGCCCCTGGCCACGCCCCCGCCACTGTTTGAACCGGGCGGCGAGGGGGTGGCGGGAGGAGGTGGAAGGGGCTGGGGAGGGAGGCGTGTCCTCGCCCTGGCCACGCCCCCTCACCACTCTTTTAAACCGGGCGGCGAGGGGGTGGCGGGGGAGGTGGGAGGGGCTGGGGAGGGGGAGGCGTGTCCCCCTGGCCACGCCCCTCACCACTCGTTTGAACCGGGCGGCGAGGGGGTGGCGGGGGAGGTGGGAGGGGCTGGGGAGGGGGAGGCGTGTCCTCGCCCCTGGCCACGCCCCCTCGCCACTGCTTGAACCGGGCGGCGGGGGGTGGCGGGAGGAAGTGGGAGGGGCTGGAGAGGGGGAGGCGTGTCCCTCGCCCTGGCCACGCCCCCGCCACTCGTTTGAACCGGGCGGCGAGGGGGGGTGGCGGGGGAGGTGGGAGGGGCTGGGGAGGGGGGAGGCGTGTCCCCCGCCCCCTGGCCACGCCCCCTCGCCCCTCGTTTGAACCGGGCGGCGAGGGGGGTGGCGGGAGGAGGTGGGAGGGGCTGGGGAGGGGGGAGGCGTGTCCCCGCCCCCTGGCCACGCCCGCCACTCTTTTAAACCGGGCGGCGAGGGGTGGCGGGGGAGGTGGGAGGGCTGGGGAGGAGGGGAGGGGTTTCCCCTCCTCCTTCCAGGTCCCCCCCCGACGCTCTTCCTGATCAAAGGAGGAGGCGGAGGAGGCGCTCTGGCTGCCATGTGCGAACGTTCCAAACGTTCGCGCTGGCAGCGAAGTGGCCGGGGTGGGAGTTCAGTTGGCAAGTTTTTGGGGTTCGTTTTTTGGGGTGTTGGGAGGGATGTAGGTCCGGTTTTTTTGCTGTTGTCTGTAGCGAGTGTAATGGTCCAGTCTGTTGTCAAGTTTGGTGCTTCTGCGAGCCATAGTTTCTTTGTCTATATACGACATTAAACGGACTGACCAAAATTATATATATAGATGAGTTCCCACAGGCAAAAATGGGTGATACAGATACAGAAGGTAGACTCAATAATTCTTCCAATGAAAGGCTTTATTAAGTTTCCCACCACATACTTTACATCAATAAGACTGTTAATAGTAATTTGTACCAATTAGAGCAATGTCTATCATTCCAACAACAAATGTACTGTAAACCAATAAACCTGCAGATTGTAACTTGCACCAATCAGAGCAATGTTTGTTGTTTCAAAATGTCTATAAAATGTCAACATCTGTAATTTTGAGACATGCCCGATCTGGGAAATTTCCCCGGCATCATTTCTTGGCCAGCTGAGGCAATAAAGCAATTTCTGTCTCTGCTCTTAACTCTTGTGTGTCTGAATTGGAACTAATCAAGAGTTGGAATACTAAGAACTAATTTTTCAGAATTCACTAATGCAACCACCACGTGACTCTCTGAGTGTACATTTATTCTCTGACTTTTAATGTAGGAACGTGGTCTGCGACTTTGCTTTTCTCCCCATTCTTATCCCTATTTTGAGTTTGAAAGAGGAGGAAACGGCTATTTATTTATCATATCAGAAGTGAACCGAGGATACAATTGTAGTGTATTCAAAAACCACAAACAAAGTTTAAAAACTTGGCATTACACTAAATGTCCTTTGACCAGAAGCTGGCCACTTGGAGTGCCTCTGGTGTTGCTGCAAGAAGGTCCTCCATTGTGCATATGGTGGTCTGTGGTTTGCTCTTCCCCACACTCTCATGCTTTGGACTCCGCCTTGTGTCCCCATTTCTTAAGCTTGACCCTGCATCACATGGTGCCAAAACGCAGTCTGTTCAGTGCCTTGCAAGTTGCCCAGTCTTCCTTGTGCCCAGTGGGGGGGGGAGTCTCTCATTCAGTATCAGCCATGGATTGAGGTCCCGGGTTTTAGCCTGCCACTTTTGGGCTCTCACTTGCTGAGGTGTTCGTGCGAATATCAAGAAGTGATTTGAGCAAGGAAACAGCTGTATACATTTGTATTTCTCCCCATTTCTCCCCCATCATACCCAAAACCCTTCTCTTTTTTACCTGCCCCTTACCATCGCACCTCCTTTCTCCTTTAATGTACTAATTCCAATGAAGATCACAAATGTATGTTTTCATAGTCATAGAATTCTGGAAGGTAAAGATCCTTATCATTTGGATATAACATTTCTATCTTGCCTTTTCTTCAAAAAGCTCAAGGCAGCAAACCTGGCTTGCCTTCTCCCTACTTCATTCATTGTTGAAAATTAAACAGTAAAATTAAATAAAATTCCAGTCTTACTCATGATCTCATGTATATGCAAAAGACACAAAGTAAAAGGCGACATTAATTTTCATATATTTGGGTATGGCCATCTTTATGCTAATCTGGAAATAATTTTGATATAGGTTTCGGCGGTGGCCAGGGGAACTTTTGCACAGTTAAAACTTGTGTGCCAGCTGCACCCATATCTTGGGAAGTCCGATCTGGCCATGCACTCTACATGGGATTGCCTTTGAAAACTTTTCGGAAACTTCAACTAGTCCAATGAGTGGCAGACAGATTACTCACTGGAGCAAAATACAGGGAGCACACCACCCCCTATTGTCTCAGCTCCACTGGCTGCCGGTCCACTTCCGAGCAGAATTCAAAGTGCTGGTCTTGGTCTATAAAGCCCTATACGGTTTTGGCCCAGCTTACTTGTTCAAACGTATCTCCCTCTACGTCCCGCCTCACAGTTTAAGATTGTCCAGGGAGGCCCTGCTCTTGGTCCAGCCTCGCAAATGTGTTTGGCAGGGACAGGGGACAGGGCCTTCTCGGTGGTGGTCCCCTGCCTGTGGAACTCTCTCCCCAGCGAGATTAGGTCAGCTTCATCCCTTCTTTCTTTTAGGAAGCAACTTAAATCATGGTTTTGGGACTGGACTGTTGGACAGCAGGCATAACAGCACTTTGGATGTTGAATTGGACTGGAAATGGCTATATGGTTTGAGAATTATCTTTTAATTTAATGTTTTATCTATTGCTTTAAAACATTGTTATATTTGTTTGTATGTTGCGGCATCGAATTGTTGTTGGTTGTAAACTGCCCTGAGTCCCCCTCGGGGGTTGAGATGGACGGGGTAGAAAGGTTGGAAATAAATAAATACTTCCATAGTCACAGAAGATAGCAGAAATAGTTCTCTACCCAAACCACTGCCCAATCCACACAATAAATTAATTTGTTAAAGTGTTTTATTTTTATATTTCTTTACTCGTAGGAAATGACATTGCTTCCATTTATTTTATAGGAAGGGTGCGGAAGTCCTCTTAGACCCAAGGCCTGCATCAGAATAGGCTGCGCAGTGACAGAATTTTACAAAGCTTTTTTTTAATTGAAAAATGTAGGGTTGCTGTCAGTGTTGTGAAACTAAAGATACATATAGACTTTGGTCAATGATCTTTTAGATCACTGATTCTCAAAGTGGGCGGTACCACCTCCTGGTGGGACGTGAGGCGATCCAATGGGCAGTGGGAGGCTCAGGGGAATTTGGGGGGGCGATGAACCCCTTTAAGGGGGCGGTGAACAATTGGCCATTTAGGAGGGGTCGCGCGGTAATCTTCTTTGGCCTTGCCCCCTTCGCTTTGACCTGCATATAGATATTTGGATTAGAATTCGCAAGAGTAGCTAAATTATTTATGAAGTAGCAACGAAAATATGGTTGGGGGATCACCACAACATGAGGAACCTTATTTAGGGGTCATGGCATTAAAAAGGTTGAGAACCGCTGCATTAATACTTATATCTTTCTGTTTAATTGCTATTAAATTTTTTAAAAAATTATTTCTAGGGGGGCGGTGAGTAGATTTTTTTCTGGAAAGGGGGCGGTAGGCCAAAAAAGTTTGGGAACCACTGCTTTAGATGATACATTGGATATTTGTAAAATTCTTTTCTATTCCAGCTCCCTATATGGTTACAATTTATGATGTCCTATGGTGGGGAATGGCACAGAGCTGATAGAAATGAGGATAGGTTGTCAGTCCTATTTGAGGTTGTGTGTTGAGTTTCTTTGCTTCTTCTGGCAGCTGGAAATGGAATGCCCTCAACAGAGCAGTGAAGAAGGAGAAGAGCTCAATTCGCGCCAGCTCTTCCTCCAAAGACATGGCATCGCCTGTGTAAGGAGAGAGGGAAAGGGAGCAGATATATAACAACCATGCCTCATAATCACAATGTCCTTCAGGACATCCATTCAGATCTACACCAAAGTTCCTGTAGGTATCCTGGTCAATAGGTATGTGATCATAAGGCAGATGGAGCCCCCGGTGGCACAGTGGGTTCATCCCTTGTACCAGCAGAACTGCTGACTGACAAGCCAGCAGTTCAAATCCATGGAGAGCAGGTTGAGCTCCCTCCATCCACTCCAGCTCCCCATGCGGGGATGTGAGAAGCCTCCCACAAGGGCAGTAAAACATCAACAGCCATGTATTCCCTGGGCAATGTCCTCACAAATGGCCTATTCTCTCACACCAGAAGCGACTTGCTATTTCTCAAGTCGCTCCTGACACACACAAAAAGGCAGATTTAACAATCTCATAACTTTTGGGAAACTTCTCTATGTTCATTACCTTCCAAACTGCTTTTGAACAAGGCAGCCTCCGATCCAAGGGTTTGCAGATCAGGGCATTTGGAAATGATTTCTGGCATGCTCTCTGAGTTATGGGACATGTTGAGAGATGCAATTGTGGTTTGTTCTAAATGCACACCACTGCCATTTCCCTGCAAGCTTTCAGTTAGGATGGTACCTTGCTGAGAAAGCCCACCCTTCCTTCCTTCCTTCCTTCCTTCCTTCCTTCCTTCTTTGTGGTTTGGTAGAAAATGGTGAAAATCAATTCCTTAAAGCTACTTCATCCAGCTTCTCTAAAATATGAAGCTCAATTGTTATAGCTATGTTTGGACAATGCAGGATCTTGTCTGCAGTGTTCATGGCTCTCTCTTTTTTTGTCATTGCAGACGAAGGAATATGTTACCTCACCTACTCAGTGACCTCCCATCCTCCTTAAAGGGCAAATCACAGACTCATAAAGGCACATGGTAAGGCATTTCCGTGATGCCTTCTACTAGCCAGTGACGACTCAGGGTGCTTCCAGACAGCTTGGGGGGGGGGGATTGGTTAAAGTATCTCATTTTTGCCCGCACTGATGCCCAAAAGAAACAGGCTTTCCCGTTGCTTGTCCCCATTGCAGTGTGGTAACTACACTGCTGGAATGAGGACAACTCATTTGTCCCATGTCCCACCCCCACCCCGGCACCTCCTAGTGCAACATCGGTAAGTGCTAGGAAGCATCCAGAGAGGCATAATGGCAGCCTGAGACATCGCACTGGCAACGAAGATCCACATAGTTAAAGCAATGGTATTCCCCCATAGTAACCTATGGATGCAAGAGCTGGACCATAACAAAGGTTGAGTGAAAGAAGATAGATGCTTTTGAACTATAGTGCTGGAAGAAAATTCTGAGAGTGCCTTGGACCACGAGAAACCCCAACCAGTCCATACTTCAGGAAATAAAGCCCGACTGCTCATTAGAGGGAAGGATATTAGAGGCAAAGATGAAGTACTTTGGCCACATAATTTGAAGACAGGAACACTTGGAGACAACAATGATGCTGGGGAAATGGAAGGGAAAGGGAAGAGGGGCCAGCAAAGGCAAGATGGATGGATGGTATCCTTGAAGGGACTGGCTTGATTCTGAAGGAGCTGTGGGTGGTGACGGCCAACAGGGAGCTGTGGCATGGGCTGGTCTAGGAGGTCACGAAGAGTCGAACATGACTGAACGAGTAAACAACACGCCCCCACTCCAAACGAATTGGGCCAATGCAGCTGACCCCTCAGTAGTGGGAATATACTGTTCTTCACAGAGCAGGAAGCAAGAAAAAGGCAGTCTGGGGAATTGGAGGAAGACCATGTTATTAAAAATAGCCTTGGGATCTGTATGTGTTCCAGAGTCCGATTCTACCTACTCCTCCCTTCCACTAAGGCCCCTTCCAGACAGGCCCTATATTCTAGGACCTGATCCCAGGTTTTCTGCTTATCCCAGATTAACTGGCAGTGCAGACTCATATAATCCAGTTTAATGCAGGAAACCTGGGATCGGATCCTGGGATATAGGGTCTGTCTGGAAGGATCCTAAGCTCCTTCTAATTGAAACAATTCAGAACTTACAGTGAGATATCTTGTCCATCTTTACCTGGTCCAAATAGCAGAAATTCTTCTTTGGCCACAAATTTTCCACTCTTGTCCAGAAAATGATTTGGGTTAAATTTTTCGGGAGTTTCCCATTTCTTGCGATCAAGAAGAACAGAGTTCAGATTTGGGTTAATAAATGTCCCCTGAAGAGGAAAAAAACAAGGAGTCAGAATGCATGTACTCCCAATCTGAACTTCATCATAGTTATAGTCATTTCACAAGCTGCTTTTCATTGGTGAAAAAGAGAAATAATCTAAACTGCAGTGAATTGACCCTTGGATGCTGAGGCATGTATCTCTGGCCCCTCCCACTCAGTAGAACGAAATCCCACATTATCTGCTTTGAATTAGAATATATGGCAGTGTGGAGTCAGATAACCCTGTTCAGAGCCGATGTTGTGGGAGTTTCTTCCATTATATTCTGGCTGTGTGGAAGGGCCCTCTGAAGATACTTTATTTGCAATAAAAGGGTTTTAAGTACTTTAACTGCATTTTTTCTGTGTTAGGAGTGGCCTGAGAAACGGCAAGTTGTTCCTGGTGTGAGAGAATTGGCCATCTGCAAGGACATTGCCCAGGGGAGGCCCAGATGTTTTACCATCCTGTGGGAGGCTTCTCTCATGTCCCTGGATGGGAGCTGGAGCTGACAGAGGGAGCTCATCCACTCTCTCCATGGATTCAAACATCCAACCTGTTAGTCTTCAGTCCTGACAGCACAAGGGTTTAACCCATTACCCCATTGGGGGCTCCATCTTACCTGCTGATAACACACCTTTCTCTTAAGGTTTGGTTAACCGAAAAGTATCTCTGGATTCTGTATGGCAGAATTGTGCAGTCCATCATCTCAAAGCAAGTGGGTGTGCTACAGAATTCCTCAACATATTTTTCACACAGAGACACACTAACACACACATATGACACACCAATGGAGTTTGTCTGCTCCTGATCAAGGAAGTTCAGTATTCTGCAATATCCTTTCAGATGAAACTTCCAAGCAATTGTCTTTGGAGATACCACAGGAATCCAGAACTAGCTTTGTTTACCAACTGTCATCATCAGTCAATGAAAATAATGGGAAGGGGGAAACAATTTCTGAACAAGAGCCTGAAATAGTGTGTTCACAAAGTGCTGGCTCAGATCAATAGTAAGTTTTAGGAAAGCAGAGATTGACACAAACAGTTTGAAGTTCCTTCCTCTATACCTTTGGCATGAGAAAACCAAAGATGTTCACATCCTTTGCAAATTGCCTGATTATCCTGAATAAGAAGGCATATTTGGTGCGCTGGATCTCATGAATAACTGCACAGGTATAGGGCAATTTCTTCCAGTCTTGATAGGAAATCGATTGAGAGGAACCCAAAACACCTTCCATTTCCTTGTAGACTTTATCTGCAGAAATGGAGAGATGGAGGATGAAACAAACTTTATTTTGATCCATGTGTTTATCAGGATACGTTCTCCCACTTTTGGCCCTTCACTTTCTGGCAACTCACTGTTTCAACATTTGCAAATTATGAATACGTTTTATTAATCTGATGCGACATCCACTCTTATCTCAGTGCTTTTTGCTTACAAGGTTCAACTGGGACTCTTGCGTGAATGTGACTAGTCCCAAAGTTTGTCTACAGGGAGTGCTGTGTTTTTTTAAAAAAACTTTCGGCATATTTGGATTTTCGGTGGATTTTAACTGTGAATTTTGTGTTTGTGTTTATTTCTGTTTTAATATTTGCATATTGGTATAGTTTAAATTGTATACTAATGTTTTTATGTCAAGCTGCTTTGAGTCCTTCTTGTTAAACAAAGTAATCATAATCATAATGGCAAAGACTCTGGCACAGCCAGTCAAGGTGGTCTCAGTGGTGATCAGCACACTGGGTGCAGTGCCTAAAGACCTTGGCTAGCACCTAAACAAAATCGGCACTGACAAAATTACCATCTGTCAGCTGCAAAAGATCACCCTACTTGGATCTACATGCATTATTCACTGATACATCACTGTCCTAGACACTTGAGAAGTGCCTGACATGTGATCCAATACAACAGCCAGCATAATTATCTTGTTTGCTGTGTACTAATCTTGTCATTTATCAAATAATAATAATAATAATACCTTGGCCAGCACTTGAAAACAAAAAACAAAGTATGGATCATCCATGTTGCAATCCCAGGTGACAGCAGAGTGGACAAGAGCAACTGGAAAAGCTGACACGATATGAGGATTTAAAACTAGAACTCCAAAGTCAGTCAAGATGGTCCCAGTGGTGATCGGCATATTGGTTGCATTGCCTAAAGACATTGGCCTGCACTTAAAACAGTCAGCACTGACAAAATTACCATCTGTCAGCTGCAAAAGATAACCGTACTTGGATCTGCATGCATTATTGGTCGATAAATCACACAGTCCTAGACACTTGGGAAGTGTCAATCTTTGCAGTTCAATCTGTAAATCCTCATATCGTGTCAGCTTTTCCAGTTGTTTCTCTTCAATCCTGCTCTCACTTGGATTATTATTTATTATTATTCTTGGCTTTTCTTCGCGAACAAAGATTCAGGAAGGACTCATCCCACGCTTCTACAAGTGTGTTGATGACTAAAAAGGTCAATCCGAGATAGGCAAGTCCGGTTGCAGAAAGCACAGCAGAAAGTCTCCTTGGGTGATGTTGTTTCCAGGTTGCGGTTCTTTCTGCATTGTTGTTTCTCTTCTAGACTTGTTCGGCGTGACTTCTCAAAAGAGGCTGCAGCATTGTGTATAGTGCGTCTCCATGCCTCCCGATGTGAGGCCAGGGTGGACCATTGTTGGGGATCAATCTGGCCGAGCCTGAGATGTTGTTTTGTCATGAATGACTTTTCAATAACTTTAAAGCACAGGTTCTTTTTATTGCAATTTCCAGTGTGAGAGGGTATATCAGAATACAGAAAAACATTTAGACATAGAATGACATTAGACATACAGGCATACAGATTCTATGCAACTACATTGGATTTACAATTACAGGGCTAACAAACAAACAAAGGGTAATTGCATTTTCACTCACCATTCACACACATGTACATGCATTCATCACTGCACACCCGTAACATCACCATATCCTTTTCTCCCTCCTTGGGGAAGCACCTGTTAGACCAAACCTTGCTTTCCTGCAGCCTGCCAACGTATAGTTCCATAACTTCCATAACACCATAACTTCAAAATGCCAAAATGGCAAAACTTCTTCCCTAAGCACAATGCCAAGGACCAGATCTCTGTTTTCCTTACATCAGAACCTGACTCCCTGCACAAAATCTAAGACTTCAAAGGTGCGCTTCTTCCTCTTCCCTTGAGAAAGAAGGCCAAAGTGACCAGACTGCACCTGTGCAAATCTGTCACTACCCATACGTACACTATCTCTCTCCTTCCCATGGAGCAGAGCATAGCAGGTGAACATCGTCTCTGTCACACTTTGACCATTATTACACTGAGTCTTTTATAGGAATATTCTGCAGATGTCGTCCCAAATTTGTAAATTAATGATAGACATCTTCCATCCTGGATCCATCTCGTTTCCTGGCCAGATGTTAACTCTTCTTGATTGATGTTGACAAACACAAGGCTTGTGTTGGCTTCCTTCTTAACATGAGGAATGTTGCAAGCATTACTGTTATCACTGTCACAGTCCTTATCAATTCTCATAAGCAGGTTTTGATCATAGTTCCAGCAAGCAGGTAGTTAGTCATTGCAGTCCTTAATACTTTACTGGTGCTTCCAAAATTAACTCCAGCCATACATCCTTCCATTCTTCCATTCACGACCACACATCCTATTAAATTCATATTTGTCAAATCTGCACATTGAATTTCTTATTACAGTTTCAGAGAGTCCTTATATCTCTTTTTGGGGGCATTTCTCTTGCGCCAATCCATAGCGAGTTCACCGCAGAGTAGTATCTTTAGGAGGCGGTGGTCCTCCATCCTAGAGACGTGCCCTGCCCAGCGCAGCAATGTTCTCAATAGCATGGCCTCAATGCTGGTGATCCCTGCTTGCTCAAGGACAGCAACATTCATCACATAGTCGGTCCAGTGTATATTTAGGATTGTGCAAAGACAGCGCTGATGAAAGCATTCGAGGAGTCATAGGTGTTGGCAATAGGTGACCCATATTTCAGACCCATATAGGAGAATAGACAGTACGATAGCTCTGTACACACTGATTTTGGTGCTTTGTCTCAGGTGTTTGTTACTCCAGACTCTTTTGTGAAGTCTTTATTTATTATTATTATTATCATTATCATCATCATCATTTCCTCATCTTGGGATCTCATGAGCTATGCCTATATATTAATGAATATCTTCCAGGAATTCCACTCAACTACTGAAGCAATTATTGCTTTCTATTAGAATCAGTACTGATCTTTCCTGTTATTGCACAGGTGTTTCTTACCTTGGATATCTGGATGAGTTGCCATGAGGACAAGTCCCCATTGCAGAGAAGTGGCAGTTGTCTCTGTGCCTGTGATAAAGAGGTCAAGAATACACACAGCCAGTTTCCCGTCATCATACGTAACACTGACATTATCTTTGGACTGCTATTAGGAATAGAAAGATAACAATATCACAAAGAAATTCAGGCCAAGATTCTGCACCATAACCACAATGTCATAGCTGCAATTTATCTCCCAATTTGATCTCCAGAACCTACCTAAAAATCGAACCAGCTGCACTGAAGCACAACATTTTGTTTGGTCCTGCCTCAAATAGCCAAGTCACCACTGATTTACTGGTGGAAAGGGACTGGATGTGTCATTCTTGTGCATCCTGCTCACCAACAATACACAACTCTATCCCCAACCAGGTACAGCTGCTTGGATTTGAAGATGGATTTCAGGGAATTTATGATTGTTGCAGTGGTACCCTGATCATAAAATGTGAATAGGAAACAGTCATTACGCTGTAAACCTAATTTATGATACTGTAATGAACAGGATGAAAACATGTTCTTCACAATTTCAATACATGTTTGAATGAGGAATGGAAATTAAACCTTAGTATAAGGATCATCATCATTATTAATATTCTACCTTTTCCCAAGCCTCTTTGTGGTTTACACATTTAAAAGACTGCAATTGAAAAATATAATAATAATGCCAAATTAAACTCTGAAAAATATAATAATAAAGCCAACTTAAACTTTGATTGACATGAATAAGGAGGAGGTGCTGTAATGCAAAACTTTCCAGAGTCAACAAATCCATTTTACCATGATTTTATTAATGAAATTGATACTTACTTTCTCCATTTCAACCAGATAGAAATCAACAAAATCCTGTGGTTCACATAATGGTTTGCGCTCTTTATGTTTCTTTATCTCCTTTTTTACAAAAGAAAGCGCAGATTTCCTGGATGAAAAGGCCTTCTTTTGCGGTCCTGGGAAACATCTCATAACCCATGGGAGCAAGCTAAAAAGCTAAAGTCAAGAGATATCAAAGTCAGAATCATCCTGGCCACATTGATTCCAATGTCTATGTATGGATGTGGAAGTTGGACAAGGAAGGACGCTCTCAGGAAGGGTTTTGGCTCATCTACAGTAAAACTAGTTTAAAAAGGCAAATGAATGGTACTGAAAGCAATCAAGCCTGAACTCTCACTGGAAGCTAAGGGAGGTTCCAGAACAGCCTTTTATCACAGGAGCATCTGCATTTACTGTTAAAAAAACACACGGATGTTCCTGGGGGGCTGTCTACACCCAGATGCTCTTGTGGGACTGTCCTGTGAGAACATCTGGAGGCCCTCCTCCATCCTTCACAGCCCCCCAACCCCTTTTAAAAGTAAGGAAAACTTACCCAGCCTCCAGTAGACTGAAGATGGGGCTCTCCCGGCACGTAGAAATGACGCACCAGGAGAGCCCGGGGGAGGGGCGGACAACATCTGGACAGCCCCTTCTTTACCACAATAAAGGGGCTATCTGGATGAACCCTAAGAATATGAAACTGAGCCTGTTGAATGAAGGTTACCCGGCAAGTAAGGTCACAAGGCTGCATTCCACATATTTGCACTTCTTTTAACATGGTTGCGTATTGTGCCCATAATGTAGTCCTGTCAATCAAATGCTATGTAATGAAGGCCATGGTGCAGGATCTCAACAGATGTTCTTTGTGTGAAATGATTAAAAAAACCCATAATATTTACAAACAAAAAACATGTGGGTATTTCTGTGTAGAATAATTCCCTGAAATGCTTTTGGATGTGTAAGTTCAAGGTGAGAACCAGCAAAATGCGAGGGTTATCTGGAAAGTAAGGTTACAAGATTTTTAAAAAATATAAAGAATGAATATATTTTAATAAATCTTACATGGATTGTAGCATGAGTATTACATTATTTTTCCACATAATCACCATTCAGTTCAATACATTTTGTCATCCGTGCAACGGGTTTTTGGATGCCTGTGTCATAGAAGTTTCCCTCTGCCTTTTTCAGCCAGTTCATCACTTCAATTTTCATCTCCTTGTCAGCAGAAAAGTGTTTTCCGCCAAGGTGTTCCTTTGATTTATTGAACAGATGATAGTCACTGGGTGCAAAATTGGGACTGTGAGAGGGATGGCTCAAAACATCCCAATCCAAAGAAGTCAATAACTCTTATGTTGCATGAGCAATGTGTGGATGCGCATTGTCATGAAGAAGGCAGACTCCCGCCATCAGCATCCCACAATTTTGTGATGAATCACAGCGGCATTCATGCCCTTAGCATTTAGGTAGTGTATTACAGCACAAACTGCAAACTTGGAGGAAAATGGAATGAGGACGCTCATCTCTAACCTTCACTACAATGCCAGTCGATGAACCACTGACAACTGGCACTGCTCGTTCACTTTTGCTGGCATTGCGCTACAAGGCAGTGATACCAACTTCCCCCATGAAAATTCCCCACAAGAGCTACATGCCTTGTAACCTTACTTTCTGAATAGCCCTCATACTTTGGATGTTTCATGAAATACCAAGACTCATTAAGAAAAGACACTGGTGCTTTGCAAAGGAGAAGGCAGTAGGAAAAGAGAAGACTCTCTTCCAGATAGATAGACTCATCTATTTAACATCTACATGCGACCACTCGCCCAATTGGTGCAGAGTTTTGGGCTGGAATGCCATCAGTACGCTGATGACACCCAGCTCATTCTGAGGATGGACCCCGGGGTGGAATCTGTACCCGATAATTTCCATCTCTGCCTAGAAGCCGTAACTGGATGGCTGCGAGCCGGTAAGTTGAAGGTGAACCCGGCAAAGATGGAGATCTTGTGGCTGGGCCGCCCGGGGGGGGGGGGGTAGAGATCCAGCTGCCGCCGTTTGACGGCGTGGCACTCTGCCCGCAACCGTCAGTAAAGAGCTTAGGAGTCCGACTGGACTCCCAGCTGTCTATGGAGACGCAGATTGCCTGCGCCTGCAAGACAGCGTTTTACCATCTGCGATGGGCAAAACATCTGGCTCCTTACCTCTCCCGCTGCGACCTGGCCATGGTGATCCAAGCCACGGTCATCTCGAGGCTCGATTACTGTAATGCGCTGTACATTGGCCTACCCCTGTCGGCAATCCGAAACTTGCTGGTGCAGAACGCAGCAGCGCCTGCTCTCAGGAGCTTCAAGATCTGCCCATGTGACCCCACTTCTGCGCGAACTGCACTGGCTTCCTATTGAATTCCGGGTCGTCTTCAAGGTGTTAGTTCTAACTTTCAAGGCCTTATATGGTTTGGGGCCAGTGTACCTGAAGGAGCGGCTTACCCCATATGTGCCCAGAAGATCACTGCATTCCGAGGGGCTCAATCTACTAGAGGTGCCTGGTATTAAGACCTACCGATTGTCGAGTACGCGGCAGAAGGCGTTCACAGTGGCTGTGCCGAGCCTCTGGAACATGCTGCCCGAGGAGACGCGAGCCCTATTGGGCTTGATGGCATTTCACAAGTCTGTAAAGACTTGGCTGTTCAGACAGGCGTTCGGTCCTAACTGAAGCCGCTACAATTTGCCATCCTGCCGTGTCTTGCCGTTGTATTGTCGCCGATCTGATGGGTTTTTATTGTTGGGAGCGGGGTTTCAGTGATTTAGAATGCTGTTTTATCTGTTTTATGTATTTTTATCTGTTTTTATCTGGTTTTAATTGCTTGTAAACCGCTCTGAGCTCTGGAGAGAGCGGTCTACTAAATCGAATAAATAAATAAATAATAAATAAATCAAGGAAACCACAGGACTCTCAAAGATCTCTTATTCATGGGTCATCAAAAGTTGAAGTCAACAACCATAATATGGAAGCTATGGTCCACCATTGCTATCAATCTTCCCCAGCATCTCTGCCACATCCTGGAAGGCCAGTTTATGGCTGGAAAGGGGCAAAGTCCAACCACATCACAGAATGGTCTCTTGTCTGAATAGCAGGATTTAGTTATGAGCTTTAATGAGATCTGTTCTGTAAATAGGAAAGCAAAAACTACTCACTGTGTAAATGAAGCTGCCTCCAGATTGTACGGCCAATTCTATGTCTTTGGTCAGTTTCTGAAAACTGTTGTCTTCCATGGGATATCGATGCCCAAAAGCCACTGCACATACCATATTGCAGACTGAATTAGAGATGGGTAACAAAGGGTCAAGTGGCTGCCCTGAAAATAGAAGTGATTTACAGACATGTTTAAACTGCTCTCCTCTTACTAGTAAGAGTGGAATTTCATGCTGAAGCTATGGGGAAAACGCTCTACTAGGAAATTTCATTACTGTATATACTTGAGTATAAGCCAACCTGAATATAAGATGAGGCACCTAATTTTATCACAAAAAAAACCTGGGAAAACTTATTGTCTCAAGTATAAGCCGAGGGTGGGAAATACAGCAGTTGCTGGTAAATTTCAAAATAAAAATAGATACCAATACAATTCCATTAATTGAGTCATCCGTAGGTTACATGTTTATGAAGATTTACATAAAACTGTAATTTAAGATAAGACTGTCCAACTCTGATTAAACTATTATTCTAAGCTTACTCAATGTAAATGTGCTTATGTATCCTCCCAATAATAATAAAGAGTAATATAATAAATGTAGTAAAATAATAATAGAGCAAAATAATAAATTTAATAAAAATAGAGTAAAATATTAAATGTAATAATAACATTGTAAGACTATTGATTGACATGATTTGTTTTAACAGATATATAGTATTTAAACAAGTGAGGCCAAACATCATACACTGTGCACAAGATGGCAAAAGTTATCAATAAAGAGAAATAGACAAGAGAAGAGAGATTGCAGCAATCCGTTTTATTACGAGCCTAATACGTAGGAAGGTGAAAGGAGCTTTCTCATCTCTCTTCATAGAAATCAAATTAGTTTTGAACTTTGTATCCAATTTGTAGCTGAAGACAAAGGGGGAAAGTGGGAGGAGGAGAAAGAAACCGGGACATTTTAAAATCAGCTCAATTGTGAGAATTTATCTGGACTGTACTTGCCACAGTTGGGTAGTATGACACTGTAGCACAGACTAAACAAATCTGAATCTTGCTAGAAAACAATGGGAAATACTTTAAATTATATTGGGAAATGGGCAGAGATAGTGTTTAAACATTTATATGAGGCAGGATGCACACCACCATTGTCTCCTGATGCTACATACTAGGCATGAGAAAAATGAAACGGAAATTAAAAGGATTCGTAAGAGATTCGTATGTAATGGGACTTTTGAGGTTTTACGTATCGCTGCCGCGATCCCGGAAGTAGACTTCCTTTTACGGTTCTTGAGGCCAACAATTTGCGTTAGGATCATAAGAAATTCTTAAGTATTAATTAATTAATTATTGTACTACTCACTTCTCCCTGTCTTCTCCCCTCATTTCCTTCCCGCCTTCATTCAGCTTCTTCTTTTCCCGCATTTCTATGGGGAACTGGAAGTGACGCTGCTGCTAGGTAGGCAGGCAATGCATTCTGGAAAGTGTAGTCCTCCAGGCTTTCCCCCCCCCCCCTCCTTCTCTTCCCCGTTGCTCTGCTTCCATGCCCCATCGCAGGGGCCTGCTTCACACACACACACACACACGCGCGCTTCTCCTCCTCTCTCTCCCTGCGCTCTCTCAGATGCTTCTCTTCCCCGTTGCTCTGCCATGCCCCATTGCAGGGGCCAGCTTCAGCCCTCCAGGTACGTGTTTTGGACTTCAACTCCCACCATTCCTCACAGCCTCAGGCCTCTTCCTTTTCCTCTCAGCCTGGGCAAACTTGGGCCCTCGCTCCCTCAGGATCGGGGTGAGAGAGAGAGGCAGTGAGGAGCGAGGGGGGTCCTCCTCCTTTTCTTTTGCTGCTTCCAAGAATAGAAAACCCCTCCCTCCCTCCTCCTTCCCTCCCTCCTTCCTATTTGGAGAGTCCCATCTAGAATTCAGTGTGGTTTATTCAAGTTTTTGGCCTACAACTCCCAGAAATCCCAGCCAATTTACCAGCTGTTAGGATTTCTGGGAGTTGTAGGCCAAAACCATCTGGAATGCGCATGCTCTGGCATACGAATTTCTAACGAATTTCGTTAGTACTTAAGTTACATTTCCGAAATTTTTGGGAAATTTTTTGTAAGTCAATCAAAAAAAATCCCCCCCCTCCCCATTTGATATAAGAATCGCCATTTTAGGATTCTAAAACATGCCTACTACATACCTTTGGCACGTGCAAACATCTCCACCAGCTGCTGGGCCTCCTTTTCTATTTGATGCTCCATGCTTTTCTCCCCAAGTTGCAGCTTCTGCATAGTAGCTTGCCCAATCTGTCCTTGCTGTTTCCAGATGTGTCCATTTGAAAATACGAGATCTGCAACAATTAACAAACAAAAGAGAGACAGAAAAAGGTTTGCATCAAGATCAGGGTGGTTGTTTACATCTGTTCTATGTTCCAACAACAAGTCTTCTGCTGCTTTCTTCTATACATCGAATTAACTAACTGAGCCAGCAAACATCTCTGAAACACATGGAGGGTAAGACCACTGTCTATGAGTTTAGAAACGCTAATAATAAAAAGGAGTAAAATAATGAATGTAGCAATAACTACAATTATAAAGTAAAATAATACATGTAATAATAATATTAATAATAATAATAATAACAGAGTAAAATAATAAATAACCCTGAGTCGAGTCTAAGCAGAGGGGGACTTTTTCAGCCTAAAAAGGGCTGAAAACTAGGTTTATACTCGAGCATATACAGTATATACTATATGCTCTTTGGATATTATACTTTCTCCTTATAGATTGCTATGTTTGTTTGTTTTTTCATCATCCCTGCCAGAGATTTTGGTTATTCTATTAGGGACTCCTGGTGGTACATGCGGGTTAAACTGCTGAGCTGCAGAACTGGCTGACTGGAAGGTTGGTGGTTCAAATCTGCAGAACTGGCTGACTGGAAGGCTGGGGCTAACTCCCACTGTTAGCCCCAGCTTCTGCCAACCTAGCAGTTTGAAAACATGCAAATGTGAGTAGATCAATATTTATTTATTTATTTACTTACTTACTTACTTACTTACAGTATTTATATTCCACCATTCTCACCCTGTAGGGGACTCGGGGCGGATTATAATGTACATATACATGACAAACATTTAAAGCCATAGACACACAACATATATAGACAGACACACAGAGGCTATTTAACATTCCAGCTTTTGATGAGGGTATTCTGGCCACTAAGGGAGCTGTCAATTCACTGTCCATTTGTGACACTGATGAAGTACTTCCTCATTCTTTTCATGCTTGCTGAAGATTTTTATGGTGTCATAAATTAGTTAAATTAGCCGCCCCACATATGCGGTACCTAAATTTCCTACTTGACAGATGCAACTGTCTTTTAGGCTGCAAAGCTTGACAGCAAGCTACACAAATTGGTCAGAAGCTCACTCAGGCTTGGGCTGGCTTCGAACTCATGACCTCTCGGTCAGTAATATGCTTAATGCAGCTGACTCCCAGCCAGCTGTGCCACAGTCCCGGTGCAATAGGTATTGCTTCTGTGGGAAGGTAACAGTGCTCCATGCAGTCATGCTGGCCACATGACCTTGGAGATGTCTACAGACAATGCTGATTCTTCGGCTTAGAAATGGAGATGAGCACCAACTTTGAGTCGGACATGACTAGACTTAATGCCAGGGGAAACCTTTACATTTATCTCTTATTTCCCTGCAAATTATAATGTTTCTGTTGACAAGAATAGCAAAAATTCTCTCTCTTCACAATAACTTACCCTTCTCATTTGTAACAGCTTTCAGGAAAGGAGTCACAGATGGTTCACTGTTTTCTGGTTGATCTTTCAGCTGCCATTTGATTCAAATTGAAGAGAAATGTTACACTTAAACCCAAGTACTATCACACATAACTTTGTTTTATTGAGACAGATCTGAGACCCTTTCACAACCACACAAATGTAGCAGTCTGATTCTGTGTTTAATGCCATGGCTGCATCCTACAGAATCCTGGAGTTTGTCACTTCATGAGAAACTAGGATTCTCCAGCTGACCATTTTAAATTGTTTTTGTAGACCTTCAAGGTCTTTATGACTTATGAAATCCCTAAGGCAAGATTTGGTCAGAGGCAAGGTTTACTTTTTTGTTTGCCTCCCTCTGAGAAAGAGTGTGTGTGACTTGCCTGAGGTCATCTAGGAGATCAGGGGGAGATAGGGCAAAAAACTATTATTATTATTATTATTATTAGAAAGTCAAGAGAGGATTAAGGCTTTGGTTTTTAGAGTTGTACTCCAACATTTAAATTAATACACCACATTGGCACTGTGCATTTTAAATACTCCTCTGAAAACTACAAATATAATTGTTTATAATGGACAGATGTTATCAGCATGAATGTTACATAAATTTGCATATACTTATCTTTGAAGCAGAGGTGTTCTATGTTTGCGAATTGCAAAGTTGCAAAAGTATCCCAATATGTGACAGCACTCCATAGCAAGTGACATGATGGACACTGAGACCAATATGCATCAGTCCCATTGTGCATCAGACACTTTGTTGGCTCCCCTATGTAGTAATATAATAGCAGTTTTTTATTCAAAGCAGAGAAAAAAATGTGATCCCTAATTCCCATAGAATTAAATGTACAAAGATGTGCCTTCTCTAACAGGATTCTGACTCTAGTCCTTCAGCTGTATGGGCCTTCAACTCCAACAAGCCCTAGCATGCGTTCAATGGGCAGGCATTCTGGGAGTTGGAATCACAAACAGTAATTTTTAGGATGCCTGATTTAGATCCTACAGTTTAAGGATGCCTTATTTAGTTCCTGTCTATTGTATTGATAGTGGACAATGGAAAGTCCTCTGCGTTGAAGCTGATCTCACCTGCAGCAGGGAGCAGCAGCTTTAACAGTCTCTTTTACTTTGCTTTTTTCCCCTGGCTCTAACATTGTAACAAATCCCCCAATACAGTATCATTGAATTGTAACATTTCCCTCTTCATCGTGATACATTGTGTCCTTTACTGTCTCCAACTCTCTCAAAGCATGAACTTTTCTTTTCTCAAGCCGCAGATCGCTGCCAGCATCCCGGGGAGGCCGAAACTGCGTTCCCTTGGACCATGGATACAGAGACCCATGAGGCCACTATATCCATGGGTCAACGGATCAATTCCAAACCGGTGCCATATTTTTTCCTAGACTAATTATAAGACTAACTGCTATCTCGCGTTTTCTCTTTGGGCCCCTACGCCCCGGGAATAAACTTTAAATGGAGACCAGCTGATTGTCATCCATGGCTCCTCACTGCAACAACCTATCCTGCTGCCGTCTTGTGGATGTCCAGAAGCCTGTGACCTGGGGAGCTTGCTGTCGTCACCCCTTGGGACCCCTGGTAAGCAAGCAGGCCACTCTGGCCCCATGACAAGATGGGATTTGTCATTTCCTTTTCTGAATGGACAGACCCCAGCTCCCCACATCTGCAGCAATCCCCAGTGTGGATCACATGGACTCACCAAATCATTTCCCTTTGACACTTATGGACGTTCTCAAACTTTTATGGGACTTTTGCCTACTTTTGAAGGACTTTCATGAACTTTTTGGGAACTTTTTCCTTTCAAACCCCATGGACTCTTCTCATGATTTATAGATTCTATTGGACTCTGGTGGGTGGGGTGGGCTGATATGAGATGATATGGCTCTTATTTCCCTCCTATATGAATGTATTTCCTATATGCTTTCACCTTCCCTGTGTTTCTATATGAAAATATGAAATGCCACCTTTTTGTGACCCCAGCATACCAGGGCTCAGGGGATTTCTTATTTCTTAGACTAGTAAATCCCTTAACAAAACTGACTTAACAAGGACACTTGCATGGACAATAACAGCAGACATGCCCCTTCAAACCTTGGAGTTGGCCCATTTGAAGGGCATGTCCCATGGGCACACACACCTTCAGACATCGGAGTAGGCCCATCTGGAGGAAGTGTCCCCTGGTGATTTTGTCATTTCTCACAAAGGGGACATCCTGCCTTTGGGAGGATTTGGATGTCCTGTCTGACTCACTCATTGTTTTCATTCCCTTGGCCGAAACCAAAGGCAAGATACCATCAACAGATCCCATATCCAGGATTAAGAATTACTGGGGTCTGGCATCCATGTCAGACCAAAATGTTTATTTCCTTCTCTTCAGACAATACAAAAACCTAGCTTGAGGATTCTTGGAGTTATCGCCAGCACTTGGACAAACATTAAGTCATTTAATCCACTCATAATTTCCTCTCAATTCATTGTTTCCCACTTGGACCACCTCCTCCGCTCTCATTGGTTGAGAGCCTGAAGTGGTGCTAGCTTCCTGGTTGGCTGAGGCGCAGCCAAGCTGGACACGCCTCCCTGCCAGCTGATGATTCCAACCAATCAGTGCGAAGATGGCAAAGGGAGTGGGGGGGGGCGGGGAGTTTGAACTTTGACAGCTCTGTTTTCTCTATAAAATGTAATGTGCTTTATGTCAGCTTTTGGGCAAATGATTGCAGTTTGACATCCGCCCCAGCTGGAATGAAATAAACTACTCAGTGGCGTTTCTTCAACTTGGTGAGATTTTACTTGGGAAATTCAGGGAAAATCCAATTGGTTGCTTCCTATCTTGCCAGGACTATATTGGACCTGCTTTGATGGGTCTGACTGGTCTCTGCCTTCACGGCAAGACCTTCAAATTCTTGCTCAATATCAGTATCTCCCTTTTATTATAGTATATTGATATTGATGATTACACGATGTATTTATTGATTAGCTTGTATCATCATCACCATCGGCTAGAATTTACTTGCAGACTTGCATCTTTGTAAGTGGGCTTAGGCCCCTTCTACACTGCCAGATAATCCAGGTTAACAAAGCAGAAAATCCACATTATCTGATTTGGACTGGATTACCTTAGTCTACACTGCCATATAATCTAGTTCAAAGCAGAAAATGTGAACAAGGAGCTTCAATGTTTCTGGGAAATAGAATTGGGCAGTTTTGTAACATCTATATTCAGCAAGTGACTGCAGTTTCATTACTATAGAGGGGAGGAAGTGCCTGTGCTATAAAACTAAGGGCCCTTCCACACAGCCCTATATCCCAGAATATCAAGGTAGGAAATCCCACATTACCTGAGTGTGGACTCAGATAACCCAGTTCAAAGCAGATATTGTGGGATTTTCTGTCAGGGTTTGGGTATAGTTTTCCAAGGTACAAACACAAACCTTATTTAGCAGAGTAAAAATGCAGCAGCTTCAGCTCAGCCCAGAAGTAATGTGGTCATTGAGAAAACTCCTTGGTATAAAAGTAACTTATTTATTGTAAGCATAAAAATAAAATATCCACAAAGGAAACCTCCACACAGGAGAAAAATATCCACACAGGAAAACTCCACAAAAGGAAACAACCAAGGGAAACAACCAAGGGAAGAATACAAAATAGAATGCAGTATTTAAGAGCATAACAATTTGACCACACCTTTCTAATTGGTGAGCAACACAACTGTACCTTATTACAAATCAAATCAACAACAGTGAAACACTTAAAGGTACAAATATAATTTTGCAAACATAATACTTTCAACATTTCCTGCCTTGATATTCTGGGATATAGGGCTGTGTGGAAGAACCCTAAGTAATCATATACATAGACTGCTATAGAGAATTCCAGCCATAATCCTCCATCAGCAGCAGCAGCAGCAGCAGCATGACTCTCCCACTGTTTCTTTACTTTGCTCCTTTTCTTTCCTCCTTGTTGTCTCCATTCTTCAAAGCATTCATTTGAAGACATTTCACTGTCGCAAGTAAAAGACCAAACACTCTTTTCCACTGACAAACACTGACTCTCCAACCTCCATCAAAGGAGAAGGCCAATGTAGGGATTCTGGGAGCTTCAGTGGCACACAACATTTTGACCTTGATCTTACATGCACCACCCAATGCTCCACATTACCTAATGGCAGAATTAACTTTGTCTGGGTTTTTCAGAATTTGCCACCTATCTTTGAAAGTTCATTATAATGTATTACAGCAAATTATACACACAATAAAAACACAATAACGGAAACAGAGTGAAAAGCAAAAAGGGTTGCACTTTTAGACAACTAAACAACTATGGTGTTGCCAAATCAATATTCAATCCATGGAATCTTCCAGGAGCTGCACAAATTGCCCCCTCCCCTAAATTAGAAAAAAAATCAAACTGGAAATGAACAGAAGCCCCAGTTTGGTTTGCAGAAATAAAATGTCAATAGAAAGGTGAATTCATTCTGGGTTTTTTAATTACATTTTAAAGGAGTTGCCCATGGTACTGGACCTATTTTGGGAATAGAACTCTGTCTGCACTCTTGCCAAACTCTTTCAAAATACAGCCCAACAATTACAATATCTTGGCCAGTGTCCACAGTGTGTGTGTGTGTGTGTGTGTGTGTGTGTGTGTGTAATCGGCTGCTATTGCTTCCAGCATACCCTCCTGCAATCCTGACTTAATCTTCTACAATGCCACATTTTCAGCTGTGTTTAAAATCCCCCAGTGTCTCTCCCCTTTTCCCACTTTCCCTCTTTGTCTTCAGCTTTGCTTCAATGACTGCAAACTGAGTTCAAAGTGCCAAGGCAGTTTCCAATCAATTATTTCAGCGGAAAGGAGAGGAGAAGGCAGAATCTTGACCTTCCTAGTAGGCCTCAGCCTCATTATTAACGTATTGTCTAAGCCTCTAAGGTTTTCATGGCCAGAATCACTGAGTTGTTGTGTGTTTTTGGGCTGTGTGACCATGTTCCAGAAGCATTCTCTCCTGATGTTTCACCTGCATATATGGTAGGTATCATCAGAACCTCTGAGGATGCCTGCCATGGATTCAGGTGAAACATCAGGATAAAATGCTTCCGGAACATGGCCATAAAGCCTGGAAAACACACAACAACCCACTCATTATTAACCTTTCACTCCATTGCTGTTGCTTGTTCCAAGCTCATATGTGAAATGTTGGGATGTATGATTGAGAAGGAGGCGGACAATAACAACAGTATTTTCTTTGCTCCACCTTCCTATGACAAGCCACACATGTTTCCCTTGGTGAAAGTTACTCAAGCAAGGCTGGCAACTAATATCAACTGATGTCGTAAGTGCTTCTCAAAGGGAGGGAACAGATCTGATTTTATGATGCAGCAGTATTTTGGAAATATTCATTCATTTTCACTCATTCAATTTATTATTTGTTAACTACCCTCCATACAAGATGCTCTGGGCAATTTACACAGAAGTATAACATTAAAACAGACAGGTGTTAACATCAGATTATTGCAACATATAGTACATTATCTTGCCATCGGATAGAAGGAAGCATGCAGAAATACTAGTGTTGGTTCTCCTTTATCTACCTATGTTTATATACTTGGAACTCCACCCCTCAGTAGAGCAGGAGTGAGATCAATTAGTGTGATAAAAACAATATATTTAGTTCCTGTCATAACAAAGGTGTCACGGGGCTCTTTGTGGTACCTGGATAATGTCTGCTTTTTGAGTCAATCTATCTATGATGTCTGCTTGAGAATCTGACAGTTTTGAGATGGAAAAGGAAAGTTGCATTTAGTTACATTTTAAGGACAATAGGCAGAACCTTATTGCCAAGTTAGGGCCCTTCTACACATCCATATAATCCAGAATATCAAGGTAGATAATCCACAATATCTGCTTTGAACTGGATTATCTGAGTCCACACTGCCATATAATCAAAGTGGATTATATGAGGCTATGTGGAATGGGACTTAATGACTCTTTCATCTTTTGCATTTGATTTAGAAACCACTAATTAAAATTACTAGTAATTAAACAGACTAGTAATTAAAATTACAAATAACATCTCTTTCTCTCTTTTTAAAATTTCAGGTCAAATTCTTCAGAACTTCTCCTTCCTGTAGCTTCAAGGAAGCAAAATGTAGACATTGCCCCAAAATAAGAATTCTACCTTTCCCCATGAATCTTTTTTGTAGTTTCCAAATTTCAAGCATTGCAAAGAATGGGGCATGGAAAAACACCACTTGTATTTGCTGAATCCACGTTTCTTTGTCCTTTTTCTTTGGGTGCCTAAACTGTATTTCTGATTGATCAGCTGAAGTTGTAAATTGTTCCAGTGTTAGACACTAGAGGACTAAAGGCAAACAACATCTGGGCAAAATTCATACCATAACTATACCCCTATGAAATGAATATAAGTTTGGGGAGAAGCTGAAAAAACTATTAGACTACTCATTATGCATATTGGAATGTTATAGCGGGCATGGGAAAACCTTGACTCTCCAGGTGTTTTGGACTTCAATTCCCACAATTCCTAACAGTCTACTGGCTGTTACGAATTGTGGGAGTTGGAGTCCAAAACACCTGGAAGAATGAAGTTTGTCCATGCCTGTGTTATAGGATACTTCACACTTGGAAACCCATTTGTACTTCTGCCAAATAGGCAACTGGGCCTATGTAAGGATCGCCTGTTCCTATATAGTCCCTTGAGATTGCTACGGTCAGAAGATCAGAACCTTTTGGTCATTCCTAGCATGAAATCCTATCATTTAACAGCAACTTGCCCCAGTTCTCTGGAACAATCTACCACCTGAGACTCGAGCTATGCGAAACCTGGTAACTTTTTGCAAAGCCTGCAAAACCTTCCTGTTCAAACAAGCCTTTGAGTCGTAATGTGATGTTATTTTAATGTGTGTTGCTGTTTTGTTTTATTGTTTTTACTGAGTTTTGTAAACCGCCCCAAGTCCTTGGGAGTGGCAATGTAAAAATCGAATGAAATAAATAAATAAATAAATAAAGAGGGCCAGTAAAACCCAGGAACATTTATGCACAATTATTACTAGGAGGAAATAATTCATCATTCCCATCAACACTTTTTTAAAAACCCAATCAATTATTTGGAAATGAATACCTTAAAAGTGTCTTGATAAAGTCTGATCCCAATCTGCCAAATGCTTCCCATGAGAGGTAGTGGAAAAGGCCCAGAGGGATAGAATCTCCGCTGCCACAGCTGTCTCAGAAAATTCAGGAGCAGAAGACCCACCAGGACAGCAGTCTGAAATAGCCTCATGCCTAGCATTTTTGTGATCTCTCTTTCCCTGTTACACCTGGATGTGTGGAATGAGCTTTTTTGAAAGGCCTTAGCTGTCTGCACTCACACCTCCAGTTTTCTGGTAACACCCTTTTAAACAAATCATTGTTTAGGTTAGAGTAGGCAGCAAGTGTCCTCACACTGTGCTAGCAGCACCGGAAAGAAACCTTATATTACTATTAAGAATAATCATCCCAACACTCAAAGTGTACTGTTAATGTGGCTCTTCAGAGGTAGGATGAATTATGGGTTGATGTGAGTTTTTTGGGCTGTATGGCCATGTTCCAGCAGCATTCTCTCCTAACTTTTTGCCTGCATCTGTGGCTGGCATCTTCAGAGCGCATGGGGAACAGACGCAAAATTAATAAGAACATCAGCCCTGATCTTGTCTTACTCAACTGCTGAGTATGTCTGCCCTGTTTGGCACAGGTCTGCTCACGTGAAGCAGAATAATCACAGGATGCCTCAAACCTACACCTGTTGATAAACTCTACAAGCAAGCTGGCAATGCCCCCCCCCCCCCCGATGTGCAATGGGAAGTTACAGTTAACTGTGAGAGAGAAAAGGTTGGACACTGTGAAACTTGTTCAGAATGCAGCGGCCAGACTCATTTCCGGGGCATCGGCTAGGAACCATATCTCACCAATCCTAAAAGTTCTTCATTGGCTGCCTACAGAGTTCAGAGTGATCTATAAACTCATGGCGCTAACCTTCAAAGCACGGCAAAAGAACCGGACCAGCCTATCTGGGCGATCGGCTGATAGACCAACGCAGTGAAAGACCAGCGCGTGCAATAAATGGTGACCGTATAGTTATCCCAGGGGTGAGAGAGGCCCGGCTGACAAAGATCCGACGGAGAGCCTTCTCTGTGGTGGCCCCTGTGATCTGGAATACACTTCCGCCTGCTCTCAGGGCCACATCGGCCCCAGCCAGATTCCTGTCCGACTTGAAAACTTGGCTCTTCTGCCAGGCGTTTGGGGATTGACTAGCTAACCTGGAGGCTGGGCCCTTTATGGTTCTCTGTACCTGTGTTTTTAATTGATGTACCTGTGTTTTTTATGTAAGTCGCCCGGAGCACCAACGGTGGAGGGCGACTCACAAGAAATAAAGTTATTATTATTATTATTATTATAAACATGCATGGCTATCAACCTCCTCCCAGTAGACTCAAATCAAGGAAAAGCTTCATGAGAACTAACACTTATCTTGGTGTTCCCCCAGCAACGGCAAGGGTATTCCTCTGGGCAGCTAAACCAGGAAATCCCATCTGGATGCCCTTCCCATGAGGGTCTTCCTCCAGGGGCCAACCAAGAATGGGCAACTTGGAAGTCCCTAAACAGACTCAGAAATGGAGTGGGCAGATCAAAAGACAACCTTGCAAAATGGCCCTACCTAGAAGAATCCTCCACCATGTGCGACTGTGGAGCAGAACACCATGCCCTGCCTTGTCTGTTTAAATAATAATAATAATAATAATCTTTATTTATACCCCGCCACCATCTCCCCAATGGGGACTCGGGGCGGCTCACATGAGGCCAAGCCCAAACAACAGATTACAATAAAATAAAATCTAAACATCAACTATAACACAATAAAAATACATACATATAAATAAAAGAACAATATGCAAACAGATATCTAAAATCACAAATGACAAGGCAGGCCGCATGCACAATATAAAATGTTAAAACACAAGGTGGGATAAGCAGAGTAGCGTCTTAATGAAGGAGAGTACAAATATAAACATGGGGGGGAAGGACTCCAAAAATGGGGGCATTGAGGAGAGCAATGGTAAAAAATTAGATGACTACTCTCCGAAGGCACAGCGGAAAAGCCAGGTTTTAAGGTGTTTTTTAAAGGTTGCCAAAGTGGGGGCTTTCCTAAGCTACAGACAATGCAGTCATGAACTCTTCCAATGCTATGATTTTATTAAAAGTTAGGTGAATGATCCAACGCTGAGAAAGAGCCTTCATTGTCGTAGCACCAGTTGCATTAGAAAGCTATCTTTTTTGTGACCCTGTTGAAACCAACACTACCTTCTTTATGTAACAGGGTTAAATCATGGCCTTAAATCCTGTTGGTAGTCCCTGTTGGAATGGACCCTATAATAAACAGGATTTACTTACATTCAATAATTGGTTTAATTTGTCATGGCTCCTTATTAGGGCCTTTATGATACAATAATTTTGTCTGCATCTGTACAAACTTCAAACTGTTTCATTAGATCAGTGTTTCTCAACCTTCCTAATGCCGCGACCCCTTGATACAGTTCTTCATGTTGTGGTGACCCCCAACCATAAAATTATTTTTGTTGCTATTTCACAACTGTAATATTGGTAACGTTATGAATCATAAATGTAAATATCTGATATGCAGGGTGTATTTTCATTCACCAGACCATATGTGGCAAAAATACCCGATATGGGATTGATTTTGTCATTTGGGAGTTGTAGTTGCTGGGATTTATAGTTCACCTACAATCAAAGAGCATTCTGAACTCCACCAACAATGGAATTGAACCAATCTTGCCACACAGAACTCCCATGACCAACGGAAAATACTGGAAGGGTTTGGAACTTTGGCTGGGCATTGACATTGAGTTTGGGAGTTGTAGTTCACCTACATCCTGAGAGCACTGCGGACTCAAACAGTGATGTATCTGGACCAAACTTGGCACAGATACTCAATATGCCCAACTGTGAATACTGACAGAGTTTGGGGAAAATAGATCTTGACATTTGGAAGTTGTAGTTGCTGGGATTTATAGTTCACCTACAATCAAAGGGCATTCTGAACCCTAGCAATGATAGAATTGGGCCAAACTTCCCATACAGAACCCCCATGACCAACAGAAAATACTGTGTTTGCTGATGGTTTTTGGCGACCCCTCTGACACCTCCTCGTGACCCCCTCAGGGGTTCCGACCCCCAGGTTGAGAAACACTGCATTAGATTGTTGGGTATTAATTATTGCTATGCTGAATACATTTTAGACTGCTCTACTTTTTAAATTTACTTTGTTCAAAATTGTGCTGGCTGGAATTTGCTATCACAGTTGCACATCAATGGAGTATTTCAAAATGATGGATCCAATCTGAAAACAGTATGTTTAAGCTCTTCTTGGACAATCAGAAGCAGGAGCTTTGTCACAATTCTTCCTCACGCCAGAGAAGGATTGGAAGGGCTTTCACAATCATGGCAAGGTTGCCACAATCCTGAATACAGAAGGAACTATGAATGTGAATAAGTTACAAAGGCACAAGCCTAGGTCAAACAATCTGTACTGCAATCAGGAATTCCAGCCATGACTTTGTATTAAAGACATTGAGGCATGTACTTGATGATGATGATACACTTTATTCTTACTATTATTATTAACGTTATTTATACCCCGCCACCATCTCCCCAAGGGGACTCGGGGCGGCTTACATGAGGCCACACCCATCCATACAAAAAGCACAGTATAACACAAAGTACAAAAGAAAATAAAAAAAATAATACAACTCAAATGCAAAACCAATAAATAAAAAACACAATAATATGAAATTAATAATAAAAAATAAGACACTAAAATCACTGTGGGCAGGGCCAATTTAGAGATTTAAAATTTAAAATTTTAAAACACTGGGAGATAGGGCAATATAGAGTATCAGGAATGGGATCCGGGGTATGAGGTAAGATTTAATTGCACAACCAAGAAATAAAGTGCTTCTGAGGGCATGTTATTAAAAATCTGCTTGGGATTATCATAGATTCAATCACTGAAGAAGGCACATTGGAGCAGTCAAGTTTTCAGACTCCTCCTGAATGTATATATATTCTGCTTTATCTCCCTGGAAGGACTCAGAGTGGATTACAGTATATGAGGCAAACATTCAATGCCTTATAACATGTTTTCAACGTGTTTTTAACTTAATGTTTTATTTACTGTTTTAAACTGTTGCTATTTGTGTTTATATTTGTATTATATTGAGGCTTCAAATTGTGGCCGGTTTGTAAGTGGCCCTGAGTCCCCCCTCGGGGGTTGAGAAGGGCAGGATAGATAATAAATAAATTTTACACAGTGAACAACAATGGCATGCAATACACAGACACAGATAAAGGCCTTCTCCTTCCATCTCCAGCATCTGGAGTGGACATTCAACTCTGGCCTTGGGGAGGTGCCCCGGTTGCATTTTTCCATGCCAAGGAGCCTGTTGTCCATAGACATCTCCAATCATGTTTTGCCTATATGTCTGCATAGGGTGCCCTTTTACCTTCCCGCTAAGGCGGTACCTATTGATCTACTCACGTTACATGCTTTCGAACTGCTAGGTTGGCAAAAACTAGGACTGACAGTCAAAAGGTCATCCCCACTCGTGACTTTGAACTGCAGCCATCAGTTTAACCTGCTGGACTACCACGTCCACAATTTTGACTTGTTTGGATATCTTTTTATCTTGTTCCAATTACTGCTTTTTATCTGGAGTAGTTCTCATTATTCGTATTCTTTTATCTGTTTGAGAACTCATGATAAAAGGACAAAATAAAAAATATATTGGGATAAATGTATATATGAATAAACAAATGCATAAATCCAATCAGTTCAGTGTTTGCACTTCAGTCAAGATTCATCGATTTAGATTTAGAAGGGCTTATACAATCCAAACCCCTGCCACGCAAGAACACACATCCAGAGCACTTCCAACAGTTGGCCACTCACTTTCCATTTAAATACCTACAAAGAAGGAGACTCCACCACACTTCAAAGCAGCCTATTCCATTGTTGAGTTGCTCTTATCATCAGGAAGTCCTTCCTAATATTCGGGCGGTGGCACTTCAGATATGGAATGTGACCTGTCTGGAAATATGAGTGAGGAAATGGCAAGATCAAAGTTAAGCATGGAAAGTAGATGATCATGGAATCATACTATTTGTTTAAAAGTAGGTGATGTAATTAACAGGTGCAGCTGGTTCAGAGGATATACTGAAAATGTTGATAGTTATTATAACCTGATTGCTGATAAGGAATGCTGATCAAGAGTTCAGCAAAACAATACAGGCCAGCTCATTGTCAAAATGGAGGTAAGGAAACTAAACACAACAGGCCAGCTGAGTTTGTAATCCTTTCTTTACAACTAGGGCCAGTGGTAGCACAGTGAGTTGAACTGCTACTTGCAGGAAATCTGCTGACCAGAGCAGTTTGATGTCATGAGTCAGGGTGAACTCTTGGCTGTCAGCCCTAGCTTCTGCCTACCTAGCAGTTTGAAAGCATGTTATGCGAGTAGATCAGTAAGAACTGCCTTGGTGGGGAGAAAAAAGGATGTCCCATGCAGACATGCTGGCAAGACAATTGAGAAGTCTATGGACAATAGGCTCCTCAGCATGGGAAAATGGAACAAGAGCATGGCCGGAGTTGAGCATCGCCTCCAGACGCTGAAGACGGAAGGGAAGACCTTTACCTCTGTCTGTGTATTGTATGTTGTTGTTTACTGTGTTAAAAGGCAATGAATGGTTGCCTTATATATGTAAAACTGTAATCCACTCTGAGTTCCTCCAGGAAGATAAAGCAGAATATAAATAAAGTGTATTAACTGTCACAACTTCTTGTCGTATTGCAGTACACTAGTGGGTGGGGACTCAACCTAGTATCCTTCCACATCCCACTGATCACCATCGCAGAACCCCTTCCTTTAAAGTGAGTTTTAGGGTCCTGACAACAATGTTATAACTGTAAATAAAGCTAGAGTATCCTTTATACAAATGCCTGGGACGTGAAATATTCTATACTTTGGTTTTTTCTTAAAATTCTGGAATACTTGCATATACATTATGAGATATCTTGAGATGGTATGTATCCAAGCCTAAATGCAAAATTTATTTATGTTTCATGTACACCTTATCCACATAGCCTGAAAGTAATTTTGTACATAATATTTTTAATAATTTTGTTCATGAAACCAAGTTTGTAGGCATTGAACCATCAGAAAGCAAAGGTGTCATCATCTCAACCCCCCTTGTGGACAATTTTGGATTTCAGAGGATTTTGGAATTTTGAGTAAGAGATACTCAACCTTGTCATAGAAGTAAACCTAAGGTATTGAGAGTTATCTTAACTCCATTAATTATACATACATGGGAAAATATGTTAAAACAAGTACTGTATTTCACTGCATAATAGTTGCATGTTTTTCCCTTTCTCCCCCTTCAAAAAAGGGAGCATGACTATTAAGTGGTGAAACATTTGATGCCTACGGGGCTTCCCCCCGGCCAGGAGCCAAGGAAAACCCTGCAGGGCTTTTTATGGCGGCGTGAGTGAGTGAGCAAAAGCTAGAAAGCCTCCACAAACCATTTTTAAAACCCCAATTTAGGACCCCAAAAAGGAGGGTATTCCTATTATGCAATGATGACTATTTTATGAGAAAATGCTGTATATACAAAGAAAAAGAATTTATACAAGTTCTTGTTGTCCTGCAGGCCACTGGTGGGACCTCTCACTTTTTTGTCTTGCCTGAATTTAATGATCCAAAATATAGATGTAATATAAATATAATGTGAATGCTAAGCTAAACCTTGCTCCAAATTTGTTTACCAAATCTCGCATGAGCTAATTGAATTAAATTGTATGAAAGCTTGTGGTGCCACCTGGTGGCCTGTTCCAGTGGTGGCGAAGCCTTGTCCCAAAGTCCTTGAGACTTTTCCTGCAGAACTCTGTCCATGATTTTCCCGCAGAACCCTAGCTCTGTCCCTAAAGGTTGTGACTCCATAAAGTTATTTCATCTACACCTGCAGTCTAGGTATTTTGTATAATGTAGATTTCGAAAGAAAGAGATTCAGATTTCATTTTTGAAGCTTAGTTACATTGAATTTCAATAAGATTTTCATACTCTGGCATGGAGTTGTAAAAAGAAATTAAGCCCACCATCAGAGGATTGATAGGAAGAGATGCTTTTGTTGAATCCTAGGGTTCTGTGGAACACAGTTTGGGAACCGCTGGCCCTATTATTGCTGTTGTTATCAGGCATGTAGCCAGGGGGCTTAGGGGGCTTCCCCCCCCCCCCCAAATTCTCAGGGTGGTCCACGAGAAGGCCTTACTGGTACATTATTTAAACTGTTATGTTTATTCATATCATGATCTGATCACCATGCTCATTATATCCCACATTCATGGGGTTATTGGGATAACAATACAAAAAGTTTGCTAAGGTAGACCCTCTTCCACCCAGTCTCAGAACCAAACTCCCCCGAACCAAAATCCTGGCTACGGCCCTGGTTGTTATGATTATGATTATTAACACAGTCATACCTTTTTAACATAAAATATGAACAATAAATTACATAGATAAATACACAAAAATATTTTTAAAACTTGCACAAAACACAGTTACGGAATTGACATATACTTCTAGCAGTAGCAACAGAATGCACCGTAAATCAAAACCCATGATATAAAGTTGACTGGATGAGCCTTGCCCCCCTCATCATGAGAGACAACTTCCAGTCCACATGGATTAAAACAGTAGCAGCAAAGATCGCAACGCTAGGTTTCTCCCAAGGACAATTGCTAAGCATGAGATGGGACCAAGCCAAGGATCTCATTAAACAACGAATCCTGGACATAGAGCACCAATCCGACCTAGCCTGTTCCCCAGCCTTCATTGTTAGTGAAGCCACTATACCTCACTGCCCCCATGGCATACCTAACAGACCTGGAGGTGCCCAAACACCGAAGGGCTTTTACCCTGGCAAGATGCCATGCCCTCCCATCGGCTGTATTGGAGGGGAGGTATCAGAAGACCCCCTTCAAGCAGAGACTATGCCCCTGTGGGTCTGGTCATGTGGAAACAACTGAGCACGTGCTTCTTCAATGCATGTTCTACAGAGATCTTAGATCCAATCTCATTGGACCATGGCTTTTAAAGTACCCGGGGCACAGTGAAAGATGTTATTCCACCCTGCTGCTTTCGGACTCTAACACTGCAATGACTTACAGTGTTGCTAAGTTCTGTGCTGCTGCCTTTAATATCAGACGGGTGATGATTGACACCGTAAGGCAACAATATTCTGTCTTTTAAAATATATTTTTATACTGATTTCTAGTCTGATTTTAAATAACTGTTTACTGGGGAGTTGTCCTTCTCCTCTTAGGGCGCTTGTGCCCGCTTTGTGCTGGTCTGTGACCGTAATAAAGTTTTGATTGATTGATTGGATGAGCCTGCCAGAAAAAAATGGATTTTCAATTGCATTTTAAATGGTGACAGCACATATCTATTTATCTATCTATCTCATTGGAAACATAATTTGAGCAAACATTCTCATTGTTTGGAAATTTGTCAGAAAGTGTAAGGAATAAGACATCTGAATCATTGTCATTGCCGTTATTATCATTGTCCTGCTTTTCTGCCTTAAGTCCTATAATATTTGGACAAAAAGGAGTGTAAAACTTAAATATTTTTTAAACTGCACTTTCATTGTGAAAGGACTGTACTAAGGTCTTCTCTGACACACTGTGCTCTCCACTGGTCACTAAGGAACTCATCACATTGAGGTCCAGAAGCCGGGGGACAGCAGGGGAAACTGCAGGGCAGCGCAACACTTTGTGCCCTTACTGTTGTTAGTCATGAGATCACTTCCAATAATTTTTCCCTGCTGTCCCTGGCTTCCTCCAGCACCATCCTTGGTTTCTTCTATGAGAAGTTGGATGTACGCTCAACTCCTCGGGGTTTTCCTTCTTGGCGTTGTCAGCACAATACCAGCACGTGATGAGATCCTAAGTGGCAGTGAAATTCCATCCCAAATAATTGAGTGAGTCTCGAGAGGATGGAGGCCACTGAGTGGGTGAAAGAGCACATTCTGCAATGACCAAAAAAAGGGAGAGGTTGTGGTGTACATTGGATCCTACCTGATCAGACATGATTTTGACAGTGAAGCTAATCACCACTATGATTCTTATGGCTCATCTGCAGCCTTTCACTTCCTTCTTACACAGAGGCTCCATGTATTTTATGACTATCTGGCAAGGACTGAACGTTTCTCCTTCTTCAGCACCCTGCTGAGGGAATTCTGTTTCCAGCTGCCAGGAGAAGGAAAGAAACTCAACAAAAAATCAAGAATAGTATTTACAACATATCCACAGTCTTATCACCTCTGCAACTATTCGATACTATAAGGCATCATAAATTATAACCATAATTCGAGATGGGGCAGATTTTTTTTCTTTTTGCCCAAATTGGGATAATTTACAAATATATCAAATGTTTGGACAAAAGGATGGAATAAGCTTGTGCGTGATCCATTTTTGCCATTTCCCTTCAGACGATCCGGCTTCTTTGACTTGGTCAGATTACCATAACGGTAAGGGCCCAGATGTCATGGTTTTCCATCCTTAACGCGACCATGTGGCAGCCAATCACATCTCCTCCTCCCCTTTTCAGGAGCACACAGTGCACAGAGAGGCTGCCGCATGCTCCTCCTCGCATGGGGTTTCCCTGTGAGCTCCACCTGTTGGGCCAGTTGGAGTAGAAGAATGCTGTGACGTGTCTTATGCAAGCTGTGTCTGCTTCCTTATCCCCATTGCTGAAACCCAGGCTCCCTTGAAGGGAAGAAAGGAAAGGGCCCCAGGAACAGAAAGGGGAACCTCATAAGTTCCCCATTGCTGCCAATGGGCTGGATCTAGCCATATTTTTCAGCTGCAGAACAAAAACGGCTATCCAGCTACCCTTCCATTTTTGGGAGGCACGTGAAAATGGATACAGGGGTCTACTGGAATTCCGCCAGCAGAAACGGACCGAGGTTCAGTTGAAATGCACAAGCCTAGTGTGGATGTATCTTCCAAAATCATAAGATTGAAAGGGACCTATGGCTGCTAGTTACATTTTTCATTTAAAATATTTGTTAAATTGCATCTTTCTGCAGTCTAACTGACAAACACCGGTTTATCTCATGCAGCTATTGGGTCTGAAAAGGTTGTGCACCTCTGCTGTTAAAGAAGTGAAAACAATGTTATTATCTTGTCAATGGAGACTCAAATCTCCAACGTCAGCAGAATTGCATTTTTCCATCTGCGACAGGCGAAGCGCCTGCCTCCCCATCTCTCATGGAACGACCTAGCCACGGTACTCCAAGCCACGGTCATCTCAAGACTTGACTACTGTAATGCTCTTTACATTGGCCTACCCTTGACGCTGATCCAAAAGCTTAAACTAGTGCAGAATGCTGCAGCCCGGCTGCTCGCGGGGGAGCCCGCAACCTGCCATATAACACCTATACTGCAGAACCTGCACTGGCTGCCAATTGAATGCCGGATCACTTTCAAGGTGTTAGTTCTTACTTTCAAGGCCTTACATGGTCTAAGGCCAGTGTACCTTCAGGATCGCCTGATTCCATATAACCCTCTGAGATCACTCCGCTCTGAAGACCAGAACCTCCTTGCCATCCCTAGTGTGAAGTCTTTCCATCTGACTTCGACGCAATGCAGGGCCTTTTCTATTATTGCCCCGGCTCTCTGGAATAAGCTACCATCAGAAATGTGGGCTCTACGAAATTTAGTCACCTTCTGTCGAGCCTGCAGGACGCATTTGTTTAGACAAGCGTTTGAAAGCTGGTGTTTCAAACATGCTTTATTTGCTGTTTATGTATATTCTATTCTATGTTTTAACCCATTGTCTGTTACTGAATTGTACTGTAAACCTCCCCGAGCCTTTTGGGAGTGGCGGTCTACAAGCCCAAATAAATAAATAAATAAATAAATCTTAAAGGTAAACTAATGTAATTAATTTAATAAAATGAGAGCATTTGGGTGGAGTCTTGATCACATTGGGAAATTAATTAGGCTGTCTTCTCTGAATTTGAAAGTATGGGGAAAATATGATTTCAATAGATACCCATAATCAAACATATTTATTTATTTATTTATTGTTCGATCTTGTATGCTGACACTCCCCGAGGGCTCGGAGCGGCTCACAGTGCAATGTAAAACACCATAAAAGCAAAGATAAACATTAATTATACCAAATTAAAATTCAGAGTTCACAATTCAAATGCCAACCGAAACAAATGAGTCTTACAAGCCTTGTGAAAGGCTGACAGGTCTCGCAGAGCACAAACTTCAGTTATGGATGTCACTTTTGCCTTTTGCTTTGGCAACATGGTTCTAAATCCTCAGTCCCCGGGGATTCTGGAGACTGGTGTATTTTCAAGCAAATGCAGATCATGCATAATACTGGAGCTTAGATACATTATGTGATCTTGGGCATTCTTTCTTAGTCTCCCCACCTTCAGCAGAGGATTGATGGGATGGGAAGTGGGGAGAAGGAAAACACCTACGTTGCTTTGTGTCCCTTGGAGGAACGCAGGAAAAAATGGAGCAGATAAATGATAACGGGAAGGGTCGTTACTTCTTCCAAAGCTATTTCAAGAATGGGAACAATACATCAAAATCAGTATTTGGAAGAGAGAGGGGGAAAAGAGGATAATTTTATAAGGAATAAGGGGGAAAATTATGCATGATGGTGTTGTGCGTGATGAATTGTTTTTTCAAAAATGTGTGTACTTGTTTCCTTCTTTGTCAATCACAAAAGAAGGACAAGAATAGTCGTAGACCAAGGTCCGATATCAAAGAGACAGAAAATGAATGCACACTCACAAAATAAGCAACTCAGTATACATAAGCAATGTGTGCACAATGCAGTATGTATCTCCATATGGGCAATGTGTCTGAACATACAATACACATTTTCCCCATGGCACCACATGTGTGCTTCCATTTGAACGGGACACAGAAATTGGAACTTGCATAGGACAGAAATGCCAGCTGCTTCAGTAGAGGGATGCATACCTCCAGAAGAGGGGGGAAAACTCCAGGGACATACAGTATTAACAGTTTCCTAAATTTTTTCCTCCGCATGTTTCATCCAGTCTCATTCTTGAAACATGCTGGGTTTCCTTTCTTCTGGTTGTGTCCCTGCTCTCTCCCTCCCTCCTCTGATTAAATGTCACATTCAGTCTCGTACACTTGATTTTAATTCATTTCTACTAAAAGTTCAGAACTTAAAATTAAATGATAGAATTACCATAAAAGCTAATCATAATATGTGCTCCTATAAGCAATAATTATCCATTGCCACAATGAAGCAACTACTTTTATATATGCTTCATGCATTTTACAAACTGATTGCATCCAAGTCCTATGAGGAGCAGCTTAGGGAGCTGGGTATGTTTAGCTTAAAGAAGAAAAGGTTAAGATGGGACACAATTGTCATGTTTATACTGATTACAGCCCAACTAGACTTCAGGGTACTTCCACATAGCCATTTATTCTGATTCAGGATACGTATCAAAGAAATCAGGTTCATTCCAGAGTGCCTACAAAGGCACCCTCCAAAGTGGATGCAAGCTCCCAGGGAGTTCACAATGCTCCCATTACCCAGAATGATCCAAGCCCAAAAGTATTTTTTTTTCTTAGCTCCATCCTGAAATGTGCTGTTCGAAAACAGTGTTTGTCTATAGGAGAGCCATTTAGCATTCCCATGGGAAATTTGCTCTTTCCTTTCTGGGGGAGGCATTTGTTTACCTTCCCTCTGAGTTGTTTATCCAAGTTCCATCAGTAACTCCTGAAGCTTTAACCCCATCGTGACATATCCTCATAATACATCTTGCATTTTTTAAAGACTGCATAGGTTGATCAACTTTCATTGCATTTTATACAGTGATTTTTTAAAACGCACGGTTTCTGGCTGTATGAAGGTTGGATGTTGCATTGGGGGAGAATGTTTTGAAGGTGCCCCAACCTTGAATTAACTTTGGGATGGATTATATATAGTACCTGTGTAAGTTGGGCCTAGGATATGGAGATGGAAGCAACATTATGTAGTGCAATGGATGTTGGACTAGAGCAGTGTTTCCCAACCTTTTTTGAGCCGCGGCACACTTTTAACATAAAAAAAAACGGGGGCACACCACCAACCAAAATGACACTCTAACACAGTAAAGAACAGCTGGGGGATGGTGACTTGCTGGGAGCAGCTGCTGGGAGTGCCGAAGCCAGGGGAGGGGGAGGAGCCAGGCCGCACCATGCCCCGCCCTCCATGCAGTTTCAGTTCTCCCACAGCTTTGCCAGCCTTGAGGGGGCAGTGCCAAGCCAGCGGTGGCAGAGCCAGCACAATGCTGGCTTGGCACTGCCCCCTCAAGGCTGGTGAAGCTGTGGGAGCACTGAAGCTGGGGGGAGGGGGCGGAGCCAGACCGTGCCATGCCCCGCCCCCTCCCCAGCTTCAGTTCTCCCACAGAGGAGAAGCATGAGCGGTGGACGGGCTTCAGTAGGCAGGGTTCCTCCTCCGTGTGGCTTCAGCGAGCGAGGGGTGAGAGTTGTGGCGAGAGTCATGGCAGATTTGAGGCTGGCTGGGGAAACGGCTGAAGGAGGCGGCGCCCCGGCCCCTTCTTCTTTTTCTTCGTCACCGCTCAGCCCTTCCTCCTCCTCTCCCAAGCAGCAGGAGTTCGGCAGGAGGAGGGGGGAAGGAAGGGGGGCAGAGAGCTTTTCTCGCGGCACACCTGATGATCGCTCATGGCACACTAGTGTGCCATGGCACACTGGTTGAGAAACACTGGACTAGAGGAAAAGAGATTCTACCTAAATATTAGGAAGAACTTTCTGACTATAAGAGCTGTTCAGCAGAGAAGAATACAGCTCTGGAGTGTAGTGGAGTCACGTTCTTTGGAGGTTTTTAAGCAAAGACTTGGAGCCAAGTAAAAACCCTTCCAGTTACATGTATTTGTTGCATTTCTTCCCTAAGAGTGGCCAGGCTAATTGAACGTGCTCAAGATCATACAATGAATTTAATTTAAGTTCTAGTCTAGCGCATTAATTACAAATGATTTGCATTTCCTTCAGGAGAACCATTTCTTTAACCCATAGGGACTGCTGATTTAGAATTCTGTTTTCAAAGCAAAAAGCAAAAGAGGATATCCATATTAATATATGTCTATTATGGCCATCTATGGAAATCTGGAAATAATTTCCATATTTTTAAATTCAGACAAGGCAGCCTAATTAATTTCACATCCCAATCCTTACTCGTGTAGAATGTGATCTGGGCCCACCCAGATGCTCTCATTTTATTAAATTAATTAATTACATCGTGTCAGAAGCAACTTGAGAAACTTCAAGTCACTTCTGGTGTGAGAGTATCGTTCGTCTGCAAGGACATTGTCCAGGGGGTGCTCGAATGCGTTACCATCATATGGGATGCTTCTCTCATTTCCCCGCATGGGAAGCTGGGGCAGACAGATGGGAGTTCACTCCATCTCGTGGATTCGAACCACCATTCTTTCAGATCAGCAGTTCACCTTGCACAAGAGTTTAAGCCATTGAGCCACTGCAGCTCCAATTTCTAAAGTAATAACATTGTTTTTACTTCTTGCACAACATTTTTAGAAAACTGGGTTCTCTTCATGTTTACTTGTTAACATATATTTGTATATTTTACCCAGTGTTTTTTTCAGATTGGAGTATCACCATTTCACCTCTGTTAGCAGACCCCTCCCATCCTATCTTTTTGTCCTCTACGAATCTCCTTTTTAACTGAACAAATTGGTACCAACTTAAATTCCAATTCGTTAATTCCTCATGTTTTTTCAGAAATATATTACTTCCTTCTCTATTTAATAGATCTTTATATATGGGCCAGCTTTCGTTATGTAGCTCTTATATTCTGAAAGTATCAATTGAGGATGGAATTTTTGTATACAGTTTGTCTTTATGTATATTCCAAACTCTAAGCAATGCCGCTTTAATGATATGATTTTTGAATGTTTTGTCTTGTTTATATATATTTTTTGTTGACCCTCCTTTTCCACTTACAGAGCTAGTTTACTGTTTTTCTTTGAAATATGGTAAATATTCAAAAACATTTCACCTACTGATGCCTCAATTAATGTAATTTGTTGATATCTAATTTTAGCTTTGAAATTGACCAGTAGCGGCTGCATTTCTCACCCTCGTCTTATACTCGAGTCAATAAGATTTCCAAGTTTTTTGTGGTAAAATTAGGTGCCTCGGCTTATATTTGGGTCAGCTTATACTCAAGTATATACAGTAATTAGTTTTTGGTTTATTAAATATAGTTATATACTACAATTATATATATTTTGTTATTTAAACTAAATATTACAAAATTATGGGTTTTTTCTTGAAGTGACACACCACCTGAATTATGCTTGGTTTTTTGGCGAATTTTGACACACCACGCTCAAAAGGTTGCCCATCACTGTTAAATCCTTGACCTAAAAATCCAAAGAGTAACCAACTAGAATGCTAACACACTAAGGAACTAAATGGCCAGGAGCTCCTATGTATCCTGGTGACCATCTAGAAACAGTAATAGTGGCTCAATCTGTCCCCTTCCTCCTAATTTGTTTGAGCAACAACATATCACAAATAAAGATGTTGCAAACTGTATTCTATTACTATGGATTGTTGCCACGAGGGCAAAATTTCAAGGTGACCAGGATAGAACATCAGAATATGAATTGCCTGTTTATTTTTTTAATACCTGGAGACACACATACATACATATACATATTTTAATAATGATTTCTGTAGGAAAGAGAAGGGTGGAGAGGCTGAGGAAGGAATATCCATCCATCTCTCCCATAGTTGGTTGGAAATATTGAGGGTGGAAGAAGAGGCAGCAGAATGGTGGCGATCCAGGTGCCTTTGAGTGTGCTGCTGGCGATTCTTCTGCTTCTATACTGTCTGAAAATGTGGTGGTCACACCGACATTACCCTCCTGGGCCTCTTTCTCTTCCAATCATTGGAGGCCTATGGCGACTAAAGTTTGGGATTGGATTGGATGAAAGAACGTCGATAAAGGTACTTCTTTCTAAATATCCAAGAATAACTTATGGATCTGAATCAAAGGGTTATGAAGATAACTATGATTCCTTTTCTTTCTGCATTAACTGTGGCAAAAAACTATTGTGGGCTAGAAAAAAGTTTGATAAGGAAAACAGTTACTAGTATGTTTGGTTGTAGTGTGGTGATGCTATTTTATCTCTTTTTTATTATCTTTTTTATTATCTCTTTTTTCCAACTTCTAAATAGTATGTCATACATCTCTAGAATCTCTTAGATAGTCATGCTATTGCATGTTGCAGGTGCAGTTCAAAAAGTAACATTTCCCAGCTCTGCTTTATGCCCCAAGGATCCCCTAGTACAGTTGTTCTCAACCTTCCTAATGCTGCGACCCCTTAATACAGTTCCTCTTGTTGTGGTGACCCCCAACCATAACATTATTTTCATTGCATCTTCATAACTGTAATTTTGCTACTGTTATGAATCATCATATCTGATATGCAGGATGTATTTCATTCACTGGATGAAATTTGGCACAAATACCCACTATACCTAAATTTGAATACTGGTGGGGTTTGGGGGATGGATTTTGTCACTTGAGAATTGTTGTTGCTGGGATTAATAGTTCACCTACAATCAAAGCAAATTCTGAACTCCACCAACGATGGAGTTGAACCAGACTTGGCACACAGAACTCTCATGACCAACAGAAAGTACTGGAAGGGTTTGGTGTGCACTGACCTTGAGTTTTGGAGTTGTAGTTCACCTACATCCAGAGAGCACTGTGAACTCAAATAATGATGGATCTGGACTAAACTTGGCACGGATACTCAATATGCCCAAATGTAAACACTGGTAAAATTTGGGGAAAATAGACCTTGACATTTGGGAGTTGTGGTTGCTGGAATTTATAGTTCACCTACAATCAAAGAGCATTCTGAACCCCACAATCAAAGCAAATTAGACCAAGCTTCCCACACAGAAGTCCCATGACCAAGAGAAAATACTGTTTTCTGATGTTCTTTGGTGACCCCTCTGACACCCCCCCCCCCCGGGGTCCCGACCCCCAGGTTAAGAAACACTGCCCTAGTGATACAAACAGTGCAATGCAATGAACAGAATGCAGTGTTGTTTAGGAATGTTCCTGTGCATGTAATTATATTTCTTCCACATAAGCAGCTGTGGGTGCATAGCAAGGTAGTTAAAGTCATGTCAAAATGCATTACTTCTACAGTGTAGATGCTCCCCATTCTTGCCCACAGATCTGCTATGGATGGTCCTTCAAACCCTCAAATTTTCATGTCTTGGGAGATATCTTCCTTCTTCCCAATTCTACTAATAGAAACTGTTTCCTCTGTTTCTTAAAAGCTACAGCCAATAAAATAGTAATATAGGAATTAAAATATGTTCATTAATGGTGGGTTAAGCCATCACTGCTCATCTAAACATCTCCACTTTTGAAAAGCTTGGAAAACCTATGTTGCTGTGTTTTCATAGATGTATTTTATTGTGTTTATTGCTTTTATTGTGTTTATTGTTTTCTGATGTTTGTGATATTTTTTGTGATTTGTTGTTCGGGCACGGCCCCATTTAAGCAGCTCCGAGTCCCCTTTGGGGAGATGGATGCGGGTTAGAAATAAAGCTTTTTATTATTATTATTATTATTATATTAAAACATGCAATAGCATTATAACCTGTGAGTTTATTTGATATCTGTGTCAAGTAGGGTGCAGTACACCCAGTGCAATATGTGTTTGTAATAGAGAGCATATACATATTCAGAAAGCTGTTGTCTGAAATAGTTCGTAACATTTCTTCTCCTTGCTGTAATCCAAATGGCAGATGGCAAAACAGTATGGAAATGTTTTCACTCTGTGGGTGGGAGATATGCCAGTAGTCATGCTGTCTGGATTTGAAACTGTGAAGGAAGGACTGATCAGTCAGTCAGAAGAATTTTCAGGACGAGGAATCAGTCCATTTCTTAAATTTCTAGGAAAAGGAAAAGGTAAGTTGCCTTGGGCCTTGCACTGTTAGGTAGTCCCTGTGCTTTTGGGGTGGCATTGCTCCACTAACCAAAAAGACAATACTTGGAAAATAGTCCCACACAATGCACTGGGAACACAGGTATAGGTTATGTGAATGCCAGAATCCTTCACTCTTTTGAGTCATAGAATCATAGGGTTGGATTCAAGAATCAGAGCCACATGAGCCTGTGTTGATCCAGTCCAACTCCTTTCCTGCCATTGGGCCACTGTGTGACACAAAGCACAATCAAAGCACTCCCAACAGATGACCACCCAGCCTCTCTTTAAAAGCCTCCAAAGAAGGTGCTTCCACCACACACTCAGAGCTTCTATCTTCCCGTCACTCGCCTTGTTTGTTGGATCTGCTTCTCCTGCCACTTCTCTGCTCTTCACCATGGCTTTGTTCCTTGTAGCTGCCTTTCTCTTCTTTTAGTGGAATCTTTAAACACCTTAGACCAAAATTCCTGACAAGTGAACAAGCTCATTAGGGCATCTGGGAGTTGGAGGCCCAAACAGCTGGAGGGCTACAGTTTGAGGATGGCTGCCTTAGACAATCCCTCTGGTGCCAAGTAGCATTGGGACATCATTTTAAATAATTATTTTCCTAAGACTAACATCAACATTGGTCCACATTTTTTCTCACTGGAAATGGGAATGAGAAATAGAGACCTGGTGCAATCCTCAGAGCCTCTCCTATCCAACTTGCAAATGCTACATCTAGTACCGCTCCCTCAGCAGAGTTGCTAAATGCCATTGCAACATGGCACCATTTCAACCTGCTGACAAAATTCATTTAAAAATTGGAATACTTTAACATCTTTTTATTCACTAATTATGTTGCAACACTGGAGAGAGATAGGGGTTGGTGCAGAACTTTTTTCCTCCAACCACAGACTTTTGCCTTCAAGTTTCGGCTTTTGAAAATTTTGAGATAAAGGAGATAAATCTATATATCATAGGTTTTGAAATCATGAGCAATGTCTGGATGAATTGACACAGTGCATAATAAGCTTACTTATTTTATTTTGCCAGAACTTTGTGAGTAATAATTGCACACTGATTTTGGATGCCCACAGGTATTACGTTTTCAAACGGAGACCTGTGGAAGCAACAGAGGCGGTTTGCCATGGTTATTATGAGGAAATTGGGGACAGGGAAAAAAAGCATGGAGAGCCAAATAGAAGTGGATGCCCAGAAGCTCGTAGAGATTTTTGCATGTGAAAAAGGTAAGTATGTATGTAATACTATGATAATAATAATAACTAGCTGTACCGGCACGCGTTGCTGTGCCCTATTTTGGAGATGCAAGGAAGTCTGAGTATGTAAGTATGTAAGGGTTGGAGTTGTTGTTAGTTATGGTGTTGTTGGGGTCATGGCTGTGTTGTTGTGGGCTGTTTTGGTGGGTGGGATGTTGGAGTCCTTTGGAGTTGTTGTTGTGTGGTGTTGCTGGCGTTCTGCATAGCTTGTGGATATACAATTTTTTTGTCTTTCCGTCTGCTGTGTTGATGTAGAGGTTGATGCGTGTGTGGGTGGGGTACTTTGGAAGTGAGTGGAGATACTTGAAATCCCATTATCCATGGTGTGTCCTCCTCTAATCTGCAGTCAGATGGAGTGTGGGTCATGGGGTGCATCGTTTGCCAAGTTTGGTCTTTATTGGTCTTGGTTCTTGGTCTGTGGGGAATGATGGGTTTTGAAGTACTACAAATCCCATTATCCATGGAGGTACTTTAAGTCCCATAATCCATGGTCCACCCTCCTCCAAACTGTAGTAGAATGTAGCGTGGGTCATAGGGGCTCTGTGTGCCAAGGTAGGTTACTGTAAATTCAGGCCATACACAATGTCCCATGAGCTGAGGCCTAGTCAGGAACAGCAAGTTAATGAAGCCTTACTGTCAATTCAGGCCATACACAATGTCCAATGAGTTGAGGGCTAGTCGGGAGAATCAAGTTAATGAAGCCTTACTGTCAATTCAGAGCGTAAACAGCATTCCATTAAGTGAGGCCTAGTCAGGGAAATTAAGTTAATGAAGCCTTACTGTCAATTTTGGCCGTGGTCTGTGATTTGTAGGGGTGTAAATTTTCTGTGGGAAGTGAATTGGGTGTTTGTGTTTGTGCCCCAGCCCTTTGCCTTATCCTCCTCTGACAGTTTATTATGGGTCGAAATGTTCATGTTGGCTGGCCAGTACAGGAGTTATGCAAATCCGCCCTTATTGGCAGCCAATCATGTTGTCAGAATGTAGAGGCTGGGAGAGTCGTTGGCCGCCCCAGAGGATGCTGGGAAATGTAGTTTTTTAACTCGTTGTTTTGGGGGCCTTTTAGGTTTTGGGGGGAAAGTTTCTTTGCTACAAACCTACCTTGTCTGAGGCCTATTTCTGTTGGCAAGTTTGGTGTCTCTGCGTTGTAAGGTTTCTCTGTTTGGGACGGTCGTTCCATGACGACTCTTCCTTTATATATATATATAGATAACACTTTATTTAAATTCTGCCCTATTTCCCCAAGGGGACACAGGATGGATCATTGTACACATACACGGCAAACATTCAATGTCATTTTGGATAGACAGGACAGAGACAGAACAGAAAGGGGGTATGTTGTGTTGACAGCCAGCTTTTTATTATTATTATTATAATAATAACTTAATTTTGATACCCCTCCACCATCTCACATTCACATCTACACATTAAAATTAATCAAATAAAAATAATAATAATAACATCACACAATCAAAAACAACAACCTAAACACAATGTGGCTGAGATAATAGTCATAGCTGGATTCAGGCAGCAAATAATTCTTAAAAGGAGCCGATGAAAAGTGTAAAGATCAAATGTACGGGGACTGTTTTTGGCGCTTGTGGAGGTTCTGCTTGAATCCAGCCACAGGGGATGCAGTTACTTCATCTTCTAAGACAGGGCTGTCCAACTGCCGGCCCTGCAGGTGTTTTGGACTTCAACTCCCAGAAATCCTAGCCAGTTTACCAGCTGTTAGGATTTCTGGGATTTGAAGTCCAAAACACCTGCAGGGCCAGCAGTTGGACATCCCTCTCTAAGACAAAGAGCAATCAGGGCTTCCTCCTTCCTTTTGGTCGCTGGGCATTTTCAGACTTTTTCTTTATGATGTCATAAAATACTTCCTCCTTCTTGTTTAGCGGTACTTACAGCTCAAGCTGTTTTCGAACTGCTTAGATAAACAGTAAGCTAGGCTGACAGTCGGAAGCTCAAGCCGATCCAGGGCTTTTGGTTGGTAGATCTTATAATTGCTGGTGATTTACCAGCTGTGTTAAAGCCTTGCCTTGGATATTATGTTGGCATGTATCTCAGATTACATAAATCCTCAGATTACACTTCCCATTGGTGTAGCGTTTGCCATATCTTTGTTGATGCCACTAAGATAAGCTCTTTTTCTTCAAAAGGAAATCCAAATCAGAATATTAAGAAGTTGAACTGATATTAATGGAATTTCATTTACAGGGCAGCCATTTGATCCCACATTGCCTATCATCAATTCAGTCTCCAATGTGACATGTGTCGTGCTCTTTGGACACCGGTTTCCTCTTGAAGATGAAAACTTTAAGGAACTGATTGATGCCATTGAATTTACCTTTGGAATTGGAGGAACCCCCGCTCATATAGTAAGTAAAACTTAAATTAAACAGATCTTCAAAAGACTCTAAGTCCTTAACAACAATCATTAAACCCTTGCAATAGTGCTGAATTGAATAGTGCTGAAATCCTATGGCTGGGCCGTCCGGGCGATAGGGAGATCCGGCTGCCGACCCTGGATGGCGAGGCACTACGCCCGTCATCATCTGTAAAAAGCCTTGGTGTCCTTTTAGACCCCCTGCTGTCAATGGAGGCTCAAATCTCCACTGTCAGCAGGACCGCATTCTTTCATCTGTGGCAGGCGAAGCGGCTGGCTCCCTATTTGTCCCGGAAGGACCTGGCCTTGGTGCTTCAGGCTACGGTAATATCAAGACTTGCCTACTGTAATGCTCTTTATATTGGCCTTCCCTTGACTGCAACCCGGAGACTCAAGCTAGTGCAGAACGCCGCAGCTCGGCTTCTCGCAAGGAAACCTGCGAGCTGTCATGTAACACCTATCCTGCAAGACCTGCACTAGTTGCCTATCGAATTCTGGATCACTTTCAAGGTGTTTAGTTCTTACTTTTAAAGACTTACATGGTCTGAGGCCAGTGTATCTAAGGGATCACCTGTTCCCTTATAATCCCCTGAGGTCACTACGGTCAGAAGAGTTGAACCTTCTTGCTATTTCTAGTGTCAGATCCTTTCATCTTACAGCAACCCGGCGGAGGGCATTCTCCATCATAGGTCCGGCCATATGGAACTGCCTGCCACCTGAGACTCTTCGAGATCTGAGCTCCTTTCGTAGAGCATGCAAAACCCACCTCTTCAGGCAGGCCTTTGACAATTGCTGAGTTTTTAAACCAAAGTTTTACTCTGTATTGTTTATTCCTCATTGTAAACCGCCCAGAAGCCTCTGGGAGTGGCGGTATAAAATCGAAGAAATAAATAAATAAATTTGCAGAGATAAACCCTCACAGTCTAAAACCAGTGTTTCCCAACCTTTTTTGAGCCGCGGCACACTTTTAACATTAAAAAAATCCGGGGGCACACCACCAACCACAATGACACAAAATGACACTCTTAACACAGTAAAGAACGTCTGGGGATGGTGGCCTGCTGGGGAGCAGCTGCTGGGAGTGCCGAAGCGGGGAGGGGCGGAGCCAGGCCGTGCCATGCCCCGCCCCCTACCCCCCGGCTTCATCTCTCCCAGCAGCTGCTCCAGTCTTGAGGGGGCAGTGCCAAGCCAGCGGTGCCAGAGCCAGCACAATGCTGGCTTGGCACTATCCCCTCAAGGCTGGAGCAGCTGCTGGGAGTGCCGAAGCTGGGGGAGGGGGCAGAGCCATGCCCCGCCCCCTCCCCCCAGCTTCAGCTCTCCTACAGAGGAGGAGCATGAGCGGGGCTCCTCCTCCATGCGGCTTCAGCGAGCAAGGGGCGAGAGTCATGGTGGGAGTCATGGTGGATTGGAGGCTGGCTGGGGGAACGGCCGAAGGAGGTGGCGCCTCGCTCCCTTCTTCTTTTTCTTCGCCACTGCCCGGCCCTTCCTCCTCCCCCAAGCAGCAGGAGTTCGGCAGGAGGGGGGGAAGGGGGGCAGAGAGCTTTTCTCGCGGCACAGCAGGAGGTCCGTCACGGCACGCTAGTGTGCCACGGCACACTGGTTGAGAAAGACTGGTCTAAACTATAGAAGTAAAGATTTGCTTACTTCATTCTCAGTTGCATGAGGTGGGGGAGGTAGAAATCTTATTGAAGAGTCACATCTTTCTAAGTGGATGAATGCTTGACTCAGCATCCCAGACCCGAGATTGAGCCTGCTTTGTGGATCAGTTAGAAGGGCCCTCTTGGCTGGATTTTGTTACCTGTATCTCAACTTGCTCTTGCCTTGTGCATGCAGAGGTGGGTTCCTTTTAGTCCCTCCCCATGTTTCCCATATATACAGACAGTGTTTCCTGTCAAATTACTTCAGTGTCTCAGCACTCTGAATTTAGTTAACCATAATTGTAGTTGTCGTCGTCATCATCATCATCGGTGATCCCTGTCAGATTATTGCATTTTGAATAGCAATTCATGAGTCAGCACAAGATATATTTTCGCAGTTTGAGATGACCTGCAGTGTGACATGTTTGACACCAGATGGCGCTGTCTCAAGACTGCTAAATGGAACCTTGAGGAATTTCCTTTACAAAGTGACAGTTGGGATTTGTCAGTTGGGATTTAATATCTGTGAGGAAAGGATGTTTAGAAAGGTAGCTGTGATGGCTGTTGTTTTTCAATGTTTAGCCAGTTATTGTTAAATACAATTCAATACAAAGTTATATATTTACCTTTTGAATTGAATGAGAGTTTCATTCTTCACACGAACAGAGACTGGAGTTTTTGGGCCGATGGGGAATTAAACTTCTATATTTCTGTTGCCTATCCGCTGTGACATAAATACTCAACGCCGAAGAGGTTATGGGCCCAGATCCCAGAACCCAGAATCCAGAATTGCAGAGGCACAGAGATACTACATACCCATAATTCATAGAAAAAGTTTTTGAATAACACTAGAAATTGCAGCAGAAGTCGCTGTTTACCTCAGTGTTAGAGAAAAAAAGCTGAAGTGAATTTTTGCCAGGAGCATCTGTAGTGTGAAGAAAGATGGCATTATTTGGAGCACAGCATCATTTAGAAAACTCAGAGGCAGCTCAAATTATTTAATATGGGCTACCAAAGTGCGAGCAGTTTTGGCAAAGGAGGAGCTGTTATCCTGCTTAACACATCGACCTATTTCTGATGCAGAAAGGTTGAAAGATGGCAAGGCAAGGGCTACCATCATCCTGTCAGTTGACGATAGGAACCTCACATATTTAGCTCTGGAAGAAACAGCCGCTGACTGTTGGAAAAGGCTTGAAAAGCTGTATCAGCAGGCTACTGGAGGCTCAAAAGTTTTATTGAGCAGAGAACTGTTTTCACTGAAGCTTCTGTCAATGGAAGATTGTGCCAGAGAGACTCATTTGAATAAAATGCTGAGCCTATTTAATGATTTAGCAGCAAGGGGCACCAATTTTACAGAAGATCAGAGAGAAAAAACTCTGATTCAGGCTGTCTGTTGATGAGTTTACAATGTAACAATGATTTTATTCCTCAGGTACCCTGGATTATTGACTCTGGGAGTGCAAAGAGTTTTGTTAAGGATAGTAAATTGTTAGCAGAGAAGGAATCTTTATCTGGTTCTATGCAAAGTTGTGTGAGTCTAGCCAATGGTCAAAGGTGCAAGGTTTTAACAAAGGGAGAAGTTGAAATTGGTCAACTTAGTCTAAAGTTAGACAATGTTTATTTAGTTCCTGAGCTAGAACACAATGTTCTAGGGTGAAACAACTTGCAGACCATGGTTTATCCATTGTGTTTGAAGGGAGTTATGTAAAATGAGTAATAAAAATACAGGTCTGTATAAGGAAGTAAAATCTCACAATGGTCTCTATAGAATGAATGCTAGTAATAAAATGTCTACAAATAGTATTCAAAGTTTGGAAGGAAACCTCTGCATGGTGACAGATGTCTGCACATGCTACACAGGAAGTTTGGCCACATGAACTATAATATGATTAGAAAGACTGCACAGCTAGTAGGCATTCAAATACCAGAATGCAGAAATTATTTAGAGTGTGCTGTCTGTAACAAAACAAAGTTAAAGGCTTATCCTGTTGCCAAAAGGAGTGATAGAGTAACAACTAAGTTACAGTTAGTGCACATGGATCTAGCTGGACCTTTTCCAAAGAGTATTGAGGGAATGTATTTCTACTAGTAATAGTAGATGATAGGTCTCGATTTGGCTTCGTTTACCCTCTGAAAGGTAAATTTCAGGTGTATGAAAAATTTATTGAATGGTACAATTTTGTGAAGAACCAATTTCCTGATTTGACTGTTAAACAAGTTCAATCTGATAGAGGAGGTGAATTTGTGAATGAAAGACTTAAGAATTTATTTAAGGATAAAGGAATTTGGCATAGGAAAACAAATCCGTGTGTATCAAAAGAAAATGGAATTGTGGAGCGTCGCTTAGGTGTAATTCAAACCATGGTAAAATCAATGCTTGAGGATGCACAAATGTCCAAAGTTTTTGGGCAGAAGCAGCTAACACTGCCAATTACGTGCTGAATAGGTTATGGACCTCAAGTGTAAATGAAATCCCATTCTATTTGTTTTATGGAAGACATCCAAAGGTGGATCATTTTCAAGTATTTGGTGTGCATGCAAATGTCTTAATTCCTATACAGCAAAGAGGCAAAAGAGATCAGCATTGGGTAAAGATGCAATTTATTGGATATGAAGGTGGAACGAAGGCTATAGATTCTGGAATGGCTCTTCTCCAGGGAAGAAGATCACAGTCTCCAGATCTGTAAAGTTCGAAAATAATACTCATTGGGATAGAATTCATGCGAACACTGAAGTGTTCATAACCCCAAGTGTTTCTAGAGTAAAGATTGAATCTGAAGTTGTAGAGGTATTAGATGAGGCAAATGTGGAAGAAAGCAAGGAACAATCTGAAGAAAGTAATTTTCATGATTTTTGCGCCACAAACTCTGACTTAGTGTCCAAATCTGTAACAGAGGTTGATGGACATTGTCAAGAGGAGATTAGGGATGTGGAGGAGACTAAGGATGAGATTCCTAGGAGATCCACACGTATCACTAAAGGAATTCCACCAGCCAAGTACCAAGTCACGCAAATAGGAAGTATAGAGTGGAAAGATCCTAATTCTTACGCTGAAGCATTGCGTAGACCGAAAAATGAACGTGATTGTTGGGTAAAAGCAATGAAGAAGGAATTTGATTCACTTCATTCTTTAAATGTTTTAGAACAAGCAGATGTAACCAAAGATGTAAAGGTAATTGGTTGCAAGTGTGTATTTAAAAGGAAAACACAAGAATATGGCTGATATGTTTACAAAAGCATTGACTAATTGTAAATTACATGTATTTTTGTAAGAAGATATTGTTATTATAAGTAATGTGTGTACTTGTGTTGCTCATGAAGGAGGAGTGTCAGATTATTGCATTTTGAATAGCAATTCATGAGTCAGCACAAGATATATTTTCGCAGTTTGAGATGACCTGCAGTGTGACATGTTTGACACCAGATGGCGCTGTCTCAAGACTGCTAAATGGAACCTTGAGGAATTTCCGTTACAAAGTGACAGTTGGGATTTGTCAGTTGGGATTTAATATCTGTGAGGAAAGGATGTTTAGAAAGGTAGCTGTGATGGCTGTTGTTTTTCGATGTTTAGCCAGTTATTGTTAAATACAATTCAATACAAAGTTATATATTTACCTTTTGAATTGAATGAGAGTTTCATTCTTCACACGAACAGAGACTGGAGTTTTTGGGCCGATGGGGAATTAAACTTCTATATTTCTGTTGCCTATCCGCTGTGACATAAATACTCGACGCCGAAAAATCCCTTGTGTCTGAGTATGATTGCCTTCCAAGTGTAGGGTTTGTAGTTGACTGTAGAGATCTTTTCTTGACCTGCATGTTCTTCCACAGTGAAGACATCAGTTTCCAGGTGGAGGGCAGTCCCAGTCGGGGTTGTCTTGAAGCTCCTTCCTCCTGACACGTTTCTCCCTTTCTCCCTCAATTCGTGCCTTTTAAAATTCCACAGCATTGTCAGCCGACCTCCAGTTATACGCTCAAGAATCAGGGCTTCCCAATTCTCGGCATCTATGCCACAGTTTTTAAGATTGGCTTTGACCCATCTATAAATAGCTTTTCCTGTCCACCAACATTTTGTTTTCCAACCTGAATTGGGAGTATAGTAACTGCTTGGGGAGACGGTGATCAGGCATTCGGACTACGTGGCCTGTACAGCAAAGTTGATGGTGGAGGATAATGGCTTCAGTGGTGGTGGTCTTTGCTTCTTACAGTATGCTGACATTCGTTCGCCTGTCTTCCCAAGGGATTTGCAGGATTTCTTGGAGTCAATGCTGATGGAATTATTCCAGAAGTTGAGTGTGATAACTGTAGATGGTCCACGTTTCTCAAGCGTATAACAGGGTTGGGAGGACAATAGCTTTACCTCGCATAAACAAGCACCTTGAGGATCTGGACATTTAAGTCTCTCTATGAATTTCGAGATCCTCAAACATTCTCTGCTTCCTTTGGAAAAATACTGCACTCGCAGAGCTCAGACTGCATTGTAGTAACTGTAGTAAACTGAGGACAAAGTAGTAGTGGAAGGGGAAAACTGGAACAGTTGAAAAGCAACTAAGAAAGTGGGTGAACACAGAATTAATTAGAAGCACCCTTCTAATTAATTGAGAATTTACTGTGAGTTATGTAGCAAGAGCAAGAAAATTAAGCCAAAAGGGAACAAGTCTGCTTTCCTCCAAGAAATGTAGTGATGGCAAAGGGCTCATCTAAACCAACCAGCTATCTTTAAACTGTGGTGACTGTACTATGAACACTGCAAAAGCACACTGCAGTGTTTTTAAAGAGTTTAGACTGACTTAAGTTAAATTGGGGGAAAGTCTGGAATAAACCCATGAGTGCATTGCCGTGCCACCACATCACACAATGAAACCAACCCTGTGATGTGAACAACCAATGCACTGATATATATTTTGAACTTTGGAGTGCAGCGAGGCTGATGAAAGACAACCAAGAGCACGGGTAGGCATCAGTTGGCCAACTGAACCTCTGGGATACGTAATTGCAATCCTCCACTGCTAACTGTCACTTTGGTTTATGTTGCACATTCCCCAAGCAGGAAATTGCAAAAATGATATGTTATCCATGACTGTCAAGCTGTGAATATTGTGGATTCTAGAACCGGTTTGAGCCCACCTTCTGTGGTCAGTGTCATCACCATATTGGCCTCAAACCTGTTTCAGAAATGGCAATCTAATCATCTGCACAATGAAACCAGTTTCTGCCAAACTGGTTTGAAACCATTCAGAGCAGGCATGTAGTCAGGGGGGGCTTAGGGGCTTCAGCCCCCCCCAAATTCTCAGGGTGGTCCACAAAAAAGGCCTTACTGGTACATTATTTAAACTGTTATGCTTATTCATATCATGATCTGATCACCATGCTCATTATAACATTCATGGGGTTATTGGGATAACAATACAAAAGGTTTGCTAGGGTAGACCCTTTTCCACCCAGTCTCACGCCCCCCCCACCAAACTCAGCCCCCCCGAATCAAAATCCTGGCCACGGCCCTGATTCAGAGTGGATCAGTGTAGAAAACTCCAAAGCAACTTGCATGTGTTAAACCTCCTGTTTTCTCCTTCGTACTAATGATAGTCCTTTGCTTTTCTCCATTGTAGTTGTTTGAATTGTTCCCATGGATCATGAAGCGTCTTCCAGGGCCTCACATGAAAGCACTAGAGAGCTCAGGGCTTATGTTTTCATTAGGGAAAAAAGAAATACTTAAACATAAGGAGAAACTGTCCTCACATGAGCCACAGGATTTCATCGATTACTACCTGCTTCATATAGAGCAAGTAAGTATCTGATTTGTATCCAAGGAAGAGCAGCCCCGGAGTTACAAACATCCGTCTTCCAAACAACTCATATGACCTCATCAAATGCGACCTCACCCCACAGAGGGGTGGTGGTGGTGCCTTCTTATCATTTCCATTCATTTTAATGCCGGAGTCCCATTGTGCCCATAAAACAGTGCAGGACTGCTTCCAATGGATTTCATCTTTACAATATTTAGAAACATTAAATTTGTGAAGTTGGGGAAATATCGACTCCACTGCTCTCTCTGCACATAGATATAACTAAAACTGGGTATTTTAAGGTAGGATGGGCTCTTTTGTATAGTTCTCAATTTACTGTGTAAACAGAAGGCCTGTGAACATCACACTTGAAAGATGATTCCCCCTGCTTCTCCCCCTGGCCTATTATTGAATGAGGTCCTTAAGTCTCATACACACATGCAGTATTAAAGACAACATTGAGGAGTAGCTTTGTTATCAGTCATAAATTATACTTTACGTTCACATTTTCAGGAAGAGAAGAATGATCCTAACTCTATATTTAATGAAGATAACCTGGCTCATTGTATTAGTGACCTTTTTATTGCTGGAACACATATATCTTCATCGTTTATGCAATGGGCAATTCTCCTTTTGGCAAATCGTCCGGATATCCAAGGTAAACAAGGTCTTTGTGCATAGAAACATGGGGCAATCAGATCCAGCTTCTCCTCTAATAATGCCTCCCACTGATGAGATTGAACCTATGAGCGGTGGTGCAGTGGGTTAAATCACTGAGCTGCTAAACTTGCTGACTGGAAGGTTGGCGGTTCAGATCCAAGGGATAGGGTGAGTTATTTATTTATTTATTTATTTTGATTTATTAGTCGCCACTCTCGTCAGGCTCGGGACAACTTACATATGCTTAAAACACCATAAACACACAGCAAAACATCAAAATTAGCACCAATTATTAAAACTATACAATAGTGCACAGCGCACAATAAAATACTCCCATGGCCTACAGTGGCAGAAGACCTGGAGTTATTTACTGAACGAATACCTGTACAAACAAAAAGGTCTTACAAGCCTTCTGGAAGGCTAGTAAGTTAGGCAATGCGCGGATTTCGGGAGGAAGAGCATTCCAAAGTATTGGAGCAATGACACTAAAGGCGTTGAGGTCATGGCACCGCAAGAAGGTTAAGGGACAGTGGTCTTGCGGGACAATATAGGGGGAGGCGGTCCCTTAGGTACACTGGCTCCAGACCATTCAAGGCCTTGAAGGTTAGAACCAGCACTTTGAAGGTGATCCGGTGCTCTAGTGGAAGCCAGTGCAGTTCACGCAAAAAGGGCATAATGTGGCAGCAAGATGGTAAGTCTGCCAGCAGCCGGGCTGCAGCATTTTGCACCAGGTTAAGCTTAAGCTTCCAGATCACTGACAAAGAAAGGCCAATGTAGAGAGCATTACAGTAGTCCAATCTTGAGATGACCATGGCTTGGACCACTGTGGCTAGGTCATGACTGGACAGGTAGGGGGGCAGCTTCCTTGCCTGCTGGAGATGGTAAAAAGCTACTCCGCTGGCGATGGAGATATGCTTCTCCATCGACAGTTGAGAGTCTAGTGTAACTCCAAGACTCTTAACAGATGACGACGGACGTAGCGTCGCGCCATCCAGGATTGGAAGCTGGATCTCTCCTGTACCCGGATGACCAAGCCACAGGATCTCCATCTTAGCCGGATTCACCTTCAACCTACTGGCTCGCAGCCATCCAGTAACGGCTTCAAGGCAACGATGGAAATTATCGGACGCAGAGTCGGGCCGACCCTCCATCCCCAGGACGAGCTGGGTGTCATCCGCATATTGGTGACACTCCAGACCGAGTTCCCACTGTTAGCCCCATGTTCTGCCAACCTAGCAGTTTGAAAACATGCAAATATCAGTAGTTCAATAGGTATCACCTCGACGGGAAGATAAATGGTGCTCCATTCTGTCATGCCAAGCACATGACCTAGGAGGTGTCTAAGGACAATGCCAGGTCTTCAGCTTAGAAATGGAGATGAGCAGCACCTCCCAGAGCTAGAGATGAAGGGGAAGCCTTTACCTTTATCAGTGAATCTGTGTGTCATTGTTTCTAGACATTTAATTTTAGCCTTTTTGACTGTATATCCTGGAATCCACCCTGAGTATTCTCAGGGAGATAGGGTGAAATAAAAATAAATTGTTGTTGTTGTTATGGAAAACATCTGTTTTAAATATATTCATTAAAAATAACTATACTTTTAAAAAAATGAAATGTGTGACTGTGGAGCAGAACAGACAGTTCCGCATTTGTATGCTTGTCCACTATGCCCTGCCTCATGTACAGAAGTAGACTTTTTGGAGGTTACAGATGATGCCGTTGCCCTTTTTTTGGTCAAAAGATATTTAGCCGCCCGCGCTCCTTCTATTTTTATCAGTTTTATACTAATTTATGCAATGCTTTTTGAACTAAATAAATAAATAAAAACTTATAACAAATTATTCCAAATCTTTAATTATGGTCAGTGACCAGTAAAGAATCCCACATGATAACAATCCATCCACAACAGTGTCCGTGCACATATTCAGACACATAAAACACCTCTGAACAGCCCCTGATTATTAACCCAGTTTTGTTTCCAGATTATCCTTTTTAAACTGGATTGTGTGGCAGTGTAGATTTAGATAATCCAGTTCAAAACAGATAATCTGGAAACAGAAACCGGATGACATGGCAGTGTGGATGCAGCCAAAGTCTTCAAAAAAAAAACTATTAAAATAGGATAGAAATGTTATGCTTGGATTGGGGGAAGTTTAAGATTTCAATGACATTTTGGAAGAAAAGAAGAACAGAAATGTAATCAATTGAATGTGATTTGGGAATCATTAGACATTTCAATTCAGTATAATACATTTTTATGAAATTGTTCATTTTGTCAAATAATCTGTAATATATGGCTTGGCTGACTTACCAGCCGAGCAGATTGCGGAGGTGGCATGTCCTCACCGCCATCTTGTTCGGAGGAAAGAGAGTGGGGGGGGCTTCTTCTTCCCAGAACCCCCCCCCCCCCCGGGTGGCGGGAAGATTCCCGCCACAAGTGCCAGCCAGCCAATGGCAGGGCTGGCCCCGCCCTGCCCTTCGTCTTCAGCTGGCCGGCCCTCACTTCCGCCCAGGCAGCATACTTAAGACTGCCTGGGCTGACCTGCTGCCACGCGGGGCCACATCTTTCTTTTCCTCCCACCCTCCCTACTTGTATTCATTCCTTGTTTGGTTTGCACTTTGTATTGATGTATTACATTGTTTGCACTATGTTCACGTTTTTGTTATTATGTTCTATGTCACAACTCTCTGTTTGGCGTGTGGCATGGGCCCTGGATCTGGTTGGCTTATTGCCCCTTGGTCGTAAGGGGGGATAACGCCCTGGCCCCCTGGGGTGCCAAGTTCCAGTCGACCGGTATTGGGCCGGTGGCACCCAGGCACGCAAGCGTCTTCGGACATACGTGGGCTGTCCTTCCCCTGATCCAGGACCCATGCATGGCCGCCAACCCTTGTTCCTGTTTTTCAATAAATGAGTTGTGGCCAATTTACATCCAAAAACTCTTGTGTTCGTGCTTCATTGGTTTTATGGCGGGAGGTGTATCACCCTTACACACGCAATCAAAATAAAGCTTTCATCTATTTCTGTCTATTTCCTCAGATAAAATCATCAAGGAGATAGAATATGTTTTGGGTTCCTCTTCCATCTGCTATGAAGACCACAAGCGGCTGCCTTATACTAATGCTGTGTTTCATGAGATCATGCGTTACAGATTTGTGGTGTTAATAGGGACCGGAAGGCGAACTACTAAAGACGTGAACATTGGAAGTTTTTTCATCCCAAAGGTACAGATTACAGTTCGGACTGCACGTCTGTATCCTAAGAACAAGGAGGTTCACAAGTTGGCATTTTGAGAAATGTATAATCACACAGGACAGAGCAAGTATGGTGTAGTATATGAGTAGCGGAGTATGATTCTGGAGACTAAGGCTGGCAATGGAAACTCACTAGTGAGCTTGGACAGGTAACACTGTTCTTTCTCAGAAGAAGGCAAAGGCAAATATACTCTAAACATTGCTTGATAGGTTCACTTTGGTGGTTGTTTGGTGGTTGTTGGGAGTCTTGAAGTTGTTTCCCAATCATGGGAACCTTAAGGTGAATCTATCATGGGGTTTTCTTGCTCAGATTTATTCAGAAGATGGTTGTTTTTGCCTTTTGATGTTTCAGTGGTGCCTGTCACACCATATCTGCTTTGCCATGTTCAGTTAAGCTCATCTTGTTTATACTCCATACCCTGGACATTAATTTAGATCTGTTGAAGACCATCCATGGTCCCTACTAGCCATTAGATTACTAACTGGAGCTACATACAGGGGGCATACCACCCCCCTGTTGTGTCAGCTCCACTGGCTGCCGATCCACTTCTGAGCTCAATTCAAAGTGTTGGTTTTGACCTTTAAAGCTCTATACGGTTCTGGCCCAGCTTACTTGTCCGAACACATCTGCCCCTATGTCCCACCTCGTAATTTAAGATCTTCCGGGGAGGCTCTGCTCTCGCTCCCGCCAACTCTCAAACGCGGTTGGTGGGGACAAGAGAGAGGGCCTTCCCGGTGGTGGCTCCTCACTTGTGGAATGCGCTTCCAAGTGACATACAATCGACCTCGTCCGTCCTAGCATTCAGGAAAAAAGTAAAATCTTGGCTATGGGACCAGGCTTTTGCACATTAGCACAATGCAGCACTTTGTATTGGAATTGTTGATGGATATGGCTCAATGCTTATGTTGTGGATGGAAAACACTGCTTTAAACTTAAGTGAATGTGTATTATGTAATAATGCTAATTGTATTTTAATGCTGAATATTTATGGTTGTATATTGTATATTGTGTATTGGCATCGAATTGCTGCCTTTTGTCAAGTCACTGAGTCCCCCCTGGGGGGTTGAGAAGAGCAGGGTAGAAATGATGTAAATAATAATAATAAATAATTAAATCCTTGGACCCCCTTCTACACCACCATATCCAGATTATCTGTTTTGAACTGGATTATCTGACAGTGTAGACTCATATAATCCAGATCAAAGAAGATAATGTGGATCATCTGTTTTTATAATCTGGATTATATGGTATTGCATAAGAGGCCTTTGTTTTATCTATATGTTAGCTCATCACCGAACAAATGGTTAAATGATTATATTTGAGTTAAGACTAGCCAAGAAGAATTTCTGCCATGTTTTGGACCTTCTTGGATGGTCCACAACTATTTGTACACACCTTGATCCATTAGGATGGCAGAAATATCCATTGTCTTCTTCCATTGAACATTGCACAGTAGAAACATTGGCAATAAGGCATGCTTTGGTAGAGTGATGTAATAAAACCATTGTATAATTAGGTGAGTGTAAATTTACATTGTGCAAGCCTCGGCAACTGCAAAATATGATTGGGCTATGATAAGCTATTAGATAGCCCGTTCCAACTCAATGTTTGTTTGCTATTATGTCTATCTTTCAGGAGACAATTATTGTACCCGATATGTATGGTATTCTTCATGATCCTCAGCACTGGGAGACTCCTGAAGAATTTAATCCCAATCATTTTTTGGACAAAGATGGAAATTTCATTACTAGAAAAGAGTTTGTGGTGTTTGGTGCAGGTAAACATACTGGGCAAGTCATACTCTCTCAGCATCATAAGAAAGAGGCTCGGGCCCGAATCAGTTTGAATGAAAATGATTTGTAAAATTGGGTGGTCTGATTTGTATAATCTCCGAAAACAGAATGGGGAGGAGGGAACAGAAAAGCTGACCAAAATGCATTAAGGATGCCAGATTTTATTGGCTGCTGGAAATGTTGGAGTTACGTTTGCAATATACCTGCGACAGGGGTCTGCCATGGGGCTCCTGGAGAAGGTGGAATTATTGCAGCATCTTTTTCTCCTTCCCCCACAGCAGCAGCAGCTTCCCTCCATTTCTTTTTGGAGAGGGCCGTGCTGGGAATTCACTTTCCCAGCAGCACTTGCAGGGGGCAATCATTGAAAAGTCTCTGAGTTCCTCTCAGAGCATGATGGGAGTTGAAGTTTTTCTCAGTGTGTGTTTGTGTTTCTCACCCAATAGAAAGCCTGGTTGTGTCCATGCTCTGATTGGATGAGAATGGACATAACGGGTGACTACAATTCCCAGAACCCTCTCTTGCAGTTTGTCTTTTTAAAAAAAAATGTTATGGTAAAAACTTAAAGGAATTCTTTAAAAAATCAGTAGATTGGTGAATTGTTTTGAAACTTAGCTAGTCTCCAGTTATAAATGGAATTTAAAACCGAAGTAAATTTCATGCAGATGGGTCTTAAAATGACTGAGAATTGAGCCTTTAAAGTTTCCATTGTAGTCAATGGGGTGAATCTTTGCCAAATAAAAACAGCAACGCCCCTACTGATCAGAGTAACTTTTCAATAAGCAGAATAAGGGGTTAGCCCAGGCATGGGCAAAGTTCAGCCCTCCAGGTGTTTTGGACTTCAACTCCCACAATTCCTAGAGTTGGGAGGACAATAGCTTTAGAAACAAGCCAATCTTTATAAACAAGCCAATCTTCCACTGTTAGTTCTTGTCGAAATATTAAATATTGTGAAATGATATAGGTTCAAAAATGGAGTCGCTCATGCTTTATTTCTTTCTCTCATGTATTTAGGAAACAGGTTATTATTTCTTGCTAGTTAGCTGAGAAAGTTCTATGTTGCAAAGCAGGATGTTAGGGGCTGCAGAGCTGCTTCTGTATGGGCAACAAGGGCATCATCGTCGGCAAAAAGCAGCTCACGGACTAGATAGTTAAGTGTGAGCCTTTTGACAGCTTAAGTTGAACAAGCTACCATCAGTACGGTAGCGTATATATATGCAGTCTTCTTCGAGGTCTGCCGTAGCCCTTTGGAGCATCATGCTGAAAAAGATTGTAAATAGGGTTGGTGCAAGAATACAACCTTGTTTCATGCCATTAGTTATTAGAAAGGGCTCTGAGAGAGCATTGCCGTATCTGACTTGACCGCGCTGGCCCTCATGTAGCAGGATAATCATCTTGAGGAATCCAGTCATTCCAGGATCTGCCACAGACCTTTTCTGCTCACAGTGTCGAAGGCTTTGGTATATGTACCTTCTGTGCTGTTTTTGAGAAAATTCATTATTTAAGTTTAATCAGAATTTTTGGGAATGACTCACATGTCCAAATCCTCTCTCAACAGAGTCACAGAAAGGATACTATCTTGGAAGAACTGAAGTTTTTCAGGTTCAGCTACTGAGTCCAAAGATTGGAGTTTTCGGGCAGGGAGTGGCAGAATGATAGTTTCATTGAATGCGAAATTCCAATAACACAGTGGTTGGGAAAAGAGTCTTTCAAATCAGGAGATTTTTGTGTTTTTCATGCTGGCTTCACAGCCAGTTATGCATTTAGATTCACAGTCAGATGAACAGGTACAGATGAAACAAAAACCTGTTGCTAGACAGTTGGAAGCAAACAGTTCTGTTTTAAAAAGAGATGGTTCTCAAGAGAAAAAGGTTGTTAGTGAATCTACTTCTGTTTCTAATAGTTCAGAAAAATAGGTCTGACAGAGAGGTGTCTGTTGATGAAATCTGATGGAGGAGAAAGAGTAATTCTCAAATGTAGTTCTAAAATGAATAAGAGAATTCCTTCACAAAGATTTCAAGTTAAATTTGTACAGACTAAAGAGAAACAATGGGACTTGTGTGTGCCTCAGAGTTACACAGAGATGTTAAATATAGATGAATCTGGAAGAAATACTTGGCAGGGAGCGATGCAAAGTGAACTTGATTCTTTGAAAGATTCAAGAGTCTTGGTGAGTTTTGAAACTTCTGTTGTTTCAAAAGTGTTCAATTATGTTGGGGTGTACAAAAGGAAAAGCACCAAGGATGGTGTTTTCTTGTTCAAAGCTGGTTTGGTAGCTAGAAGTTTTGAATAGCAATTTTTGGAGAATTTCAATGAGATTTGTAGCCGTACAGTTTCAGGTTGGCAAGAAAAAATTTAAATACTTTGATGTTAACACTGCATGCAGTTTTGGAGGAGAAAGTGTATATGACAGCTATTCCAGATTTTGAAAAAGATCTTACAGTCAGGTCTTGTTTTCTGGAAAAGTCTTTTTGTGAGCTTTAGCTGAGCACACGAAATTGGACCATTAATTTGGACTAAGTGTTGTCAAAACAGGGTTTTGATGCTTACAAGTTAGATTTTTATTTGTACTCAAAAGAGAGTGAAAATGAACAAATGGTTGTTGTTATTTATATAGATATGTTGATGTGTGTTGATTCCTCTAATAAAGAGTTTGAAGATGTACACAAGTGTTTTAGCATAAATATTGTTAAAATTGAGAATGGTTTTGAATTAAATCAAACTGACAAAATTTATGATCTTTTAAAACGTATTAGGATGGAAAATGAAAATTCCATGACCCTACAGTTTGTGAAACATGTAGATGAGCCAGGTTTTTGGGGTTTTTTGGAAAACTATTACATTGGTCTTTTTGTAATAGCATTTTCCAGTACATTGTTTCGGGCGCACGTTCTGATGTTGCATTTTCTGTTGGTCTGCTGTGTCAAAGAGTGGAGAATCTAACACAGTTTGAGTGGACTGGAATTGGAGGAGTTTTGAGATACTTAGGTCAAGCTGCAGAAAAAAGTTTTATTTTAAGGTTTGTCAAGATGGCAAGGAAGCTTTAGAGATGCACTCTGATGGGTTTTTTAACAAGTTTAAAAGAGGGAACGTCTGTCACTTATTTTGTGATTAGGTACGAAGGTGCTCCATGTGTTGGAAGATAGGTCTTTTTAGTACTAGTAAAGCAGAGTATTTTTCTGATGTTTTGTCAGGTGTAGAATAGTTGAAATCTTTGATTAAAGGTCTGAATTCTAAGTTAGATATGCAAGTTTTTGTTGACTTTCAAACTTGCACCATTTTGAGCGAGTCAGAATTTCATGACGAAATCTAGATACATCAGTGCTAGATATTAAAATGTGCAACAATTCCTCTAAAACAAGAAAATTGTTCTTAATTATGTTTCTTCTGCTGAGAATTTTTTTCTAACAAGTTAATCACTTGGGGTTGAATATCACAATAAGTTTTGTAAAGAATTGAGTTTAAAGATGTAAGCATATATCATTTCATGGAGGAGTGTCGAAATATTAAATATTGCAAAATGATATAGGTTCAAAAATGGAGTCACTCATGCTTTATTTCTGTCTCTCGTGTATTTAGGAGACAGGGTAATATTTCTTGCTAGTTAGCTGAGAAAGGTCTATGTTTATTATTAAGTCTAGATAAAAAGTCATCTAAGTCTTCATGTTCCCATGAGAAGTGCAGGTGTTCTGAAATGTCAACAAATGCTATGTCTGGGAACAAGAATGTTGTAGAATGTTGTAAGATAAACAATTTTTAATTAGTGGGTGTGTTTTTCATAGCTTGGTTCAACCCATACTGATGATGTGCTGATGATAGTTTAATGACTCTATCCAATTATATTACATAAAGTAGGAGGAGCTTCTAAGTTGTAGTTTATCACTATATAATGAACTCCATTTTGATTCCTTTTAAATCATGTAGCCATCATGTAGCCATCATGTAGAAGTCCTGGTTTGTTCCTGCATTATGGATGTAATTCTGTTGTATGTTATTTTTTCTTCAATAAAAGCAATATGGACTTGGTTTTCTTTCCTAAGTTATGTAAGTTCTCAAACTTGTCACATTGCCCTTGACTTAGCTCTGCTGTGTTTCCAGTGCTCTGCAAATATGAAACTTGGTTTTGAGTTTCTGACTACAAATCCCATAATTCCTAATAGGTTATGGGCCCAGGATGATTGTTTATGGAGTATATGGCTTGGAAATGAGCCTGTTTTTTTCTGAAGTAATGGACAAACCCCTGGCTAGCAATTGAAGCAGTGAAGTGCTTTTCTGTAACAGATGGAAAGGTCTACATTTTTTGTTTTCCCAGCATTTTCTGTTTACATAGAAGTCATTCGGGAACTGACTGAAGTCAGCCAAAGAGGGAGTTCAATTGATGGACTGCTTCGGTGCAGAGTTTTTGTTTTGGAGTAAATTCTTTGGTGCCGAGCTACTAAGGCCAACACGTGTGTTGCATTCTTGTATTGCCGTGCACTAAGAAAACTCCTACAAGGTCTGCCTGGAAAGTCTGTGGTTTTTTTGAGGCTGCTGTTTTTTCCCTGGCTGGCTGTTAGAGCAGAGAGAAAAGCCAGAGCTGTTGAAGATGTTACTTTCATTTTCCTGAGTCAGTGCTGGAAAGCTGATTGATTCAGAGGAGCTGTCGGAGGAGAGATGACAAATCCAGGAGTCGCTTTCCGATGACAAGCCATGCTGGTGAGATGTGATTTTATGGTGATTGAGGAAGAAAGGTGTCAGAAGCATCTGCCGAAAGGCTGTTAAAGAAGACACCAGATTCCAGAAGGAAAACTGCACAGTGTGTGTGTGGGTGACTGCCAGAATAGCCAAAGGAAGCTCTGCATCAGAGTGTGGTGTTACTGAGTATTTTGGCTGTGGGCGTAATCTTTGGGTCTCCAAGGGTCACCAGAAGAGATAAAGTCTTCCTGGAACTTTCAGGTGTTAATTTTCTGTGTCTCCTGTGTCCTTGCCTTGGCTGAGGGAGCTAGATGAATGGAGGACAGCAGAATGAGTCGGATTGCAAAATGCACTGGGATGGGTTTGCAGAAGACAAACTTTACCTAAATGGCTGAGACCAAAGCAAAGTCACGGTTTGTTGGCTTTGAATGCCGAAGAAGAAAGAGATACTTTGCAGGACTGTCAGAATGTATTTCTGGTTTCTGGCAATTTTGATGTTCTTTCATTGGACAATTTCATTCTTGATTCTGGATCCTTCCAGTTTCTGGTAAAGTTTTAAACAATTTTTGAAAAATGTGAATGTGATATGTAGGGAGGATTTGCATTTTAATGATATGGAATGTGCTCTGAAAAATGTGTATAATGTGAAAGAAGTTGCATATAACATTTTAAGTATCAACAAACTTGATGAAATAGGTTTTCAAGTGCCTTTTTGAGAAGACATGTGTTTGTTGTTTGATTCCAATGGCGAATAGTTTCAGTTAGTCAATGAGAAAGGATTTTTTGTGTTAAAATCTTATCAGAATGCTACTGATTCTGCCAGATATGAAATCCCTAATAATCCTCCATTATTGCATGGCAAATGTGTTCATGATCTTCATAGGAAGATGGGTCATAAGTCATGCAATTATATGAGAAAAATTGTTGCTTTATGTGAAATACCAATGCCAGAGTGTAAAAGGGTTATTTGTTTGTTCCTTTTGTTCATCAGATAACTTTAAGAGAGCTTTGATAGCTAAAGTAAATTCTAGAGTGACTGAAAGAATTTGGAACTGGTTTATGTGGACTTTTCTGGTTCCCATTCTATTGTCATAGGTGATTCAAAGTATTTCTTGATATTGATGAATGATTACTCAGGATGTTACTAATGTTTAGGCAGAATTGCTTCTCTTCTAATTTGAATCTGATGGGTTCCTTTGAGATGGAGAAGTAGATCATGGCTTACACATTGATAGCCCAGTTTTCAGATTGTTCTCTGTTAACTGAATGTGATACATATTCATTTTCTGCCTTTATTTCCCTTGCAGGGGCTCGGGTGTGTTTGGGAGAACATTTGGGGAGGATGCAGTACTTCCTCTACTTGACCAGCCTGTTGAAGGCATTCCATTTGCAGCCGCCTCTGGGAATCAAAGAACTCAGTGAAGAACTGGTAGTGGGAACGATGTTGTTACCCAAACCTTACAAAATTTGTGCTGTTCCTCGTGAAAGTTCATCATAAAGTATACAAAATGCAATAGACTCTGGGTTAACCAACAAGCACTCATAGGGATTGAGATGCAGAATAAATATAGTTCCTGGTGGAGAGTTATTTTTGGAAATGGGCCTAACTAATATTATACCTTTACTATACCATACCATAAACTCTGTAATGATTTTATATTAATTTTGAAATACAGTAGTTGAAATTAAGACAAATGAAGATAAAAATAAAGAGCTTTCCTGAATTATACATGTATTTTAACAGTCATTTAAAGTATTTTTCTTGGTTGCTTGAGAGCTCTGATTGGTTTTGTTTTGGTTAACTGAGAGTTTACTGTAATTCCAATGGCTTACAATATAATGCTGTGATTTTAAAGGAAATGTACTATTCATTTAATGCTCCCAAACTTCTTCCCCACTCAGAGAACCTGAAGCAAACCTGACACATAAAGTCTATCATAATCATAAAGAGATTTTGTCTCATTCTGTTCTGCTGACTTTGCATCAATTGCTCTGCTGATGAAAGGGAACTCTTAAAACTTCAGTCCCGCAGAGGCAAGCCATCAAAGCAAATCAACCAGTCTCCCTTTTAGGTAACAAACACACTGGGTCAGATACGCATAAGCATACATTAATCAATGTATTAAAGGTATCACAAATCGTGGTGTAATATTAATAATCTACATCAGTATCATTAAATAACATCAACCAAGTCAATATTCAATGCACACATACAATCAATTCAATTACTGTAAAACTGGAAGGTCCATAATCCACACTATATATGTAGTGATAAACCAATCAATGAAAAAGCCAAATCAGCCGTAAAGAACCAAATGCCGTGGTTTACATTACCCAAGGACCAACTGCTCACTGGTTCAATAGCAATGTAAAGGTTCCCAAATGATGGAAATTCCCATGAAGAGGAAGCGGTAAGCCACTATGGCAAACAATACGGGGCAATCCAAGTGTAGGGAGGAATCCAGAAGAAAATGCTGCTCAATATTATAAATGAAGCAACTGCCGGTAAGTGTGCCAAAAGACTCGCTCCTCGCTCACACAAAGTCTCTGTGAAAATTCCAATGCAATTGAAATTCCCATAGCGAGGGAGCAGCAGACCGTGAAAAAGCACCAATGCGGAGAAGATAGACTCGGGAATCAGTGAAGGTAGTAACTATCTCCAAGTATCTCCAAAATTAGATGGAAAATCCGAATGGTGCAAGCACTGGCCCCAAAGCTCCTCCAGAAAGTAAAGCACAAAAGGGGAAATATATCCGCCAATTCCTCAAGCGCTGGCAATCCAAGTGAAGGGAGGGGTCCACGGGCGATGTTGCGTGGTGCTGATCAGCAAAGCAACTGCTTACGGGTAAAAAAAGTAGTTGGATCCAGTCTGTTTCGTTCCATAAACTGAAACTTCATCAGCGCGCCATATTATACAGTAGAATCTGCTGCTTCACAAGCCATTTGTAGCAACCCAGTTCCCTTTCGTGCCTGGGGGGCAGGGGGCAGCACCGGGGGTCCCACTTGCATTAGGGCCAGCTGCAGCTGATGAGGACATGGAGGAAGGGGCTGATGAGTTAGCTGGGCCTTCCTCTCCCACAGAGAGCTTGGCCTGGGATGATGAATGGCCTGATGGCTATGACAGCTGGGAAAGTCAGGCTGACCCTGAGAGTGCTGATTCAGATCAGTATGAGAAACCAGGTGGTTTCGGGTTGCAGGAAAGGATCAGGGAAACAGTGGAGGATGAGCCCATGGAAGCTGAAAGGGAGTTCGGCTCTCATGAAGATAATGACCCAGGTGCTGGGAGGCAAGGACGGAGCTTTGATAGGAGACAGAGCATTGAGTCCAGCAGGAGAGATTGGCACCGTAGCCTAGAGCGCCAGAGAAGCGCTCGATCCCGTAGCACAGATTGGCGCAGAAGCCTAGAGCGTTGGGGGCCTCGCCAAGGAAATTAAGTATAGGATCAGTGGGAAAGGATCCTCAGTAGCTCGGCCACTTCTGTTCTAAAGGGAGTGAAGCGGGCGAAGATCCACGGAGCCAGGTTGCCGGCTCGTGTCTTGCCAAGAAGTTTCTTGGGCTTTGTTATGAACTTTGCCTTGTTCCTTTGCCACGGACCAAGTTCTTGAACCGCATTGTTTTTGCGGAGTCTTTGCTACGTTTGCCTTTGGATTTTACTTACGGACTCTTTACCTTTTTGATTGAACTTTTGATACTTTTATGGACAATTTACCTTTTCACCTGTTTCTTATTATTCAATAAATAGTTAGCTGATTACCGTCTCTGTGTGTGTGATTAAGGGGCTGGGCCGAGACCCTGCATCGTGACACCATTTCCATTAATGACATAATATCTGCAATGTATATCTATTATATAAAGGAGGTCCCGTCATGGAACGACTGCCATAGATAGAGAAACCATCCAAGGCAGAAACACCAAATTTGGCAACAAAAATAGGCCTCAGGCAAGGTAGGTTTTAAGCAAAAAAACTTTCCCCCAAAAAACCTAGAAGGCCCCCAAAACAATGATACAAAAAAACTACATTTCCCAGCGTCCTTTGCGGCCGCCAGCGAATCCCATTGGCCAACATCGGCCCACACAAAATGCAGGGAGGCTGAGTTCCCATAGTAATGGTGGGCTGAGCCAGCCAAAGCTAGGTTAGAATGCTGAGTGATTTGAATTTAGTCAGTTGGTGTTTGTGGGTTAAACATACCTCTGCTAAACAGAAACCTACACAGTACAACCAACTAACACAGGAGGACATAACAACTCCCAGGAGGACATAACACTAACACAAATAGGGCACCAGGGACACAGGCACCACTGACAAACACATACCGCCGGAATAACAGAAACTTGCAAAACCCACAAAAAAAAACAATCCTGCAACACAAAAACCCACCCCAACCAAAATTCACAACAAACACCACTGGCAAAAGCAACACCCCCTCCACATCACAACCAGCACACAGCCAGACTGAGACAACTATGTCACCACAACACACACAAAATACACCCCACAAATACCTCACAACTTCCCCAACACAAAACCCAGGACTGCACTCACTACTCACCACCACACACACCTCCAAATACACACACGTCCCAGGTACAATACTCCAGCAATTCCTACCCACACAACACAACACAACTTCCTATCACAAGCCAACCCCCCAACCTTACGGGACCCCGCACACACAACACCTGCCACCACCACAAACAAAAACCAACTCCACCTATACTCCAACCACAACACAAAACTGCACTGATACTCTACAAACACACACAAACACCCAAAACACCCCACCCACACAAGCATTCCCCAACATACTACCACCCACAATGCCACCATGCACCCACTAACTCCCCAAAAAAGTATCACCTACACACAACACAATACGCACATAACACAACCTTGCATCTACTGCTCAACCCATTTGTATGCCATTCCTTCCTTCCACACAGGCATAAGCTGACCCAAAAGACAAGCCATGCTTCCTAAAAAGAACAGCATCGGATGACACACTCGCAACGCTACATACATCAAACAAAAAAGGGCAGAACAAACACCAGAACAGAAAGACACACCGACAACTCCACAGGACTTCAACATCCCACCCACCAGAACAACCCACCACGACACAGCCATGACCCCACCAAGACCATAAGTAACATCAATTCCAATCCTTACATACTCAGACTTTCTCGCATCTCCTAAATAGGGCACAGCAACGTGTGCCGGGTACAGCTAGTAATACATATAATATGAAAGGACCATGTATCACAACACCCAAAGGGAAGGCGGTCTGCAAAGTAATTTCATAGTAATCCGTCATCAAGCATAATACAACTTACCATAAGTAATATATCTAAGGACCTCAAAGAGATTAGTTGACCGCGATATGGTGGAGACAAAGGGGGCTGAGCCAACTATATACTCCTCCTAATTACAATGGTAAGGAGACCAATTAACTGCACCATATGTGCTGTAATTAGCCTCAGAACTCAAATAAGCAGGTCATAAATACTCAGACAATCGTTAAGACCCATAGGATTTTCACTACAAAGTAAAGTAATCAATTTATTTTCTGCATGGAGAAGAGCCTCACGTCCATTCATATGGGGTTTCGCGCTAACCCTTTCAAGCCCAATGAACTGGAATTCCTCTCTACATTGATGTACCATTCTGAAATGTTTATATAGTGTGGAGTCTTCAGGGCCTGATCTTATTCTCGATCGGTGCTCCCCAATTCTCACTTTCAAGGGACATGAAGTCTGGCCCACATAAATGAGGGGGTAATCACATAATATTGCATAAATACAAATTTTAGAAATGCTATTAACAAAGCTTTTTACCTTAAAAGACGTATTTTATGGCTCACCAAAATATCACGTTGAGAGGAAACAAATCTACACACACGACAATTCCCACACTTCCTTGTACCAGGAAAAAATGCCCATTGGTTGACGCAAGCTGTGGTCTGAATGAGCAAGGAAATCCCCTATATTGCCGGTCCTTTTAAAAGCTGGCATAGGGTACCCAACAAGGCCTGATATATCAGCCACTAAGGGCCAATATTTTTTTTACTATATTCAAGGTATTTTTTACTATGAACAGTGAAAGTCAAAGGCCAAACTAAGCTGTTAGTGGTTTGTCTATGAGATGGTGTAAGCAGGGATTCTCTGCTTAACTGATCTACTCTATTTTTGGCTTGTTAAATAATGTGAGTAGAGAAGCCTCTTTTAGCAAAATTGGACATCAGTATGGTGGCATCAGATTCATAGGTGGAAGATGTAGAGGAATTTCTTTTGATTCATATCAGTTGCGAAAAAGGTAAGTTGTTTTTTAAGTGGAATGGATAAAAGCTGTTGTAGTGGAGTAAGGAATTTCTGCTGTTGGCTTGCTATAGTTTTTAACTCTTAAAGTATGATTCTCTTTATATACTGTAACATCGAGAAAATTGACCTGGGTCTTGCTATATTGTGATGTAAATTTAATAGCAGGATGCCATGTATCTAGCCATTCATTGCAAAGAGGAATGTTGGTGTCTCCCTTTAATATAAAAAGATATCATCTATATATCTCCACCAGTACACAATGTTGTGCGTCATAGGGTTGGGGGAATTAGGAGATAAACGAATAGTTTTGAGGGAAGCTATACATAAATTATCTATTGTGAGGGTCGCTGTGGACCCCATGGCCACACCCCCTATTTGTAAGTAAAATTCCCCTTTAAAAGTAAAATAATTGTATTCAATTACGTAATCTAATACGTCCAGTTAAAAATGTGGGTGGGGGATTCATAGATTGAATTCTAGAATCCAAAATTTGGGAGATGACACATCTTGCTTCCTGGAGTGGAATATTGGTATAAAGGGCTGACACATCAGTGGAAGCTCAAATAAAATCAGAATCCAAATTAATACCTTCAATCTTGTTAATAAAATCCATAGTATCGCGGATGTAAGATGGTATTTTAACAACAAAAGGTTGGAGAATGAAGTCTAAAAATTTAGCCAATGGTTTGAGAATGCTTCCACAGCCCAAAATAATGGGTCTCCCTGGAGGAGGAAAGATCCCTTTTTGACAGGTGATAGAAAACAGGAATACAAGAATACATATTAATTAGGTACTGTGCAGTTCTGGAATCAATATAGCTTTCAATGACCTTCATTAATTTAGTACACCTTATCTTATTTTATTTTATTCCAGAAAATGTGTTTGCACCATTTTAGTTTTATGTCTAAAATATGTCAAGAAAATAAAACATAAGTTATTGTTTTTGACTACAACTAAGCACCTATTAAAAATAATAAAAGAGAAAGATTAAATCAAAATTGTGGTTATTTATTCGTTCAGTCGCTTCTGACTCTTAGTGACCTCATGGCCCAATCCATGCCAGAGTTCCCTATCAGCCATGCCCACTCCCAGCTCCTTCAGAGTCAAGCCAGTCACTTCAAGGATAACATCCATCCATCTAGCCCTTGATCGGCCTCTCTTCCTTTTTCCTTCCTTTTTCCCCAGCATCATTCTCTTCTCCAAGCTTTCCTGTCTTCTCATTATGTGGCCAAAGTATTTCATCTTTGCCTCTAATATCCTTCCCTCCAGTGAACAGTAAGGCATTATTTGCTGGATTATGGACTGGCTTGATCTTCTTGCAGTCCAAGACACTCTCGGAATTTTCCTCCAATGCCACAGTTCAAAAGCATCTATCTTCCTTAGCTCAGCTTTCCAAAATACACACACACAATCAAAAAGCTATACAAATGTACCATTCTCATTCTGTGATATTATATAATATTATATAATCATATATCTTTTGTCAGCACTCTAGTAATTCATGAACCCTACAGTTGACAAATTGCCCACATCATTATTGTAAAAAGGTAATTAACAAGTTCCAGTCTTTCTAAAATCTTTCTGCTCAGTCAGCGCAGTCAATTTGTCCAAATTTTTTAAGGTCAAGGTTTCCCCTTGACATTAAGTCTAGTCATGAATGAATCTGGGGTTTGGTGCTCATCTCCATTCCTAAGTCGAAGAGCCGACATTGCCCATAGATACCTCCAAGGTCATGTGGCCAGCATGACTACATGGAGTGCCGTTAAAGTCTTGCAGAAGTCATACTTATTGATCTACTCATATCTGGTTCGATGTTCCAGCCTAAAGATAGACTGTGCCGGATCCAGATAACCCATGTCTTTCAAGAATACCTGGAGATGCGAGGCCACCACATGTTCCAAGAAAGGGAGATTGGAAACTGGCCGATAGTTGACTAATTGAATGGGGTCCAGTGATGGTTTTTTCAACAGCAGTTTTATTATAGCTTGTTTTAAGCTTGCTGGAATATTGCCTTCCCAAAGGGAGGCATTATCCACCACCTTCACTCACTTCGCAATCCCCCTCTGGCTTCCTTTAAAAGCCAGGATGGGCAGGGGTCTAGGCTGCATGTGGTCGCTCTCACCCCTCCAAGTATCTTGTCCACATCCTTGGGTTTCGCCAACTGAAAATCAGACAAGCAGGTGCTCCTGTTAAGAGACAGCTATTAACATGGTTATGGGCCAAAAACGGAAAGAAATGTGGAATACACCTGAAAATGATATAAAAAGGGGAGCTTTTCAGATGCTTGGATGTGCCGGAGACAGTGTTGCATCTGACACGCATTGCTTCTACAAAAAACGATCTAGTCTTCAGGAGAGGCCTTGTGAGTATGTGGATGTGCGCACAAGAGAATGAATGTGCCTATTTGATGCCAAGTCAATGTATGATTTCTAAATGCTTAATGAAAGTTATTTAAACCCAGATCCGATAGCTTTGGATATTCTTTCAATAACTATAGTCTTAAATTGCAGATTATTGAGTTTCCCCTCTTCTCTGGATAAGAACAAACTGCTTTTGCTTAAAGTATTGTTATTTGGGTTTTTTAGTGCAGTTTCTAACAGATAAAAATCTTCCCTTGTCCTCATATTATATATCTGGGGAAAAGTCTGGCGCAACTCTTCACAACTTACCTTTTCCATGTGATATTTTTTTATAAAATGGAGTTGCCCCCCGATCCAAGAATTCATCCGAGTGATCGACCAGTCCTTCTTTCGCAGCATCGTATCAGACAGGAACACCACTGGAAAATGGCCCAGCCAAAAAGTGAAAACATTTCCATATTGTTTTGCTACCTGCGTTTGGATCAAAGCAAAGAGAAAAAAGTTATAAGTACATGAAGCAAACTATCTCAGAATAATAAATCAAATGCTCGCCTTCTCCAGATCTTCACCTCTGGAGTTACTGCCCATGAGGAACTCCCCTTTTATCTCAAAGAATCATAGAATCCTACAGTTGGAAGAGACCTCTTGGGTCATCCAGTCCAACCCCATTCTGCCAAGAAGCAGGAAAATTGCATTCAAAACACCCCCGACAGATGGCCATCCAGCCTCTGTTTAAAAGAAGGAGCCTCCACCACACTCCGGGGCAGAGAGTTCCACTGCTGAACAGCTCTCACATTCAGGAAGTTCTTCTTAATGTTCACATGAAATCTCCTTTCTTGTAGTTTGAAGCCATTGTTCCACGTCCTAGTCTCCAGGGCAGCAGAAAACAACCTTGCTCCCTCCTCCCTATGACTTCCCCTCACATACTTATACATGGCTATCATGTCTCCTCTCAGTCTTCTCTTCTGAAGGCTAAACATGCCCAGCTCTTTAAGCTGCTCCTCATAGGGCTTGTCCTCTGGACCCTTGATCATTTTAGTCACCCTCCTCTGGACACATTTCAGCTTGTCAATATCTCTCTTCAATTGTGGTGACCAGAATGGGACACAGGTTTCTGGACCATCCATTTCACGTTTCTGGACCAACATGGAGGGTTACATAGAGCAGATGTAGGACAGATGTCCCATTGCATGCACAGAACTATTCTCACAGAACACTGCATTTCGAATACCATCTGACACTGGAGGTGCACAAGTAAGGCTCCATATGAACTCAATATTGTTTCTCATGGTGGTAATGTAAGTTTGTATCCAAAATGCAGAGGGACGTTTTGAGCATTATAGATATGATATTGAATGTGTACTATATGCTTTTTTGATTTATCCATGATACTTAATAGATTTTTCCATGATTACTGAGAATCCTGGATTGTTTCCTTCTTAATATATCTTATCAATATCTTTGATATCTATTCCTCTTACTCCTTGTAGTATTAGATTAATATTAACATTACTAAAATCAAACATACTAATAATAATTTCCATATTGAACCTACATCTCTTTTGTTCTCAGTTATCAAAGGGAGAAAATCTCAATGATCTTTACAAGCATTCTAATCCAGAGTCATAAGTTATAGCTTAATTAGTTAAAAAGTATCTCTACCGCTGTCTTGTCATCACATCTAATTCCAGACCTAATTCGCCATAGGCCTCCAATGATGGGAAAGGCAAGAGGTCCAGGTGGGTAATGTCTTCGTGACCACAGTAGTTTCAGAAAGTATAACAGCAGAAGAATTGGCAGCAAAACACTCAAAGATAACTGGATCTCTGCCATTCTGATGTATAACAGCAGAAGAATTGGCAGCAAAACACTCAAAGATAACTGGATCTCTGCCATTCTGATGTCTTTTCTTTAACCTTGAATATTTTCAACCAACCATGAGAGATATTGAAAGAAGTTGGTTGGATCTTCTTCCTTCAGTGATGATGGCGCTTCTCTCCTTCCCTCTCTCTTGCTTTCTCTTTCTCTGTGTGTCCTTCTTTCCTGCTAACATCCTTATATTTTATTCCAGATATTAAAAAATTAACAGCCAAATCATATTCTGATGCCTACCCAAGGAGATGTTTAATTGTGATGTGCCAAGGGTTGCTCCAACAAACCAATTAGAATGGGATAGATTAGACCTGGATTCCTGCCATCTGAGGGTTGCAGTTTTATGTGTGCTCCTGCCAACATAAGCAACCTATGCGACGACATTGACATCAACAACGACATCGACGATGACATTGACGACGATGATGACATCGACGACGTCTGCGGTGGCGTCGCCGTCGTAGGCGCCGTCGTAGGCACTGTTGTAGGCGCCATTGTCATCGATGTCGTCGTCGATGTCATCGTCGATGTCGTCGTCGATGTCAGCAATGTCGTCGTCACCGATGTTGTTGTCAATGTCGATGTCATCGTCAATGTCAATGTTGTCGTTGATTTCGTCGTTGATTCAGTCGATGTCGTCGTCAATGTCATCATCGTCAATGTCGTTGTCGTCGATGTTGTCGTCATCGATGTCGTCGTTGATGCCGTCATAATCGTCGTTGATGTCAATATTGTCGTCGCCGTGGTCAATGTTGTCGTCATGGATGTTGACGGCGTCTATGTTGTCGTCGATGTTGTCGTCGAAGTTGTCGTCGATGTTGTTGTCGTCGATGTCATCGATGTCGTCAATGTCGTCGTCAATGTCTTTGTCGATGGAGTCGTTGATGTAGTCGATGATCTCATGTTGTTGATGCGAATGTCGTTGATGTCGATGTTGTCGATGTCGTCGATGTCAACGTCAATGTCGATGTCGATGTCGATGTCGACGTCAATGTCGTCTTCGTCGATGTCGTCGTCGATGTCGTCGTTGATGTCATTTACGATGTCGCTGTCGATGTTGTCAGCAATGTCAGCAATGTCGTCGTTCTCAATGCCGTCGTCGATGTCGTCGTCATCATCAATGTCGTCGTAAATGTCGTTGTCGATGTCGTCAATGTCGTCGTCGATGTCGTCGTCGATGTCGTCGATGTCGTCGTCGATGTCGTCGTCGATGTCGTCGTCGATGTCGATGCCGTGTCGTCGTCGATGTCGTCATCGATGTTGATGTCGTGGTTGATGTCGATGTCGTCATTGATGTCGTCGTTGCTGTCGTCGATGTCGTTGTCATCAATGTCATCGTCGTCCATTTCGTCGTCGTCCATGTCATCAACCATGTCGTCGTCGCTGATGTCGTCGATGTCGAAGACATTGTAGTTGTAGAAGATGTTGTCATCGCGTTCGTCTATGTCAATGTCGTCGTTGTCGATGTTGTCGTCATCGATGTTGTCGTCATCGATGTCGTTGTCGATGTTATTGTTGATGTCGTCATCGATGTCATCATCAATGTCATCGTCAATGTCGTCGTCGATGTCGTCGTCGTCAATGTCGTCGAAGAAGATGTAGTTGTAGAAGATGTTGTAGTTGTAGAAGATGTTGAGGATGTTGAGGAAGTTGAGGATGTTGAAGATGTTAAGAATAATAAATAATAATAAACTTTATTTATAAGTCGTTTCCCTCTCCCCAAAGGGAACTCGGAGTGGCTTACATGGGGCCGTGCCCAAACCACAAATCACAAAATATAAGACATCAAAAAAACAATTATAATGCCATCGTTGATGTCGTCGTCGTCAATGTCATCATCGTCCATGTCGTCATCGTGGATGTCGTCGTCGTTGATGTCGATGTCGTCGTCAATGTCATCATCGTCAATGTCGTCGTCCATGTCGTCGTCGATGTTGTCGTCCATGTCGTCGACGTCGATGCCGTCATCATCGATGTCGTCGTTGTCAATATCGTCGTCGTCGATGTCATCATCATCAATGTCGTCATCATCATTGATGTCGCCGTCATTGCCGTGGTTGATGTTGTCGTCATCGATGTTGTCGTCGATGTTGTCATCATCGAAGTCGTTGTCGTCGATGTTATTGTTGTGGTCGTCGATGTCGTCATCGTCAATGTCGTCGTCGTCAATGTTGTCATCGTTGATGTCATCATCGATGTCGTCGTCATCGATGTCGTTGTCGTTGTTGTTGTCGTCATCAAAGTCGTCGGCGATGTCGTTGTCGATGTCGAAGACATTGTAGTTGTAGAAGATGTTGTAGTTGTAGAAGATGTTGAGGATGTTGAGGACGTGGAGGACGTGGAGGATGTTGAAGATGTTAATAATAATAAATAATAATAAAAATAAACTTTATTTATAAGTGGCTTCCCTCTCCGCAAAGGGAACTTGGAGTGGCTTACATGGGGCCGTGCCCAAACCACAAATCACAAAATCAGACATCAAAAAACAATAATAATGCCATCATTGATGTCGTCGATGTCGTCGTCGTCAATGTCATCGTCGCCCATGTCGTCGTCGTCATCGTCAATGTCGTCGTCAATGTCGTCGATGTCAATGTTGTCGTCGTTGTCGTCGTTGTCGTCGTCATCGATTCGATGTCGTCGATGTCTCCAGCGATGTCGTCAGCGATGTCGACAGCGATGTTGTCGTCGATGTCGTCGTCGTCAATGTCATCATCGTCAATGTCGTTGTCGTCGATGTTGTCGTCATTGATGTCGTCGTTGATGCCATCATAATCGTCGTTGATGTCAATATTGTCGTCGCCGTGGTCAATGTTGTCGTCATGGATGTCGGCGGCGTCTATGTTGTCGTCGATGTTGTCGTCGATGTTGTCGTCGATGTTGTCGTCGATGTTGTTGTCGTCGATGTCATCGATGTCGTCAATGTCGTCGTCAATGTCTTTGTCGATGGAGTCGTTGATGTAGTCGATGATCTCATGTCGTTGATGCGAATGTCATTGATGTCGATGTCGTCGATGTCGATGTCGTCGATGTCGACGTCAATGTCGATGTCGACGTCAATGTCGTCTTCGTCGATGTCGTCGTCGATGTCGTCGTTGATGTCGTCGTCGATGTCGTCTTCGATGTCATTTACGATGTCGCTGTCGATGTTGTCAGCAATGTCAGCAATGTCGTCGTGTCGATTGTCAATGCCGGGTTGTCGATGTCGCCGTCATCATCAATGTCGTCAGAATGTCGTTGTCGGTGTCGTGTTAATGTCGTCGTTCTCGATGCCATCGCCGATGTCATCGTCTGATGTCATCGCCGATGTCGTCGTCGCCGATGTCGTCGCCGATGTCGATGCCGTGTCGTCGTCGCCGACATGTCGCCATCGATGTTGATGCCGCGGGTTCATGTCGATGTCGTCATTGATGTCGCCGTTGCTGTCGCCGATGTCGTTGTCATCAATGTCATCGCCGTCCATTTCGCCGTCGTCCATGTCATCGCCCATGTCGTCCGCTGATGTCGCCGATGTCGAAGACATTGTAGTTGTAGAAGATGTTGTCATCGTGTTCGAGTCTATGTCAATGTCGTCGTTGTCGATGTTGTCGTCATCGATGTTGTCGTCGTCGATGTCGTTGTCGATGTTATTGTTGATGTCGTCATCGATGTCATCATCGATGTCATTGTCAATGTCGTCGTCATCGAAGTCATTGTCGATGTTGTCGTTGATGTCGTCATCGTCAATGTCGTCGTCAATGTCGTCGATGTCGTCGATGTCAATGTCGTCGAAGAAGATGTAGTTGTAGAAGATGTTGTAGTTGTAGAAGATGTTGAGGATGTTGAGGAAGTTGAGGATGTTGAAGATGTTAAGAATAATAAATAATAATAAACTTTATTTATAAGTCGCTTCCCTCTCCCCAAAGGGAACTCGGAGTGGCTTACATGGGGCCGTGCCCAAACCACAAATCACAAAATATCAGACATCAAAAAAACAATTATAATGCCATCGTTGATGTCGTCGTCGTCAATGTCATCATCGTCCATGTCGTCATCGTTGATGTCGTCGTCGTTGATGTCGATGTCGTCATCAATGTCATCATCGTCAATGTCGTCGTCCATGTCGTCGTCGATGTTGTCGTCTATGTCGTCGTCGATGTCGTCGTCGATGCCGTCATCCTCGATGTCGTCATTGTCAATATCGTCGTCGTCGATGTCATCATCATCAATGTCGTCATCATCGTTGATGTTGTCGTCATCGATGTTGTCGTCGATGTTGTCATCATCGAAGTCGTTGTCGTCGATGTTATTGTTGTCGTCGTCGATGTCGTCATTGTCAATGTCGTCGTCGTCAATGTTGTCATCGTTGATGATGTCATCGATGTCGTCGTCATCGATGTCGTTGTCGTTGTTGTTGTCGTCATCAAAGTCATCGTCGATGTCGTCGGCGATGTCGTTGTCGATGTCGAAGACATTGTAGTTGTAGAAGATGTTGTAGTTGTAGAAGATGTTGAGGATGTTGAGGACGTGGAGGACGTGGAGGATGTTGAAGATGTTAATAATAATAAATAATAATAAAAATAAACTTTATTTATAAGTGGCTTCTCTCTCCCCAAAGGGAACTCGGAGTGGCTTACATGGGGCCGTGCCCAAACCACAAATCACAAAATCAGACATCAAAAAACAATTATAATGCCATCATTGATGTCGTCGATGTCGTCATCGCCCATGTCGTCGTCGTCATCGTCAATGTCGTTGTCAATGTCGTCGATGTCAATGTCGTCGTCGTTGTCGTCGATGTCATCATCATCGATGTCGATGTCGTCGATGTCTCCAGCGATGTCGTCAGCGATGTCGACAGCGATGTTGTCGTCAATGTCGTCGTTGTCAATGTCGGCGTCGATGTCGTCGTCGATGTCGTTGTCGATGTCGTCGTCGTTGATGTTGTCGTTATCCAAGACATTGTATTTTAGAAGATGTTGTCGTCTGATGTCAATGTCGTCGTCAATGTCGTCGTCATCGATGTCGTCAGCGTTGATGTTGTCGATGTCGTCGTCGAAGTTGTCGTTGTCGATGTTGTCGTCAATGTCGTCAATGTCGTCGATGAATACATCTAACAAAACACTATAACAAATGCATCTAAAACAGACGGAAAAAAGAAGCAGTTGAAGCAGTTGAAGCCATTGTAGATTTTGTAGATGTTGTAGAATTTTTCGTCGGCGCCGGCATCGATGTCGATGTCATCGATATCAACGTCGTCGATGTTGATTTCATTGATGTCGATGTCGGCGACGGCGGCGACGACAACATCGGCGACGACAACAACATCATTGACGACAACATCGACGACAACAACGACGGCGATGATATTGACATCGACAACGACATCGACAATGACGTCAACAACGACAACGACATCAACGACAACATCGACTACATCGATGACATCGACGACGACGACGACATCGTTGACATCAACAATGTCGATGTCGTCGATATCGTCGATGTCAATGTCGTTGTCGTCGTTGTCGTCGATGTCAATGTCGTCGTCGTTGTAATTGTTGATGTCGTCGTCGATGTCGTCGTTGTCGTTGTCGTTATCGATATGAATGTCGTCGCCGTCGCCGTTGTTGTCGATGTTGTTGTCATCGATGTCATCATCGTCAATGTCGTCGTCGTGGACATCATTGTCATCGACGTCATCGTCGTCGATGTCATCGTTGATGTCGTCGTCGATGTCGACGACGACGACATGGATGCCGATGACATTGACAACGATGACATCGACGACATCATCGATGGCATCTAAATATTTTATTCTGACTAACCCTCCTTGAACCCTTCACCTGTTGGTATTGGGTATTTCTTCCTCTTAAAACTTTACTCTAATTGATTGATTCATAATAATAAATGAAGTTCACTTCTTTCCACAAATCTTAGTGAGTTACTCAATATCTATTCTACATTTAGAGAGAGTCCAAATCCTATAGTTCCAGCATAAAATCCGGTTGTCTTCCGAAAAGTTTCTCAGTCTTGCCAGACATTTCTTCCCTTTCAACCTGTATCATAGTTGTTCCTGTTTTATATTTAAACAGAGGAATAAGTAATGAAAGAGACCGTCCATGGCCAAACTTGGCCGAAATGTTATTCTAACAAACATATATTCTTATATCTAATCTTAATCTAGTTTTACATCTATCTTACATTCATCCTTATAATACTCTTTTATCTTTATCCAATCACTCTTTATTATTGTATCTTTTTCTCTATTTCTGATTTTCTCTGGAAACCAGTCCATATGGATTATTTCCAAGATTTTGCTCATCCATTCTTCTTTAGTTGAGATTTCCAGTATTTCGCCAGCAATATCTTGGCCGCTGCAGTAATAACTATGAAGATCTTTCTATCCATATCACGCAGAGGTTCTTTGGGGTCCATTATCCCTAGCAGGAAGAGATCTGGTTTTCTTTCTATTTTAATTTTTAAATTTTTTTCTGTTTCCTTATGGATTAATTTCCAAAACCTTTTCGCTTTGGGACAGGTCTACCATATATGGAAAACGCTTCCTCTTTTCTCCTCACAGTTCCAGCATTTAAGGCTTAAGTTCTCATACATTTTAGCCAGTCTTTCAGGTGCTAAATGCCAGCTATATATTATTTTCATCCAGTTTTCCTGGTATGAAAAGCCCAATATTTCCCTCATATTATTTTTCCATATTTGTGTCCAATTTTCCTTGCTGATTTTATATCCTATATTTTTAGACCATTTTTCCATATATTCTCTGTTTTGAGTGTTTTCCGTGTCCCACTTTAACAATAGTTTATAAATTTTACCTACTAGTTTAATAATGATGATCGGGCCCTTACTGCCGAGGCTTTCCAGAGTCATTTTGCAGACAAGATTGCGACGCTCTGCCGGGACCTGCCCGCCACAGTTGATACAGTACAGGAGCTTGAGACTCCGTGGCCCTCCAACGGATCCACCTTCGACCGGTTTCGACACTGGACGCAGAGGATGTTGACAGGATAGTCACAGCTCTTTGACCTACCACCTGCTCCCTCGACCCATGCCCCTCCACGCTGATTCGATCTTGCATGGAGGGGTTACGCGGCCCTCTGTTGAATATAGTCAACTGCTCCCTTGAGCAAGGAGCTTTTCCAGAGGAGTTAAAAGAGGTGGTGGTAACTCCATTGCTGAAGAAGCCACGGTTAGACCCCGCGGCTCTCTCCAATTACCACCCAGTGTCTAACTTGCCGTACCTGGACAAGGTAATTAAGAGAGCAGCAATGGAGCAGCTGCAGACATTCTTGGATGATGCAACCTGGCTAGACCCCTTCCAGTCCGGCTTCCATTCTGGGCATGGGACGGAGACCGTCCTGGTCTCCATCACAGACCCTACTCCGTTGCCACTTGGACCAAGGAGGCTGCTCGTGTTATTGGACCTCACGGCAGCATTTGATACTGTCAATTACCAACTTTTGACACACCGCCTGGCGGCTGCGGGGGTAAGGGAGACAGCTCTCAACTGGCTGTCCTCCTTCCTCCAAATCCGCCTGCAGCGAGTGAAGTAGGGAGGGGTGGTCTCTGGGGGCTCCACTCTACACTGCAGGGTCCCTCAGGGGGCCATCCTCTCCCCGCTGTTATTTAACATCTACATGCGACCACTTGCCCAATTGGTACGGAGTTTCGGGCTGGAATGTCATCAGTACACTGATGAAATCCAGCTTGTTCTGAGGATGGATGCCGGGACGGAATCTGTACCCAATAATTTCCAACTCTGCCTAGAAGCCGTAACTGGATGGCTGCGAGCCAGTAAGTTGAAGGTGAACCCGGCGAAGACGGAGATCTTGTGGCTGGGCCACCGGGGGAGAGATCCAGCTGCCGATGTTTGACGGCGTGGCACTATGCCTGCAGTCCTCAGTAAAGAGCTTGTGGGTCCAGCTGGACCCCCAGCTGTCTATGGAGACACAAATTGCTTGTGCCTGCAAGACAGCCTTTTGTTGTAACAGAGATACCCGTGTAATCCAAATTTTAGTTCACGGCCTTCCAGATTCAACAATACATCATCCTCTAGTCTGACCCAATCTCTTATCCAGGCAAGACAGCTCACTTCAAAATATAATCTTAAATTTGGTACCCCTTGCCCCCCTCTCTCCTTGGTGTCTTGCAAGAATTTCATATTCACCCCTCGGCTTCTTTCCATTCGATATAAACTTAGAGAGGTCACTCGTCCAGAGTTTGAAATACTTTTCATTTCTGATTGTCAGAAGAGTCGTAAACAGAAAGTTAATTTTGGGTAGAACAGTCATCTTAATTGATGCTATCCTTCCCAAAAAAGATACAACATCTTCAACATCAAATACTTCAACATCTTTTTTTAAACAAATTTTTATTTTTTTAACACACACACACATACCAAACACACACAGAACATTTACTATTCCCACCACCAAAACGAGGATTATTCCTTTTATATATTCATTTCTTATGGAGACAATCTTTATATCTTTACCTTTATACCTTTCCATTCTATATACTATATAACATTTGTATCCTATTTCTTATGGCTTGATCTCCAGAGTGATTCATAATATGATTCTTTACCCTTATCCATCTTTCTTCCATTTCTCTCATTCTATTTTCATTAACTTTTGAATCATTTAATTTCACATTCATAATTTCAAATTCCATTTGTTCCACCATATAATGATACCATTTATTTACTGTCCATTTTGATTTATCTTTCCATCCTAATACTATTACTGCTTGTGCACATTCTATTATTGCTTCTTTTATTTCCCTATCACTTTCCGTTTTTTCCATTTTTCCTATTACCGCTATTTCCTTTGTTATGACCCACTCATTTCCTAGAATTTGTTTTGACTGATTTTGTATAGTCTGCCAAAAATATTGTATATATTCACATTCCCACATCATGTGCATAAATCGCCCTTTCTGATGGCATCCATGCCAGCACTGACTATTCCCCTTTTTATAGTAATATGCTAATTGACAGGGTGTACGATACCATTTATGCAGTATTTTCTTCCTCATTTCTCGTACTTTGGTATTCCTTTTCATCCCTATAATCTCTACCACATTTCTCATCTCTTGTTCCGTAATTTGTAGCTCCATTTCCCACATACTTTTCAAATCCCGTATTGTACCTCCATCTGCCTCAAATGCCATTGTATATATTTTGCTGGCCTGTGCCTTCATTCCTTCCCATTTGTCTCTTATTATCTTTTCAAAGGCGGTATCTTCACTCTTAACCATATTAATATTATCTTTTATTCTACGGTATGCACAGATTGCTCAACCTCAACCTCATCGTCATCATCAATACCAACACCAACACCAACATCATCAACATCAACATCAACTTCTTCATCTTCATCTTCATCATCTTCATCATCATCTTCAACATCATCTTCAACATCATCTTCAACATCAACATCAACATCTACATCTACATCAACAACTTCAACAACTTCAACATCTTCAACAACTTCAACAACTTCAACATCTTCAACATCTGCAACATCTACAACATCTTCAACATCTTCAACAACATCTTCAACATCAACATCACCTTCAACATCATCTACAACATCATCTACATCTCTATCTGTTTTATATAATAAAGCGGAATGTTTGTTTGTATGTATGTTTGTATGTTTGTATGTATGTGGCAGCCTTTCTCAAATAACCCGGACAGGGCTGGTCCCCAAGCTAATATATATATAATATCTCTATCTCTATATTATTTCATTATTAAAGCAGAATGTTTGTATGTTTGTATGTTTGTATGTATGTGGCAGCATTCCGATTGGCTCCCGGCCTCTACATTCTGACAACATGATTGGTTGCCAGTGAGGGAATATTTGCATAACGCCTCTAATTGGCCAGCCAACAAGAACATTCTGACACTCTAAACTGCCAGAGGGGGATAAAGGCAAAGGCCTGAGGCAGTTGCCAACATGAACATTCCGACACTCTAAACTGCCAGAGGGGGGAAAGGCAAAGGCCTGAGGCAGTCAGCCATGGTGGTAGTTTAAGGCCAAAACACTTTGCGCGCTGCACAGGATCCCCAAGACCTCTCTACATCCTGCTGCAGTTTGAGGGATGACGGGACTTGAAGTACTTTAACTCACTTACTTAGAGCATTGTGGCCCACATCAATCAGGGCCACACTTGGCACACAGAGGCCCAATGGCTCACTTTACAGCCTGGAGCACTTTAGGGCAGGATGGGCCACGAATGATGGGATTTGCAGTACCTTCACCCAATTCACTTCCCACAGAACATTGAAACCCCTACAAATCATAGGCCATGCCCAAAATTGACAGTAAGGCTTCAGTAACTTGTTTATCCTGACTAGGCCACAGCTCATGGGACATTGTGTATGGCCTGAATTGACAGTAACCTACCTTGGCACACAGAGCCCCTATGACCCACGCTACATTCTACTGCAGTTTGGAGGAGGGTGGACCATGGATGTTGGGATTTGATGTACCTCCATGGATTATAGGATTTGTAGTACTTTCAAATCCTTTATTCCCCACAGACCACTGTGGCCCAGAACCAAGACCGATAAAGACCAAACTTGGCACTCAGAACCCCCATGTCCCACACTCCATCCGACTGCAGTTTAGAGGAGGGTGCACCAGGGATGATGGGATTTCAAGTACCTCCACTCACTTCCCAAGCCCGCTGTGACCCTCATCCAGTGACTGATCAGGACCAAACTTGGCACACAAAGCCTCCATGACCCACTTTACATCCTGCTGCATTTTGGAAGAGGGTGGACCATGAATGATGGGACTTGAAGTACCTTTACAAATTTCCTGAGACTGCTGCGACCCTCATCCAATGACTGATCAAGACCAAACTTGGGACACAGAGCCCCCATGACTCATTCTACATCCTGGTGCAGTATCAAGGAGGATGGACCATGGATGATGGGACTTGAAGTACCTCCACTCACTTTCCAAGAATGCTGTGACCCTCATCCAATAACTGATCAAGACAAAATTTGGCACACAGAACCCCCATGACCCAATCTACATCTGGTGCAATTTGGAGGAGTATGGACCATGGATTCTGGGACTTGAAGTACCTTCACTCACTTTTTGAGACCACTGCAAGCCACATAAACAACTGATAAGGACCAACCTTGCCACACAATGCCTTTCTCAAATAACCCGGGCAGGGCCAGGTCCCCAAGCTAGTATATAATAAAGCGGTTTGTATGTATGTATGTATGTATGTATGTATGTATGTATGTGGCAGCATTCTAATTGGCTCCCGGTCTCTACATTCTGAAAACATGATTGGTTGTCAGTGAGGGAGTATTTGCATAACTCCTCTAATTGGCCAGCCAACACGAACATTCTGACACTCTAAACTGCCAGAGGGGAATAAGGCAAAGGCCTGAGGCAGTCAGCCATGGTAGCAGTTTCATTGTTGGGAGTTTGCAGCTCTCAGCAATGAAAGAACAAGACCAAACTTGGCACACAAAACCCTCAAATCCCACTCTACATGCTGGTGCAGTTTGGAGGGCAGACCATGAATGATGGGACTTTAAGTACCTCTAATCACTTCCTCAGACCGTTGCTATTTCATCCACCGACTGATCAAGACCAAACTTGGAAGACAGAGCCCCCTTGACCCACTTTACATCCTGGTGCAGTTTGGAGGAGGGCAAACCATGCACGATTGGACTTGAAGTACCTTCACCCACTTTCCAAGACTCCTGCTACTCTCATCCACTGACTGATCAAGACCAAACTTGGCACACAGAGCCCCCATGACCCAGTTTACATCCTGGTGCAGTTTGGAGGGCAGACCATGCACGATGGGACTTGAAGTACCTTCACTCACTTTCCAAGACCGCTGCTACCCTCATCCACTGACTGATCAAGACCAAACTTGGCACACAGAGCCCTCATGACCCACTCTACATCCTGGTGCAGTTTTCTGTGGGACGGACCAAGGATGATGGGACTTGAAGTACCTTCACTCACTTCCTGAGAGCACTGTGACCCTCGTCCAATGACCAATTCAGATCAAACTTGGCACACAAAACCCCCAAGACCCACTTTACATCCTGGTGCAGTTTGAAGGTGGGCAGACAATGGATGATGGGACTTGAAGTACCTCCAATCACTTCCCCAGACCGCTGCTACCCTCATCCACTGACTGATCAAGACCAAACATGACACACAGAGCCTCCATGACCCACTTTACATCCTGGTGCAGTTTGGAGGAGGTCCATTGCTGGATACAGCAGGGGGTTCTTAGAGTGAACCTTCCTTATTATAGGGGAAAGGACAGGTGAGAGCAGTTACAGGAGGAGTTGTGGCAAGGAGATGGCCTCATTGAGGCCACCAGGGCTTTCTGTGTCTAAAAGGAGAATCCATTTTCTTTCGGATCTGAGTAACTGGGACTGTATATCTGAATGGCGAGATGGTTTAATCTTCCCCAAATCAAAGATGGAAAAAGTGTCAGGGTCATGTTTGTGAGTGTGAAAATGATTGTACAGGATAGAATCTTGGGCTGAGCACCTGATCCTAGACCTGTGTTCATTCATTCTGACTCTTAAGGGTATGGAACTTTGCCCCACAATTGCACTGGATGCAATATACAGTTCCAGCAGTGGCACACATTATTTCGTCTCTCTGCACATGGCTTGTGCAACATCACTTACTGTATTTCCATAACTGAAGAGGGATTTGAAACTTGATCTTTTAGTAGAACTAGTCCAAACCTCAATTCACTGTGCTGTTATTTTCCCCTATATCCATCCATAGCAAGAATTCTTTCATTTGAGTAATAGGTACAATAACAAAAAACAGAATGAAACAAAATTAATTTAACGCTGAGCTATATTTCAGGTTTGCTAGAGGTTCTAGAAGTAGAGAAGCGGTGTGAGAACAGGGAGAAAGTTGGCTTAAATATACAGCAATGAAAAACAAGTCACTGTAATTATTCTTGAAAGTTTTATGATTAACTATTGCGAGGAATAGCACACACTTTATAAGGTTGGGGCGGCATTGATAATTCCCTTGCAGGTTCTTCAGTTAATTCCTTGACTCCTGGAGGAGGCTGGAAACGGAATACTCTCAGCAGGCGGGTCATGAAGATGAATAGCTCCATCCTTGCCATAAATTCCCCCATGCACGACCGAGGCCCTGCAAGTGGAGACAAAGGCATGGAATGAGTATGTATTCAATTGGGCAAATAAGGATGAAGCTGAAAAATAGACTATGAATGCATAAGGATTGATCATAGAATGATAGAATCATGTGGTTGGAAGAGGCCCCAATGGGTAACCCGTCCAAGCCCATTTCACAAAATCAAAGGACTCCTGACAAATGGCCAGGCCCGGATTAAGCTTTTTTTGGCACCCTAGGCCAAAAAAGCCCCACCCCCAGGACGAGGGAAGCCCTGTCCCCCGGGACGCTGCTGGGCACGCGCAGCAGCACCCCTGGGGTAGGGCTTTCGTCGGCCTCTTCCTCCCGCGACTGGAAGGCGGTTGCAGGGAGGAGGAGGAGGAAGGGAAGCCCCGCCCCGGGACTTTCCTCCGCTTCGTCATCCTCCTCGCGCCCAAGAAAGGAGGGCGGGGCGAGGAGGAGGATGACAAGGCGGAGGGAAGCCACGCCCTCGGAGCCGCTGGCGGGCACATGCGCGTGTGGCATGAGGGCGCTTCTTCCTCCTTTGTTGTGTTCCTGAGTGCCGCGCATGTCCATCAGTGGCACCAGGGACTTCTTTCCTCCCGGAGGAGGAAAGAAGGAAAGTCCCCGGTGCCGCTGCCAGCCATGCGCGGCACTCGAGAACACGGAGGAGGAGGAGGTGCCCTCCTGCAGCGCACGCATGCTCGCCAGGTGCCAGAGGCCCTGGAGGCTAGGGCGATGGCGAGGGAGGGCGCCATTCCCTCCTCCCCCGCCCCCTTGCAGCACTCTCCCGAGGCCCAAGAATTATATATTTATATTATTTTAAAAATTGGTCCTTGATCTGGCGCCCCCCTAGGCCTACGCCCATAGGCCATGGCCTAGTGTGGCCTTATGTGTAATCCGGGCCTGCAAATGGCTATCCAATTTCTGTTTAAAAACCTCAAGTAACGGAGATTCTGCCACACTGACTTGGTCTGCGGACTGATAAACATTACAGAGAGTGCCAAAAATGAGAAAGCTCAAGTAGCCTTATTGTATTGAATATATATATATAGCCTTTGACTCATTGGGTTGGATAGTGTTAAAATCACGGGGAAATGTTTTTCAGATCAAAAACAGGCAAAGAAATTAAAGTGTGTAAAAATAACCTAGCTAAAGATGTTGTGGAGGCATGGGCTAAAAAACAAGATATTTCCAGGAGTGGGTTGTTGTAGACTTTTCGGGCTTTATGGCCATGTTCTAGAAGCATCTTCTCCTGACATTTCGCCTACATCTATGGCAGGCATTCCTCAGAGGCTGTGAGGGGGAGTCTCTAGGAGTCTCTCCCCTAATGTAGCAACCCAGTTCTCTTTTGTGCCTGGGGGGCAGGGGGCAGCACCGGGGGTCCCACTTGCATTAGAACCAGCCGCAGCTGAGGAAGAAATGGAAGAAGGGGTTAATGAGCTAGCTGGACCTTCCTCTCCCACAGAGAGCTTGGCTTGGGATGAAGGATGGCCGGATGGCTATGAGGACTGGGAAGGTCAAGCTGATTCTGAAAGTGCTGATAGCGATGATTGTTATGAGAAACCGGGTGGGTACGGATCACAGGAGAGAATTTGGGAAAACATGGGCGATGAGGCCATGGAAGCTGAAAGGGAGTTAGACTCTCATGAAGATAGTGAGCCAGGTGCTGGGAGGCAAGGTCGGAGCTTTGATAGGAGACGGAGCATCGACTCCAGCAGGAGGGATTGGCACTGCAGTCTAGAGCGCCAGAGAAGCGCGAGATCCCGTAGCACAGACTACCGCCGAAGCCTAGAGCATCGGGGGTCCCGCCGTGAGGTGTAAGTATAGGATTCGTGGGAACGGATCCTCAGTAGCTCAGCCACATCTGACCTAGGGAAGTGTAGCGAGCAAAGGACCACGGAGCCAAGTTGTGGCTCGTACCTTGCCAAGTAGTTTCTTGAGCTCTGATTGAACTTTGCCTTGTTCCTTGATCCGCTTGGATTTGCGGAGCTTTTGCCAAGTCTTGTGCCAAGACCTTTGCCTTTGGATTTTACTACGGACTCTTTACTATTGGACAGAACTTTTCAATATCTCATGGACAATTGCCTTATTATATGTTATTTATTCTTCAATAAATAGTTACCTGATTACCGTCTCTGTGTGTGTGATTAAAGGGCCGGCCGAGTCCTTGCATCGTGACACCTAACCTCAATAGTTTTAATGGAATTTTTTCCAGAAGACCTGAGAATTAAACTTAACCCTGCTGTTCTGTTAGGGTCCAAAATGACCCCTGTTGGAATTAGATATTATTTTATTCATTAATTTTTTGATTTTGAAACTTGTTGTTCCTTCCATTTTCCTAAAGTATGGGGTTCATACTAAGGGTACTTAGTTTTTTTGTTTCGGTGCTTTACTTTTTGAGATACGGTTTTTGTTACACTTGTTATGTTCGGGTCAAATATGACCCGGTAGCCTTTTATACTAATCTAATACCATATTTTGATTAAAACAAAGGATTTTTAGTTTATTTTGAGACTACTTATTGCATCTACTATTGTTTATCAAGTTATCTACTTGCTTTAGGTGGACATAAATGGATGGATACATTTATGCAAATGATTTCAGAACAAACCATATGCATTTTCTTTCAGTACCAATTTTTTTCTTATCCTGGCTGCATTACCAGGTGTGTGTGACTCCTCCCTGCCCTCAGAATAGTACCTTTGTTATGCAAAACAGTAACACAGTACTAGTCTCTCACATTTCCTCAGTCAGAAATTGCTAAGATAGCTGTTTTCTGAAGCAGCTGAGAGAGTTTACCTCAAAGCCTTGAATTCACAGTACCTGTGGTATGTTGTACTGATGTATTTTTGCATAAATGATAAGTTTATTTCCCTTGTGAACAGACTAGATAATGTGAATGTTTACTGTTGTGTGTTTTCATAGCCTGCCTGGCTGCATTACCAGGTGTGTGTGACTCCTCCCTGCCCTCAGAATAGTACCTTTTTTATGCAAAACAGTAACAGGGGAGAAGCCACATATATGCATGGAATGTGGAAAGAGCTTCAGTCGGAGTGAACATCTGCGTTCCCATCAAAGGACCCACACAGGGGAGAAGCCACATATATGCATGGAATGTGGAAAGAGCTTCAGTCGGAGTGAACATCTGCATTCCCATCAAAGGACCCACACAGGGAGAAGCCACATATATGCATGGAATGTGGAAAGAGCTTCAGTCGGAGTGAACATCTGCATTCCCATCAAAGGACGCACACAGGGGAGAAAGCACATACATGCATGGAATGTGGAAAGAGCTTCAGTCGGAGTGACAAACTGCGTCTCCATCAAAGGACGCACACAGGGGAGAAAGCACATACATGCATGGAATGTGGAAAGAGCTTCAGTCGGAGTGACAAACTGCGTATCCATCAAAGGACGCACACAGGGGAGAAAGCACATACATGCATGGAATGTGGAAAGAGCTTCAGTCGGAGTGACAAACTGCGTCTCCATCAAAGGACGCACACAGGGGAGAAAGCACATACATGCATGGAATGTGGAAAGAGCTTCAGTCGGAGTGACAAACTGCGTATCCATCAAAGGACGCACACAGGGGAGAAAGCACATGCATGCATGGAATGTGGAAAGAGCTTCAGTCGGGTGACAAACTGCGTATCCATCAAAGGACGCACACAGGGGAGAAAGCACATATCATATAAACTTGAGTATATACTTTAGTATAAGCTGACACCTATATAATATAAGGCACCTAATTTTACGACAAAAATTGGGAAAACTTACTGACTTGAGTATAGGCTGAGGGTGGGAAATGAGGCAGCTATGAGGTGGAAAGGAGGTTTCTGGAGAAGACAGATTGGGGTGGGAAGGGGGAAACTGGAGAAGGGGAAAAGATTTAGATGGGAAAGGGGTGTGGAAAAAGTGCTTTTCTTTCTTTGCCTTTGAATAAATAGATTAGCAGAAACCTTTTGGGGGGAAAACTGATTTTTTTATTTTTTTCTGATTATTTATTATTATTATTTTATTATTATTTTTTCAAATTGTTTTTATACTGTTAAAATTTATTTTAGTTTTAAGTTAGTTGTACTAATAGTTACCTGAAGTTGTTGTTGATGTTGTTGTAAAAGATATAGCTGATTATTCACGCACAAGTTTGTTACTTTGGTGTAACATGCAAATTAGGCTGTTTTACATTAATCAACACAAAATTTAAAAAAATAAAGTTTTTTTTTCAATTTTTCTTTGATAATGAACAACTATGATCACACACAGTATAATAATGCAACAGGTATTCAAAAAGAACTTTTCAGTGGCTCAAAATAACATCCGGGTCAAAAATGACCCGAACATAACAAGTGTAAGTTTTTCCTAACAGACCAGCAGGGTTAAGTATAAAAAATAAGTGGAAGTGGAAACTGCTCTTTACTGGAAGGAATGTATACAAAATTCGATGGACAAGTTTAATAAGTTTGAAGAACAAGGTGTCCTGAATTGGTTTGAGAAGAAACAGCTATATAATTGGAAAAAGGACTGGCTAAGCAAAAATCCCAGATGTAGAGTGTTGAATAAATACAAAGAATGGCTAAGTAAACTTAAAAAGCAAAAAATAACAGGGAAAGGATTAATTGGAAAAATATATAATGGATTAATTGGCGAAGAAATAGGACGGAAGCTGTTAGAAAAGGTATGGGAAGGAGACCTAGATAGATTTTGATTGGAAAAGGGTTCTGAAGTGGAGTGTGGTTAAGAATCTATCAATAAGATTAAAAGAAAATGTGTACAAAATTATATGGAGATGGTATACCACACTGGTCAAACAACATCAGATGGATAGCAAGCAAAGCAACCTCTGCTGGGGATGTGGCATGCACCAAGGGAAATATTTTCATTTATGGTGGGAATACCCCCAAAGGGAAGAATTTATGGAATGATATATTTCTCAAAATAGGTAATATTATAGGACTAAATATTATACCCGAAAAGGACTCAAGGTGGTTTACACATGGCAACTTATAATAAAAATATAATAATCTGTATACCTTAATAAAGTGGAATGTTTGTATGTATGTATGTGTGCGGAGGGCGGAAGGGCGGAAGGGCGGATATGTGGCAGCTATTTGCATAAAGTCCTTTGATTGGCCAGCCTCGCCACTCCAAAATTCTAAGGCACCAGACAGAGGGCATTGATTGCCACTGATTAGCCAGCATCCCAGAATCCAGGCCTCTACATTCAAACAACAGGATTTCTTCCCACTGAGGGGAAAAAATGCACCATCAACATTCCCTCCCCACTTGGCTCTGTGAAAACAAAATGGATTCCTGTTTTCTCCTCCTCCTCCTCAGCTTTTAGAAAACGGCTGTCTGCCATTCGGCCTTTTAAAGTTACCAATTACCAGCAGAGCAGGCCAGAATATTACAGGCCCCAAAAGAGAGTTTAGGACAGGATGGGCCACGAATGATGGGATTTGCACTACCTTCACCCAATTCACTTCTCAGAAAACACTGTAGCCCCTACAAATCACAAACCAGGCCCAAAATTTACAGTACGGCTTCATTAACTTGATTTCCCTGACTAGACCTCAGTTAATGGGACATTGTGTATGGCCTGAATTAACAGTAACCAACCTTGGCACACTGAGCCCCTATGACCCATGATTCATTCTACTGCCGTTTGGAGTAGGGAGGACCATGGATGATGGGACTTGAAGTACCATCACAGGTTATGAGATTTGTAGTACTTTCAAACTCTTTATTCCCCACAGACCAAGGCGGCCCTGAACCACAAGACCAAACTTGGCACACAGTACCCCCATGACCCACACTCCATCCTACTGCAGTTTAGAGGAGGATGGACCATGAAGGATGGGATTTCAAGTACCTCCATTCACTTCCCAAGCCCGCTGCGACCCTCATCCAGTGCATAATCATGACCACACTTGGCACAAAAAGCCCCCATGACCCAATGGACGTCCTGATGCAGTTCGGAGGGCGGACCACGGATGATGGGACTTGAAGTACCTCCACTCATTTCACCAGACCATTGCCAACCTCATCCAAACACTGATCAAGACCAAACTTGGCACACAGAGCCCCCATGACTCATTCTACATTCTGGTGCAGTGTTGAGGAGGATGGACCACGAATGATGGGACTTGAAGTACCTCCACTCACTTCCCAAGACTGCTGCGACCCTCATTCAATGACTAATGAAGACCAAACTTGGCACAGAAAGCCCTCATGACCCACTCTCCATCCTGGTGCTGTTTGGAGGGGGATGGACCATGGATGACGGGACTTGAAGTACCTTCACTCACCTTCTGAGACTACTGCGACCCTCATACAATGAATGATCAACACCAAACGTGGCACTAAGAGCTCCCATGACCCACTCTACATCCTGGTACTGTTGGGAGGGGGATGGACCATGGCCAATGGGACTTGCAGTAGCTTCACTAACTTCTTGAGACCACTGCAAGCCACATACACATCTAATAGGAACCAACCTTGGCACACAATGCCTTCCTCAAATAACCCGGACACCCCCGGGTCCTCAGCTAGTATAATAATTAAAAAAGAAAAAATCTGGAGTGTATTCTAAGTATACTGCACAAGCAAGGTGGGGGTTTGCCCAGGGAGGGGCCATAAATGTTAAAGAGATGGGGGGAAAGGAGGAGGACTATCTTCATCTCTTTAAACATCCATGACATAAAGTGTTACACCTCTATTTCTACATTACAGTCATGAGATTCGTCCTATTAGGTTTTCACCCTCTCAAGTAACCCATCAAATGCAGGTTACAAGAAATGGAATAATCTTACAAATAAAATTTAATCTCAAACCAGAATACTTTTTATTAGGTACCGGGAATGTCGCGCAGCTGGCTAAGTGTCGGCTGCATAAGAGCTCTCTGACCAGTAGGTCATGAGTTCAAGGCCTGCCCTGGTCGGGGTGGGTGCTTGCTGCTGTAGCCTGCTGTCGACCTTTGCAGCCCGAAAGGCAGTTGTATCTGTCAAGTAGGAGATAAAGGTACCACATTAAGTGGAGAGGCAAATTTTGACTGATTTATAAGGCCATTAAGAACTCCAGGAATCGCTGAGGAATGCGGAAGGAAGGACAACAAAGGGATGCTGGAAAATGCCGAGAGATGAGGAGTGTGTCAGCTCCCCCTAGTGGCCAGAAGTTTGCCTCTGTTCGTCTATGTGTTGTATGTTCATCGTATATGTCATATGTTGAACTGCAGGGATTGTCTGCAAGTATGTGTACTGTAATCCGCTCTGAGTCCCCTTTGGGGTGAGAAGAGCAGAATATAAATAAAGTAAATAAATAAAATAAAATAAATAAATAAATAGGTATCACAGACTTTGATATGGACAAAAACACAACCAGAATCTTTTTTCATTTAGTTACTGCCGCAAAAATGAAGCTAGCACAGATATGGAAATCCCTAAGTTGGAACAATGGCTTTTGAAAGTGTTAAACGTTATGCTTATGGATTTACTTACCCAGAAACTATCTCAAGGTTATTCTAAAAGTAATGCAACAAATTGGGACAAATTGCTAATATACTTAGAGAAAGAAAACAATAGTACCCCTTAAGACCAAAACAATAAAAGAATAAATTAACTATAGACCAAAAATTCAACAATAAGAAGGAAAGATGTAGATTTCTAACTCACAAGAAGGATTATGTGACCCTAGGTGACCTGGAAGTGCACTATTTTTCCCCATCCCATTTCCCCCACCCCCTTTTCCCCTTACTTTCATACTTTCTACAACATGTTCCCACTCTTTCAATGTACCAATGAATATTTGTCTTATGTATTTCACTGATAACAACTGTTACCAAATTGCTTTATACGATGATGAACAATTACTTTTATTTGCAAAAACTTAATAAAAAACATTTTTTTTAAATGCACGTTACAAGAGAAGAGTTTCTGTCTAAACATTGGGAATAACATATTGATTGTAAAAGCTGCTCAGGAGTGGAACAGGAGGGTGGTGAACTCTCCATCGTTTGAGGTCAACTAAAAGAGGCTGGTATTTTTCTGCTTCATTTTATTTGACGGTGCCCCAACAACAGGCAATCACAGTACTTCATTGTTTATAGGTTAGATCTCATTCCAAAAACTTCCCGAAATACTCGCCCATACATAAGCTAATTTGTTGTTGTCATGTATCTTCAAATCAATTGGACTTACTGTAACCCTGAGGCTAATCAATATTGGGGATTTTTGAACAAGATTTGTTGAAGGAATTGGGTTGCCTTTGCTTTCCTGTGAACTGCTTGAGGTCATCCAATACTTTTACCTGTACTAAATCCCAGAAATTCTTTTCTCGCGACAAAATTTCCATCCTTGTCCAAAAAATGGTTGGGATTAAATTTGTGTGGAGTTTCCCAGTGCTTCTCATCAAGAAGAACAGAGCGTAAATTGGGCACAACATGTGTCCCCTGAAAGAAAGAAACAATTAGCAGACAAATAGACACACACATATATCTCTCTTAGAACTGAGATTCAATGGAAATGGTCTGCCTGAGAGCCTATCATAGCCTAATCATGTATTTTGCAGTTGCTGAGATGCTTCCATAATATAAATCTACACTCACCTAATTATATGATGGTTGTGTTACATCATTCATCTAACTCAGTGTTTCCCAATCTTTGGTCCTCCAATTGTTTTGGACTTCAACTACCAGAAATCCCAGCCAGTTTACCTCTGTTAGCAATCTGCCCTGAGTCACTCCAGGGAGGTGAGGTGGAATATAAATAAGTTTTATTAATTCTGGGTGCTGAAGTCCAAAACATCTCGAGCACCAAAGGTTGGGGGAGATATTGACTCTTCCAGTTGTCAGGCCGCTCCAGGTTCAAAGAAGCATCACTCAGACAGCTGCTGGTAAACACCACTTTTATTGGAGGTCACAGAACATTTGAAGCCAAGAGTGCTCTCCACCACCCGACACCCTATATTTATACCCCGTGACTGATGTCACATTGTGGGCCCCTTGCATCACCCAGCCAGCTGACGCCACCCTGTGGGCCGCTTGCATCATCCTAGGGAGCCTTGGGTCAGTAATGTCACTGCTGTCAGCTGTGTTTTGTTTAGTCTAGGTCTGAATCCGGATCCCGCCGGCCTTGTCCAAGGCCGCAGGCATCGGCTTCTATGGTGATATACATGGCAGAGTCTCCAAGGCCAGAGCTCCTTAGTTTCAGATTACCCATTTAACCGTCCTATCTAAATATGAACCTTCCTTCAAGTTACCCCCATCTCTTGAGAGGCCCTCTCAAGGAGTAGTCTGCTTAACGGCTTCTCTATCCCCAACGGAATGCAAGCCCCCAGGCCAACCCCTCCCAACCATCCACGAACATTTTCCAGAGACAGTTTCAGCAAGCCTGTCACTGGGATAATACTCCAAAATTCAGCCTCACTAGGCTTCGCTGGTCTTTGGGAGAACAGCGACTCCGCCAAGGTCTCTAGTGACAAGAGTTCATCTCTCGGCTTCACATCAGCGCCTACACAAAGTTCAGTCATTTGGGTCACCTTTGGAAGGTTCTTCCAGTTCATGAGTGGATCCTGGGATCGCAACTGCTGCACCACACTGGAACACACCCACACCGCCCCGAGCCAAAACCATGCTGCTCCAAGCAGGCCTTGCTCCTGGACAGATCTCACCAGCACTGTGGATTCCTTCTCAACCAACAGCTCCCTCGAACTCATATCCCGGAAGGGTATGGCAACCTCCTTCTGCAGCACTCCAGGCCCTTGAGTGCTGAGCTCCACCAAAACCTCTTCCTTAGCAAAGGCTGGACAGGCATCAGGCAGTTTGCTCTCTTCCTGGGGAATCTCAACCACAGCTTCCCAGCTCTGCAGGCCATCTTCCAATACAGCGCTGCCCTGGGCGACCTCCTTCTGCTGGGGCCACACACTCTCATCAAACAGCTGGAAAACCTCAGCGGCCTCCGCTCTGCTGCGAGAACCTCCATCCCTCTCAGGCTGCTGGGCCTCCTCCCCTCCGCTGGCAGCAAGCTCTCCTGCCTTCCCTTCCAACACGGACGGCATTCCTTTGCAGTCCTGCAGGCCCATTTTCTCCCCCCGTGCTGCTCTCTCTCTCTCTCTGTAAGCACCCCTCTCTGGAGAGGCTCACTCACATTCTTGCCATTTGTACAGCCAGGGCACCAGGACCAGAGAATTACCGTCTAGAGCAGGGGTGCTCAGAATGGTGATCTCGATCACCAGGGTGATCTTCAGGCCTCATCCTGGTGATCTTCAGACCCCTGACCAGGTTTTTTGCTGTTGGTCCTCTTCACGCGCCCCTGCACGCTACAAAGAAGTCCTCTGTCGTTGCTCCTCCGCTCCTGCTCGCGCGCGCCCTCCAAAAGCTCCAGAGTCCAAGAGGCAGAATGGGCCCCCTCTTTTGGATTTCTCCTCCTCCCTCCGTCCTTTTCCAGCCACTCAGAGTTGTAGGAGACCAAAGGGGGTGGGCCTGGATGACACGATGCATGGCTGGCCCCACGCACATGCGCAGAAGCGCCCATTCTGCCTCTCAGACTTCTCGTGAGCTCTTGGAGGCGGCACGCATGCTGGCAGCGTGGAAATAGGAGCAACGACGGAGGAGAAGAAGAAGAAGGACGCTTTGGGGTAATTTCCTTACCGCATCTCAAAGGTCGGTCTTTTTACTTTGGGGTGGGTGCTTGATTGCTCTGTGGCATGTCTCTTTGTTTATTTTAAATGTTTAAAAATGGCCTTTTAGCTCCAAAGCCTCTCTGCTTGCTTTGTTCCTTGAGAAATATATGTTGGGGAATATGGAAATGTGGGAGAAATGGGGTGGTTGGATGTATTTTTGCATGTCCCTTTGTTTACCTTGCTGAGTATTAAATGGCCTTGCAGTTCAAAAGCCTCTCTTCTTACTTTCTGGCTAATAATATGTGTGGTAATATGGCAGTGTGGGAGAAATGGGGTGGTTGGATGTATTTTTGCATGCCCCTTTGTTTACCTTGCTGAGTATTAAATGGCCTTGCAGTTCAAAAGCCTCTCTTCTTACTTTCTGGCTGATAATATGTGTGGTAATATGGCAGTGTGGGAGAAATTGGGTGGTTGGATGTATTTTTGCATGCCCCTTTGTTTACCTTGCTGAGTGTTAAATGGCCTTGCAGTTCAAAAGCCTCTCTTCTTACTTTCTGGCTGATAATCTGTGTGGTAATATGGCAGTGTGGGGAGAAATGGGGCGGTTGGATGTATTTTTTGCATGCCCCTTTGTTTACCTTGCTGAGTATTAAATGGCCTTGCAGTTCAAAAGCCTCTCTTCTTACTTTCTGGCTGATAATATGTGTGGTAATATGGCAGTGTGGGAGAAATGGGGTGGTTGGATGTATTTTTGCATGCCCCGTTGTTTACCTTGCTGAGTATTAAATGGCCTTGCAGTTCAAAAGCCTCTCTTCTTACTTTCTGGCTGATAATCTGTGTGGTAATATGGCAGTGTGGGAGAAATGGGGTGGTTGGATGTATTTTTGCATGCCCCTTTGTTTACCTTGCTGAGTATTAAATGGCCTTGCAGTTCAAAAGCCTCTCTTCTTACTTTCTGGCTGATAATATGTGTGGTAATATGGCAGTGTGGGAGAAATGGGGTGGTTGGATGTATTTTTGCATGCCCCTTTGTTTACCTTGCTGAGTGTTAAATGGCCTTGCAGTTCAAAAGCCTCTCTTCTTACTTTCTGGCTGATAATCTGTGTGGTAATATGGCAGTGTGGGAGAAATGGGGTGGTTGGATGTATTTTTGCATGCCCCTTTGTTTACCTTGCTGAGTATTAAATGGCCTTGCAGTTCAAAAGCCTCTCTTCTTACTTTCTGGCTGATAATATGTGTGGTAATATGGCAGTGTGGGAGAAATGGGGTGGTTGGATGTATTTTTATGCTCTGTTTTATATTGTTGTTATTAAATTGAAATGTTGATGTTTTATAACTTCATTTTATGTAAACTGCCCTGAGCCTGCTGGAAGGAGTGGTACATAAAAATGAATAATAAATATAAATAAATAAATAAATAAATAAATAAGAAAATAGTTACACGTTTTACATTTCTGGGTAGGTGATCTTTGGTACTTGGTTTTTTAATCAGTAGCTCCCAGGCTGAAAAAGTGTGAGCACCCCTGGTCTAGAGAATAGTGGCTCCCACTGCAGCCTCGAAGCTTTGCAGGCCCTCCGCACAGTGGGGGTCCCAAGCACGGTTTTGCAAGGCAAGATCAGCAACCCTCCTCTCAGGGGACTCAGGCAGCTCGGCTCCTTCCACAGCTCGCATTCCACCATCTGGCTTCTGCTCCCGACTGCAAGGAAAATCTGGCTGCTCCTCTCCTGCAGCCGCTGGCAAGTGAAGGCAGCTTCCGTTCCCTTCAGTCCAATCCTTAACCAGGGATTCCAGAGCACCCTGGCCTGCCTTTGCTCCCCTCCTTCTGCACCCTGAGCCAGCCGGGCCCCATCTTACTGGGCTGCACTCCTACTTCAAAGGGTCCACCAGCCAGCACACATTCTTCTGAAGTTTCAGCCACCGAGCCTGGCCCAACACGGGTGCTGCTCGGGAGAGGGCAATCCATCTTCTCTCCTTCCAGCTCAGCCCTATGACATGGTGCCAAAACATCTTCCACCTCTGCCACTTCAGGGGCCAGCACCTCCAGCCCCACCTCTGCTATGCTGGGAGTCTCATCGCTCCCCTCCTCAGCCTCCGCACTTGCAGGAGGGGCGTCACACAGCTGGGCTCCTTTCTCTCCCAAAACGGCAGACAGGGCGTCATTCCTGGCACGAACCTGGGTGAAGCGGAGTGTCATCTCTGTGATGCCTCTCAACACCTCCTCCAAATCGGCCATCCATAGGCCCAACAGCTCCACCGTCCCACTAGGCAACTCGGAAGGGGCTCCATTACCCCACTGGCACTGCTGCTCGTGGGAAGGGCCCGCTGAGCTCACCTTCTCCTCAGCCAGTCTTGGTCAAGGCCCTTTCTTTCTACTTCGCCCACAACCCCTCCTCTTCTGAGACCTGCGGGAAACTTTCTGGCCAACCTTGCACCTTCGCTCCACACCAGCATCGCCCTCGGCGGTGGCTTCCCTCAACTCCACTTCTCGGGGGGATGGGGCCTCCGCCAGGGCCGCTTCTGCGGGGACTCGTGCCTCCAGCTGTCTGTAGATTATCCCGGCAAGGCTTTCCAACCTGGAGATTCTCTCGCAAACTGCAACCAGACGTCGAACTGGTCCTCGTCGCTTTCCCAATACGCGAGGACCAGGGACATGGCTGCTCCAGCACACTGCCTGTCCTCCGGCATGAGCCTCACTGGTCTCCCGGGACAGCTCAAGGACTCTTGGCTTCTGTCAGGCCGCTCCAGGTTCAAAGAAGCATCACTCAGACAGCTGCCGGTAAACACCACTTTTATTGGAGGTCACAGAACATTTGAAGCCAAGAGTGCTGTCCACCACCCGATACCCTATATTTATACCCCATTACTGATATCACATCGTGGGCCCCTTGCATCACCCAGCCAGCTGACACCACCCTGTGGGCCCCTTGCATCATCCTAGGGAGCCTTGGGTCAGTAATGTCCCCTGCTGTTTAGTCTAGGTCTGAATCCGGATCCCGCCGGCCTTGTCCAAGGCCGCAGGCTTCGGCTTCTACTGTGATACACATGGCGGAGTCTCCAAGGCCAGAGCTCCGGGTTGCTCTGGCCTTTGACTCTGACACCAGTATTTGGAGCAAACTTGGAAAGTGTTAATCTGACCTCTTCATTAAGGAAATCATCACAGGCTTCTGTGATTATCTGTGCAGGCTTGATTAAAATAAGCAGTAGCTGAGATCTCATGATAACGGTGTCTGGAAAAGAATAGCTCTTTGATAGCTGATAATGATGTACCCTTTGTACTCTTACCCTGCAACTTGACTCTGCTGCCCTTAGGTAGAATAATGACCTCTGGCCTTGGCTCCTGTAATCCTGATCCAGACCTGAAACTTTGACTCTGAATTTTGACTTCCTGGTTTGATTTATGGACTTGGACTTCGGTTTGTATCCCTGACTATCTGGCACGTCTCCAGAACTCTCACTTCAGTTTGTTCTCTTGACTTTTGGTCTTGTTTTATGAACTGTGATAGGTGATCTCCTGTAACCTTGGCTATTGTTTGTCATTGCCTGACCTGGCGCTATAGTACTCGGCTTGTCTGCATTACTTGGACTATTTATTGTTACTTCAGCTGTGTGCTGCAATTTCAACCAAATCTTGAAAGTCTTAAGAACTTTAATTTTCTTTATAAGTAAATATAGCCTTGGCTCACCTTGCTTTGGTTTAAATAGACCTTAGCCCTGATACCGGGAGAGCCCCAGAACAAGGTATGGACAAATAGCCATGGACTATCCAAGAATGTCCAAAACATGGTCAACATTCTTCTTGTTTAGTCATAACTAGAATAGAACCATTCGGCCAATTGTTGGATGACAAGTTAACATGTAGATAAGTCCAGAGGATTTAATGAAAAAGCAGGTATTACTTAGATGTCTTAGATATCACGACATGAATGTACAGGACATAGGAAATAAACAAAATGAACTGAGCTTTCACATGGCAAGGCTATGATAGCCAAAATTGAAACCATATAAAAAGTCAAATACAAGCAGGAAAACCCCGTGATGTGTTCACCTCAAGGTAAGTGGGAAACAATTTGAAGGCTCTCAACAATCATGGAGTCTATCTGGAAATAATTATTTAGAGGAGATTTGCCTTTTCTTCTTCTGAGTGAAGCTTGCCAAAGTCACCCAGTGGATTTTCATGGTCAAATGGTGATTTGAATCTTGGTCTCCAGAATCACATTCCAACACTATTATCCCAGGCTAGCTCTGTCTGTGTGGATACATCTCTCAAAATGACATCCTTTAAACATATTTGTTCTTGAGATACAGAATACAGCTAAAACTACCATCTGTACCTTTGGGATGACGAAACCTCTCATGTGTACATCTCTGTTAGTTTGCCTTGCAGTTCCTGCTATCATGGGATATCTGTAGCGCAGGATTTCATGAATCACTGCATGAGTATAAGGCAGTCTTTTGTGGTCATCATAGCAGATATTAGAGGAACCCACAACATCTTCTATCTCCTTGATGATTTTATCTAAGGAAATAAATAGAAATGGATAAAAGCTTTATTTCAAATACTTGAAAAAAATGAATAATTACTCAAAAGTTTATTATTATTATTATTATCTCCACGAGTCTATCACAATGAATTAATTACATTTATGTTCCACTTTTCCTCAAAAGAGAACATGGCCCTATGGGAATCTGAACTTTTATGCATTTCTTTTACTGACGAGAACTTTTTAAAGCAGTGTCCTAGCATTGAAACCATTTCATGAGGCGCAGAGTGGAGAAGGGAAAGGGGACAGGGAAGAGTCTCTGCCATTTCCCCAGGACATGCCCCCTTTTCATCCCTAGGGGCTGGGGAGTGCAATAGGAAGGGAAGCACAGTTGAGAGAGACCCTCAAAGGTTATCCAATCTAACCCCCTTCAGACCGGAAGGAAGGCATAGTCAAAGCATCTCTGGATGGCCACTCTGTTTAAAAACCTCACTGCAGAAGCGGAGTGCTGATGCTATTCAAAGGTAGGCACTGTTATAATGTAGACCCTGGTGACGCAATGGGTGAAACCCTTATACTGGCAGGACTGCTGACCGATAATGGTTCCAATCTGAGGAGAGCAGGTCGAGCTCTCTCTGTCAGCTCCAGCTCCTCATGTGGGGATATGAGAGAAGCCTCCTGTCTCTTTCCAAGTTACTGTGTGTTGAAAAGTACAGGTAGTCCTTGCTAGCCATTTAAAAAGATAATTAACGCTGAAGAAGAGCCAAGGGTTACAAAAACAGCATCCATGGGTATGCATTTTGCCTCCCCAGATTCAGAAACAGAGGCCTATTCCCCCAACCCTAACAACTCAAATGAATGCTAGAGAGAGCCTGGGGATCTGTGAAATGGTGAGGCCCTCTAGCCCTAAAACTGGGGTGAAGGGGAGCGTGGGAAGCATGTCCGTGTTGGCAATGGGACAAAAAAAATTGTTCATTCGGACAAAAGAACTAAACAGCTCATTCAGAAAGGCCCTGATTTCAGAAGCAGCACTCGAAAATGAAAACAGGGCCATACAAATGAAACAAACAGAAACAGATAGCGATTCTATACAAAAGCGCAAGACTACATGGAGCAGCTATAGAGGAATCTACATAAGAATCAACTGTAGTACATAAGAAGTGTGCAGGAAGGATGCCCAAATTTCATTTATACAGTAAATATTATATGAACCAAATGCCTATTTGTCACAAACATGAAAAGTTTGGAAAGCTCTGCCCTAGAATGACAGCAGTGAACCTGCTCATGCCTACTGATACTTAATCCAAAGTCAGTTTGCTGCAACCATTTCAATTTAGATTGTACTAGCTGAACCCGGCACGCGTTGCTGTGCCCTATTTTGGAGATGCGAGAAAGTCTGAGTATGTAAGGGTTGGAATAGATGTTAGTTATGGTCTTGTATATATATATATATATATATATATATATATATATATATGTATGTATGTATGTGTGTGCATGTGTATATGTGTATGTATGTGTATATATGTATATGTGTGTGCATGTGTATATATGTATATGTGTGTATGTCTATATGTGTGTATGTGTATATGTGTATATGTATGTGTATATATGTATATGTGTGTATGTATATATGTATGTGTATATATGTATATATGTGTGTATGTGTATATGTGTGTGCATGTGTATATATGTATATGTGTGTATGTCTATATGTGTGTGGATGTGTGTATATGTATATATGTGTGTATGTGTATATGTGTATATGTATGTGTATATATGTATATGTGTGTATGTATATATGTATGTGTATATATGTATATATGTGTGTATGTGTATATGTGTGTGAATGTGTTTATATGTATATTTTGTTGTGGCGTAGTGTGGTGGACAGGAAAGGTAGGAAAGAGGGAAAGAAGGAAGGGAAAGGAAGAAATGAGGTGGTATTCCTTTCTTTCCGTTATTGTTTTCATCCATTCATACAATTCAGGGAGTGGGGTGAGGTCCCACTATTAGCCCCAGCTTTTGTCAACCAATAATTTTTTACCATGGAAATATAAGTAGAGTAATAGGTATAGGTGTGGTGGTAAGGTAACGGTGGTACATGTAGTCATGGTGAGTTCTTCCTTCCATCCATGCATGTAATGTAGGGAGTGGTGTGAGGTCTCAAGTCCCTGAAGAAAGGCAATCAGGGCCCAATCCATGGGCCTAAAGGACTCCCGGGTAGTCAGGGGGCCTAGGGACGCTACGTGGCCTACCTCAGAGCTCTGGGAGGCCAGCAGCCCAACATGGGCTTTGAAGTAAGGCCCTCAGAGGAAACAAAGGAATCCTCCTGGGGAACAAAGCCCACACTGGAAGCCGGTGGTGCCTCTAGCCAGGAACCCCAGGAAGCCCCAGGCCGCAGAGAGAAGCAAGGCCGAACACCTGAGGGAAGCGGGGAGGCAGCTCAGTGTCTGTGGGCGCTCCGGTGGCTCTCCTCCTCTTCCGGCTCCAGCAAGGTGCCGGAGCCATCTACGCGTCCGCCGCTGCTCCCTGGCGGCCGCCATCTTCTTTTGGTGGACTATTTTTTATTTGGTTCTTGTTTCCGGTGGGTCCCTTTTGACTGCCGGATCGACTTCTGGCGGAGCCATTTTTGCCAGACCGGAAGTGGTTCAGCCACCATTTTCTTTTGTAGTTTTTTTCCTTTTTTGCTTTTTTTCCCGACCCACGAAGCGGCGGAAGGCGTCAGCTGCGGTCTTGCAGGCCTCGCCGGTATCGACTCCCTCCCGCGGTGGTGGGGGGGGGGGGAAGGAGGAGGAATCGGTGAGCGAGGGGTGAGGGTAAGGGGTGGTGTTGGGGGGCAGAGTGTGCAGGCGCCATTGTATAGCAGGGGTTTCTTTCTCCCCTCCCCTGGTGGGGGAAGGAGGTCATTGCAATTCATGAAGCGCCGCTCCGCCAGGTTCCGTTGGCCGTTTTTGGGGGGTTATATTTGTGGGTGTTGCGAGGTACCTAGGGTGGAATTTTTGGGCTCTCTAGGTACCTCGTGGTATGTGGGAATGTGTTGGGGGTTATTGTGCTTCTGGGGCTTATAGTTTTCCTGTCCATTTGCCCCGTTGCACGACCATTCTCTTTTTATATATATAGATTGCTTTTGCAGAAATCAATTGGGATATCCTTGAGAGATTTACTGAGACATGTGTAACAGCACTTTTACTAGACAGAAGACTTTTGGAGTTTAAATAAAGTCCTTTTCCCCTTCTAGATATGCTCTGAGTATGTTTCACAGGTCATGCAAATGGGGACATTTCATGTATCCCTTCCCATAGAAGGTGTGACGCCCTCTATGGCAAACTTGACAAATCCACCACACTCCTCAGGGAACAACTCGAAAAGGCCTACGGCAGTTGGAGGACCACGGTCGAAAGGCTACTTCAGGTGCTGTGGGAAATGAATACTTCTGAAGCCCAGGAGCGTCTCAACACGCTGACAGAGGAGATTACCTGGCAGGAAGACGAGTGTAAAGCAGCTTTGAACTCCTTATCACCCAGCACGCCCCCAAAGACTGATGGTGACCACGGTTCCGAAGCTGCATCTTGCAACGGTTCAGAAGCGGCCTCCCAACGCGGTTCCAAAGCTCCCGCCTGTCACAACTCCAACGCTTCTTCAAGCCACCGCTCTCAGCACAACTCCAAGTCTGCCTCCTGCCACAGCTCCAAGACAGCCCCCAGTCACCGCTCTCACCACAGCAGCTCCCAGCGCCACTCTATAGCCCACTCGAACCACAGTTGTTCGCATCACGACTCTGTTTGCAGCCATGCCAGTTCGACGCATTCAGCTCTCCAGATCAAGAAACAGGAGAGGAAAGAGAACGCCTGTGAAGCGCAAGCGGCTGCCGCCATTGGTGCCCAAAATGTTTCCTTCTAAGAGGAAAAGGCGCGACTTCAGGCCGAATTGGCGGTGCTCGAGGCCAAGAAGCAAGCTTCCCTGAAGGCCATCCGAGCCCAGTATTTGGTTCAAGGAGTGAACCAGGATTTGTCCACTGAGAACGTTGAGGCACTGGACCGCGCTAACGAAGCCATCCAGCCCTCAAGGCAGCCAAGCATTGTAGAGTCCTGGCGTCAAGACGTTGCACAGACAAGGGCAACACAGGTCGACCAGCAGCAGGCGGGTTTGAGCCCCACAGACGCTGCCAACCCTGTTAGCCAGAATCCTGCCAGGGAGGGGAGCCATCTTCCTCACGTGCCCGTGCCTGTCACAGTGGCGGCCGAGCCACACAGCTTCAATGCCCACCCAAGACTGCTAGAGGGTACCAACCCATGTAGATCTTTCCTACAGGAACGTGCGGTCAACCCACGCGGAGAGCCGGCCCAGAAGTCAAGGTCATTCAGCTGTGCCCCTGGCCCAACGCCAAGTAGGCCCGCCTGGCAGCCCAGTCCTCACCTGACCCTTGCGCCAAGGAACCCCAGAAAAGACCTGAAAGAACGAGGGATTCCGTAATTTTCTGACTGCGCAGAAGACTTCAAGTGGTGGTCGACCTCTTTCCAAAGAGCGATCAGAAACCTCAACTTGCCTCCCGAAGATGAGGTGAATTTGCTCATCAAATGGCTTGGCCTGACTTCTTCAGAGCACATCAAGAGGATTTCTGCGGTCCTCATTGAGGACCCTGACACAGCCCTCAGCTTCGCCTGGGACCATCTGGTCCAAAGGTATGGAGCGAGCTCCACGATAGAGGCATCGCTGAGGGACAGGCTCAAAAGATTCCCTGTGTTGAAGCCTCAAGACTGTGACCGTCTGTGGGAGTTGTGTGATCTTCTGTCGGAGGTACTCGCGTCAAAGAAGAATCCTCAACTACCAGGGCTCGCCTTTTTGGATCAGCGTTCCTCCCAGGAGGAGATTATAGAAAAACTGCCTTTTCGCCTTAAAGAATTATGGGTGAAAGTGGTCACCGACTATAAAGAGGCCAGCAACCACGTCTACCCTCCATTTTCCCATCTCGTGGAATTTGTCTCCCGTGCAGCCAAGTCCAGAAACGACCCAGACACCGGTTTCGGGCTCTTTATCAAGGAGCTCGCACGGACAGACCTCCCAAGGACACTAGAGAACTTCCCAAGGAGACCAAGCGCTCCATCACAGTTAAGGCCACTGGGACTGAGCAGTCCACTCCCAGTTCAGCCTCGGGCACAAAGACCATTCCCTGTCTGATTCACCAAAGACCGCACAGCTTGGCAGACTGCAAAGAATTTGCCAAGAAGCCACACAAGGAGCGTGTGGAAATTGTGCAGAAGGCCAGAGTGTGCTTCAAGTGTTGTAGCGGTGAGCCGCAATTCTCCAAGGACTGCAAGGTCAAGGCCAAGTGCCAGCAGTGCAACAGCCTGAAGCATTGTATAGCCATGCACAACCCCGAGGGCTCTTCTTCTAGCTCCAGCGCAGAGCCAGCCACCCAAGAGCGACTCAGAGGAAAACGAGACGTCCCAGAGAGAGTCAGAACCGTCTGGCGTGACCTGCACCAAACTGTGCCAAGGAAGCACCAGATCCCATGTGTGTCACCCTATCTGCCTCGTGGTGGTCTACTCTCAAGGCAGACCAGAGCTAAAGAAGAAGGTCTACGTGGCTCTTGATGCCCAAAGCAATGCATCCTTGGCTCCTCCAGAGTTCTTCGAGATGTTCGACGTTGAAGTCCAAACAGTGGACTATGAGATATCCACTTGCTCTGGGAGTAAGTGCATGAAGGGCAGAGTGGCTTCTAACTTCGTGGTGTCTCCTTGCGGCGAACAGAGGTGCTCCAAACTGCCAAACCTCCTAGAATGTGCATCCATTCCACGAGACAAAGGGCATATTGCCACCAAGGCTATAGTGGAGGCGCATCCGCACCTCAAACACTTGAAGTGGAACATCCCAAAGCTTGAAAAGGATGTGGGGATTCATCTCCTCATAGGGGCCAACTGCCCAAGCCTCTTCTACATAGAGGAACAAGTGATGGGACCACCGAAGACTCCATTGGCCCAGAAGACGCCCCTTGGATGGACCGTGATAGGGAAGGTATGCATCGACAGTTCTGTTGACAAAGATAGCCGCCTCAGCGATGGACCGACTCAGATGCGGAGCTGCCTTAACCGCGTTACAATGCTCTGTCAGGATTTGACCTCCAACGTCAACTCCATGCTCACTGGTGTCTCCAAATCACCGAAATCACCACAGTCTAATCCCAAAACCAGAGATGAAGGAAAGTCTTTATCCTTGGCAAAGCTGACACTAGCCTCTGCAGCCGTCTGTGCTGAAACCTCCAGCACGTCACGATCAGAGAAGAAGGTGACAGTTAGCCAATGAAAGGAAGTTTCAACTTCACAAAGCAGGGATCTTGCACTGGGTGACCAAGCTGGAGTGAATCAACCGCGACTCACAGAGAGTACGGAGGAAAAGGTGCCATCGCGCGAAGGACAAAGATCCTACCAACTTCCAACCATGATGTATGGATTCCCTAAAAGGAAAAGGCCTCAAGAACGGCCGTCAGAGCAACTGACAGCGCCAACGTTTGACATAAGGACCACGGAACTTGACTTCCCAAAGCAACAGGAATCAGCTACGCTTGATGCCGAGGCTTCACTACAAGGGGTAGGTTAGAGCCTCCAGCAAAGGGAGAGCCTACCTCGTGCATAGACTCTTCCCCCATAGTTATAGTTTAGTTAGTGATGGTTCTAAGTGTTTGCATTTCTGCAGTGTTTGTCATGCATATTGTTTTTTGTTATGGTTATTAATATTCCCATGTTGGGAATCGGGGTGGAGTGTGACGCCTCCCTAGAGGGATGTATTTATCTGTATTTGGTTTGCCATTCACTTGCATGGCTCTTTGTTTCATAGTTTCTTTGTTTGCCATGTGCTTCTTTGTCTGCCATGTTCTCACCTGAGGGAGGAGCTGCATCCTGGCTCCTACATGCTGACCTACCCTCAACCCCTCCCTCTACCAAAGTTTACCTAGGGGCTGGATTTCCTCTCTGGCCTCTTTTCCAAAGAACACAAGGACAAGCTAGGCTGGAAGTTAGGTTGCTGCGAAAAGGCAATCTCATTTCACCTGCTGGTCTACCTACGTCTTCACCATATCTTCAGCGTATAGGAGAATCCTTTTCTCACCAGAGGCTGTGGATTTTGGGGCCTGATCAGGACTTCGTGTGCCTTCAAGCCAGAGGACAATGGGATGCCTTGGATTTAATAGAGGTAACATCACTCTGCACGTTCAGGCATAGTGATAGACTCCCCCTTTCTTAAAGGACCTTGCAACCAACTCAAGCTTTTGAACCATCAGTTTCTTACCGATTGTAAACCAATAAACCTGTTTGGTTCCCCTACTTTGAGTCCTGCACTCTTTCTCATAGAGATCCAAGGCTTTCCTGCATGTTGAAAGACCTTATACTCTATCCCCAGGGTCAAAGCCTGTTTGTCCAACCTTTAAAGCATTTTTAAGCCCTGGGGACAGAAGAGAAGGTATGCACCCCATGACACTGATATTAAAAAGGCCCAGCATTCTTCCTTTTTGGCAGCTTTTTCTAACATTGAGGCAAATGCTTCTTTTTTGCCATTATCTACATACTTTCTGCAGAAAGTTCTCTTATCCTAATTTCAGTAAACCTTTGCTATCAAATGCTATTTTTATTCATTCACCAGCCATTCCTTCTCTGTTTGTCCACAAAATTTCTATTTGTCCAACTAATCACAAACTGGAATTTTTCCATGCAGGAACTGGGGGTTTGGAAAACTTGGATTCTGTTTTATTTTCACCCTGCTAACTATTGAACACATTTAAAGTTTCCATGAGCAAGACAGAAAAAACATATATCTAAGAAAAAATATTCAGAACTAAATAAATATTTTTAAATATACTCAGAAGATGTGGATTCCCACATTATCTCAAACTCTATTAATAAATCAGCTTGCTAGTACTGTATGCTCAATCTTTTCAGTGGAGTAACTGGATCTAATTGTCTTTCTCCTTCATTTAGCACATATCCTTTGACAGATACAACATTTCTATTAAAAATACTGTTGGCACAACAGGGATCAGTAATAGCCCCTTCTTTGTGTTGCCCAATGACCATTTTTACCTTGGACATCTGGACGATTTGCCAGAATGACGATTGCCCATTTCATCGTTGTGGCAGAAGTTTCAAATCCAGCAAAAAAGATGTCATGAATAGTGTGAAGCAGGTTCTCTTCATCCACGGCAGAGGTAGGATCATTCTTATTTTTCTCCTGGAAATATAAAATGTGAAGTAGAATTTCTGACTGATCGGAAAGCTACTCCTCAACGCTGCGTTTACTTTTGTATATGTGTACATGTCTTGAAGTTGGATATCACCTGTTGACGTATAATAACCCCATTTAAAGATGGATATAAAGCCGATCCAGTACTTACTTTATTCATTTCAAGCAAGTAGTAATCAATGAAATCCCGTGGCTCCTGTGTGGGCTCTTGCTCTTTATGTTTCCGTATTTCTTCTGTTGACATTGAAAGCAGCATCTCTGTGGTCTCGAATGCCTTCTTATGAGGCCCTGGAAGGCGGTCTGCGATTGATGGGAACAATTCGTACAGCTACAGCAGATGAAAGCAAAAGGCCTGCCATTATTATGGAGGAGGCAAGGAAACACAGTTCATTGGCCAAAGCAGGTTTGACACACACACACACACACATTCTTGACTGTAAAGAAGGAATGGAGGCAAGGAGGAGGATACCTGCTCCCTTCTTCCATCATTTTCTTCCCCAATATATTTTGAACTTTCCCTTCCTGAGTAATTCTCTGTTCTCCCATTTTCTCAGCTGCTTTTCCATTTCCCTGGTTTCCTTTTTTGACTAGTACTTTCCATCTTTGTTCTCAGCTTCCTTCCAGCACTGCAAATTGAGTATAAATTACTTTTGCCCTCAGTCAGCAAGAGTAAGGCTCAGTCTAAAGCGACCTATGGCAGCCTTTCCACTTTGAGTATTCTTTCTAATAAAAAACCGTTTTGCCATCTTGATCACATTTGATGTTGTCTTGGCCACATATTTTCCAGTTTTCATAAGTAAAATGTTGGTCTGTGTGCAATAGAAGCAAATAGTGGCATCGCTAGGGTTGGCATTACCCAGAGTGGTAACTCATAGTGCAAACTATTAGAATTTCAGGTGTATTTAACTAGAAATATGTGTTCTCCTTTCCTAAATTTTGAATATTAATGTATTGTTGTCATGTAGGAGTATTCTAGTGCACTCCCTGAAGAAGGTCAATAAATCATTTAAAGACCAGCGTGATGGGCCTTGCAGAAATCAGGATAATCATAAAATGTTAAAGAATTAAATACAACCAACAATGAGCACCTGAGAACTTGTTTTCCATTACTGGCCTGGGAAGGCTGTTTGTTGGATAAATACCCGTGCTCTTGGTTATAATGGAGGATATACAGAGGCCCATAAACACTTCTTGTTGAAATGTTTTTTGACTTATAGGTAACTGAAACAATGGTTCTTAAGTCCATGGATAAGAAGGTTCTGTGTGTTCCAAAAGAATGTACGAGGGTGAGTCAAAACGTTTTGCCTCCTGCGTCATAAAAACATTATGAATGAACATATAACAACAAAAGTTACAACAGATCATAACCTGAACTATTCTCTACACAAAACTACTGTTCAACATAGTTACTAGGGTTGGTTGATCCAAAAAAATCGTGATTCTAAAATCAAATGGGGGTATTCTTAACGTAAAGACTTACAAAAAAATTCAAAAACTTTCTTAATTCATATGTTATTAATAACAAATTTCGTAATTAGTTCTTATTTCAGTGCATGCTTATTCCAGATGGTTTTGGCCTACAACTCCCAGAAATCCTAACAGCTGGTAAACTGGCTGGGATTTCTGGGAGTTGTAGGCCAAAACTGGAATAAATAACACTGAATTCTAGATGGGACTCAAAATAGGAAGGAGGAGGAGGAGGAGGAGGAGGCTGGTGCAAAATCACAATGTATCGGCATAGAACAGTACAGTAGTAATATCACTATCAAAAATGTAGGCTTCCAAAGTGATGCCTATTGTGGCTAATTGTACCCAATAACATCACAAAATACAGGTATCTGAGAGGTATTCAAAGCACTATCATATAAGCAACAACACATGAGTAAATATAGCAAGTATTTGAACAAGCATAAGCAGCAACACATGTTAATAGAAAAGCAGCATCACATGAATATAAAGCAGCATCACATCAATATACAAGTTGGATGAAGCCAAGTTTGCTATATCCCACAATATTATAGAAAAAGTACAATGTGATTAATAACGCTAATGCGTGGTGTTTCTCCTGAGTGGGGAAGCACCATAGACTCACAAACCGTAGAACAGTGTTTCCCAACCTTTTCTGAGCCGCGGCACACTTTTAACATTAAAAAAATCCGGGGGCACACCACCAACCAAAATGACACAAATGATTACTTTTGCCCTCAGTCAGCAAGAGTAAGGCTAACACATATAGTTAATTGACCTTCAGTGTTGGAGTTGTAGATCACCTACATCCAGAGAGGACTGTGGACTCAAAAAGTGATGGATCAGGACCAAACTTGGCATTAATACTCAATATGCCCAAATGTGAACACAGATGGAGTTTGGGGAAAATAGACCTTGACATTTGGGAGTTGTAGTTGCTGGGATTTATAGTTCACTTACAATCAAAGAGCATTCTGAACACCACCAGTGATTGAATTGAACCTAAATTGGCACTCAGAACACGCATGACCAACTGAAAATACTGGGTTTGGTGGGCATTGACCTTGAGTTTGGGAGTTGTAGTTCACCTACATCCAGAGAGCAGTCTGGACTCAAACAATGTTGGATCAGGTCCAAACTTTGCATGAATACTCAATATGCCCAAATGTGAACACAGATGGAGTTTAGGGAAAATACACCTTGACATTTGGGAGTTGTAGTTGCTGGGATTTATAGTTCACCTTCAATCATAGAGCATTCTGAACTCCACCAATGACAGAATCGGGCCAAGTTTCCCAAACAGAACCGCCATGGCCAACAGAAAATCCTGTGTTTTCTAATGGTCTTTGGCAATCCCACGCAACTCCCCTCGTGACCCCCCCTAGGGGTCCTGATGCCCAGGTTGAGAAACGCTGGCCTACCGGCTGTTAGGAATTCTATGAGTTGAAGTCCAAAACAGCTGGAGGGCTGAAGTTGGCCCGTGCGGTGGGGGAAGAGAGCGAGGCAGAAGAGAAGGGGGGAAGCAATGAGGGAAGAGAGAGAGAGAGAGAGAAAGCAGAGAGAGAAGGAGAGAGAGGGGGGAGAGGGAGGAGTGAGTTGAAGTCCAAAACACCTGGAGGGCTGAAGTTGGCCCGTGTGGTGGGGGAAGAGAGCAAGGCAGAAGAGAAGGGAGGGGGAAGCGACGAGGGAAGAGAGAGAGAGAGAGAGAGAGAGAGAGAGAAAGCAGAGAGAGAAGGAGAGAGGGGGGAGAGGGAGGAGTGAGTTGAAGTCCAAAACACCTGGAGGGCTGAAGTTGGCCCGTACGGTGGGGGAAGAGAGCAAGGCAGAAGAGAAGTGAGGGGGGAAGAGATGAGGGAAGAGAGAGAGAGAGAAAGCAGAGAGAGAAGGAGAGGGAGGGAGGAGAGGGAGGAGTGAGTTGAAGTCCAAAACACCTGGAGGGCTGACGTTGGCCCGTGCAGTGGGGGAAGAGAGCAAGGCAGAAGAGAAGGGAGGGGGGAAGAGATGAGGGAAGAGAGGAGGCAGAAGAGGAGAAGCATTTGAGAGAGTGAGAGTGCAGCAAGAGAAAGGGTGAGTGTGTGTGTGTGAGAGAGAGGGAGGGAGGGAGGGAGAGATAATAAAAGCGAGGATAAGTGGGAGAGAAAGCAAGAAAGAGAATATGAAGAGAGAGAGAAAGCAGAGAGAGAAGGGAGGGGGAGGGGGAGTGAGTTGAAGTCCAAAACCCCTGGAGGGATGAAGTTGGCCCGTGCGGTGGGGGAAGAGAGCGAGGCAGAAGAGAAGGGAGGTGGTAAGAGATGAGGGAAGAGAGGAGGCGGAAGAGGAGAAGCATTTGAGAGAGTGAGAGTGCAGCAAGAGAAAGGGTTAGTGTGTGTGTGTGTGTGAGAGGGAGGGAGGGATGGAGAGAGAGAGAATAAAAGTGAGGATAAGTGGGAGAGAAAGCAAGAAAGAGAGAATACGAAGAGAGAGAGAAAGCAGAGAGAGAGGGAGAGAGAGGGGGGAGAGGGAGGAGAAGCGTGGAGGACTACACTTCCCAGAATGGGTAGCGGCAGCGTCACTTCCAGTTCCCCGTAGAAATGCGGGAAAAACAAACAGGGCAATAAGATGAATGAAGGTGGGAACCGAGGGGGAGCCAGGAGAAGACAGGGAGAAGGTGTGTGAGTAGTACAATAATTAAGAATTAATTACAATAATTACGAAAAATGCCGGCCTCCAGGATCGAAAAACAAAGTCCACTTCCTGGTTGGCGGTCGAGGTGCGGTAAACATCAAAATTAGCATTTTTAACAAATCGAATCCGATTTCAAATAATTTTTAAACCGCAGAGACCAACCCTAATAGTTACCATCAATTTGTACACATTTGCGCCATAGTTTAACCCAGGCATCAAAACCATTTCGGAAAAAATCAGGATTTGGCTTCGTGCCCCAATATTTTAAAGCTGTTTATACATCATTTAAACAATTGAATCTGAAACCACGTAAGTTGTCTTTCAGAGATCCAAACAGATAAAAGTCAAAAGGGGCCAAATCAGGTCTGTAGGGTGGGCAAGGTATTACTGATCTGCCCAATTTTGCAATTGTCTGGGTTGTGTGGTCTTTCAGTGTTTTGGCACACACAGGGTGTTATTCTTGTTAATTTTCTGCAACATGGTGCCACAATAAACAGTGAAACCTATGTAACCACACTTAAGGAGGCAACAAGAAAGAAGAGACCACTAACATACTTCGTTTCATAAAAGTTCATCACAATAATGCATGCCCACACATGTCAGATTAGTTCACTTTGCAAACAAATAATTTCTCTCCAAACCCTACTCATAGCAGCATGGTGTGCATGTGTGGGTGAGGGAGAGCGCGCTAGGCTGGAGGGAGGCTTGCGCTAGCAAGTCCCTTCAAGGCAGGAGGAAAGTGCCCACAGGCCGTGGGACTGAGAGTATCCTAGCAGCATCAGGAGGAGGAGCAGAAGGAGTTTAGGTAATTTGTAAGACTACTTATTAGGAGGGGGGAGTCAATCTTTCCTTTTGTTTTTTATTACTGCTCCCATTAGAAAATGCACAAGGATGTGGGTAAACTACAGCTCCCAAAATCATGGTCAATCCTCCACAAATCTCACCAGTATTCACAGTTGGCTTTGTTGGGTCGGTGTGCCAACTTTGGTCCAGAGCCATCATTGTTTGAGTTCACAGTGTTCTCTGGATGTAGGTGAACTACAATTCCCAAATTCAAGGTCAATGCCCACCAAACCATTCCAGGATTTTCTGTTGGTCATGGGAGTTCTGTGTGCCAAATTTGGTTCAACTCCATTGTTGGTGGAGTTCAGAATGCTTTTTCCCAGCAACTACAGCTCCCAAACGACAAAATCAATCCTCCCCCAAACACCACCAGTATTCAAATTTGGGCGTATTGGATATTTGTGTCAAATTTCATCCAGTGAATGAAAATCCATCCTGCATATCATATATTTACATTACAGTTCATAACAGTAGCAAAATTACAGTTATGAAGTAGCAACAAAAATAATAATATGGTTGGTCACTACAACAAGGAGTTACAGCGTTAGGAAGGTTGAGAACCACTGCTGTACAGAATTATTCTCAGAAATATTTTGGAATCTTACTTGATCTGTTATGCTATATAACTTTAGATATACCTAGCCACAAAGGGCAGCCATTACAAAACTCCTTTACTCAGTTGTGAAGATGCATACCAGGACACTGGCAAGAGTACCAGATGTGCATTGGTGCCAAATGCTCATAGGAATATAAGCAATGTTCCTTGGAAGCATTTATCCTCACATTTGAGAATGAAATAGTCAAATATTTACTTTCCTAGTTTAATTTGTGAGGGTTTACCTCTTCAGGGTTTCTTCTGGTCTCTCTTGGCAAGGTCCAACAGTCAAACCACTACTGAAAAGTTTTCTGAATTTTCCTAAGGAAGATCTATTCAACTGAATGAAATCAGGGGTGCCGAGGATGGGGGGGGGGGAGTACTTACTACGTAAAAGATAGTTAGTCCAAAACTCAAGGTATACTCAATGGCTTCAAGCAGCTTTTTGAAGTTTGGGTCTTCAATGGACCACCGGTGTCCAAAAACCAGCGCAACTGTCACATTGGAGACTGAATTGGAGATGATCAGTGCTGGATCAATTGGCTTCCCTGCAAATGAAGTCTAATTAATATCAGTTCAACTACTGTAAACCATTGGAATTTACTGTCCCCTTATTTGTATATCAAAAATCAATTAAAATACGATAGATTTCACAACAAAGAGAGATATTGGTTTCTGCTGGCAGGGACACATGCCAGCATCATCTCCTCATGTTACAAACCTTTTTCACTTGCAAAATACTCTACAAGCTGCTGGGCTTCATCTTCTATTTTGTCTTCCATGATTTTTTTCCCGACTCCCAATTTCCCCAAAGTCATTTGGCCAAGCCGTCTCTGTTGCTTCCAGGCATAACCATTTGAGAATCCAATACCTGATGGCATCAAGATTCAATATGCAATTATTACTCACAAATTCAAGTCAGATAAGGTGGGTAGCTACCCTGGAATAAGCAAGCTTTGTTAAAGACCATGCTAATGAATCTAAACATTATTTAAAAAACTACAACATACAACTCGAGTCTCCTTTATCCAGAATTCTGAAGCCTCAAAACTTCAAAAAGCAGAAACTTGGTCACCAACCTCTGAGGATACAATTGAGCAGGAGTATCATAATCACAATCTTGAAGCCAAAAGCCAGTGGCCATTGGCACCCAATCCAGCACACCATGCTGGCTCTCAACGAACACAAGAGACTTGCTATTTCCAGAAGTCTTGTGATAAATGTGAGTGTTTGAGCTGGAAAGCTAAAGAAAGAAGAAAAGCAAATGGAGAACCACAATGCATGACGGTATGGAGACTTTTTGGCAATCAAATGAAATTAACTTTGAAAATTGATGGATTGGAGACAGAAAGCCAGGTACACCTCGGAGAGTTCCCTTCATGCCTTATGGCATACCCCAACTGGTACAATATGGTGTACAGGGTATCAAGACCTGGGAGGAACTGTCTGTCACTGTTTGTTTGTTTTTAGTAAATTTGATGCCAGAATTAAAATACATAAAATACAGTTAAAACATTCAACTCAACATTATAAAAAAGCATATATAAATCATTTAAAAACATATAATCACCGGTGTCATCCTGTTAAAATCGTTATCCAGCAGCATCGCCTAGCCATTCCGTGTTCATTCTTCCAATTTCATAATTACCTATTCTGCCCTTAACTCTATTCCCAGGGCCAAATGCTTCTTCAAAAAGCCAAGTTTTTACTCTTTTTCTGAAGGTCGGGGGGGGAGGGGGCCCGATCTAATATCTCTAGGGAGGGAGTTCCATAGCCGATGGGCCACCACTGAGAAGGCCCTGTTTCTCATCCCCACCAGATGTGTGTGCGAGGAAGGCGGGACGAAAGCAGGGTCTCCCTGGTCTATCTTAAATTCCTAGATGGTTCATAAGGAGAGATACATTCAGACAGGTAAGCTCGGCTGGAACCATTTAGGGCTTTATAGGCTAAAGCCAGTACTTTGAATTGTGCCTGGTAGCAAACTGACAGCCAATGGAGCTGGCACAGCAGAGGAGTTGTATGCTCCCTGAGTGCAGCTCCCATTAGTAGCCTGGCTACCGACCACTGGACCATTTGGAGCTTCCAAACAGATTTCAAAAGCAACCCCATGTAGAGTCTGTTGCAGTAGTCTATGCGGGATGTAACCAGAGCGTGGAGTACCATGGCCAAGTCAGACTTCCCAAAGTACGGGCGCAACTGCCACACAAATTTTAACTGTGCAAATGCTCCCTGGTCACCGCCAAGACCTGGGTCTACAGGCTCAGCGATGAGTCCAGGATCACACCCAAGCTGCGAACCTACGTCTTCAGGGGAGTGCAACCCCATCCAACACAGGCTGTAACCCTATGCCCTGTTCGGCCTTGCGACTGACCAGGAGTACCTCTGTCTTGTCTGGATTCAATTTCAATTTGTTCGCACCCATCCAGACCGTCACAGCAGCCAAGCAAGCACAGGTTCAGGACTTGAACAGCCTCCTTAGTAGTAGGTGGGAAGGAGTGACAGAGTTGGACGTCATCTGTGTACAGGTAACACTGCATCCCGAAACTCCAGATGATCTCCCCTAGCAGCTTCATGTAGATGTTAAACAACATGGGGGACAGTATTAATCCCTGCAGGACCCCACAAGACAAAGGCTGTGGTGTCAAGCAGGTGTCCCCTAGCAACACCTTCTGGGAATGACCCTCTAGGAAGGACCGGAGCCACTAATAAAAGAGTACCTCTGGGGCCCATTCCTGTGAGGTGTCCCAGAAGGATACTGTGGTCAACGGTATCGAAGGCCACTGAGAGGTCCATCAGAACCAACTGGGACACACCCCTCCTGTCTAGCTCCCGGCATAGATCATCCACTAATGCGACCAAGGCTGTCTCGGTTCCATGTCCCGGCCTAAAGCTAGACTGTGCCGGATCCAGATAATCCGTGTCTTTCAAAAATACCTGGAAATGTGAGGCCACCACATGTTCCAAGAAAGGGAGATTGGAAACTGGCCGATAGTTGACAAATTGAATGGGGTCCAGTGATGGTTTTTTCAACAGCAGTTTAATTATAGCTTGTTTTAAGCTTGCTGGAATATTGCCTTCCCAAAGGGAGGCATTAACCACCACCTTCACCCACTTGGCAATCCCCTTCTGGCTTCCTTTAAAAGCCAGGATGGGCAAGGGTCTAGGCTGCATGTGGTCGCTCTCACCCCTCCAAGTATCTTGTCCACATCCTCGGGTTTCACAAATTAAAAATCAGACAAGCAGGTGCTCCTGCTACGTACATTCTCAGAGACAGCTGTTAACATGGTTATGGGCCAAGGACGGAAAGAAATGTGCAATTCATCTGAAAATGATATAAAAAGGGGAGCTTTTCAGATGCTTGGATGTGCCGGAGACAGTGTTGCATCTGACATGCATTGCTTCTACAAAAAAAACAAACCCCTGATCAAGTCTTCAGGAGAGGCCTTGTGAGTATGTGGATGTGCGCACAAGAGAATGAATGTGCCTATTTGATGCCAAGTCAATGTATGATTTCTAAATGCTTAATGAAAGTTATTTAAACCCAGATCTGATAGCTTTAAATATTCTTTCAATAACGATAGTCTTAAATTGCAGGTTATTGAGTTTCCCCTCTTCTCTGGATAAGAACAAACTGCTTTTGCTTAAAGTGTTGTTATTGTTTTTTTAGTGCAGTTTCTAACAGATAAAAAATCTTCCCTTGTCCTCATATTATATCTCTGGGGAAAAGTCTGGCGCAACTCTTCACAACTTACCTTTTCCTTGTGATATTTTTTCATAAAATGGAGTTGCCCCCCGATCCAAGAATTCATCCGAGTGATCGACCAGTCCTTCTTTCACAGCATCGTATCCACACAGGAACACCACTGGAAAATGGCCCAGCCAAAGAGTGAAAACATTTCCATATTGTTTTGCTACCTGCGTTTGGATCAAAGCAAGGAGAAAAAGTTTTAAACACATGAAGCAAACAATCTCAGAATATTAAATCAAATACCCGCCTTCTCCAGATCTTCACGTCTGAAGCTACCGCCCATGAGGAACTCCCCTTTATGTCCCCTGATTCCCCTTACAGCTGACTTTTATCTCAAAGAATCATAGAATCCTACAGTTGGAAGAGACCTCATGGGCCATCCAGTCCAACCCCATTCTGCCAAGAAGCAGGAAAATTGCATTCAAAACACCCCCAACAGATGGCCATCCAGCCTCTGTTTAAAAGAAGGAGCCTCCACCACACTCCGGGGCAGAGAGTTCCACTGCTGAACAGCTCTCACATTCAGGAAGTTCTTCCTAATGTTCACATGAAATCTTCTTTCTTGTAGTTTGAAGCCATTGTTCCACGTCCTAGTCTCCAGGGCAGCAGAAAACAAGCTTGCTCCCTCCTTATGACTTCCCCTCACATACTTATACATGGTTATCTTGTCTCCTCTCAGTTTTCTCTTTTGAAGGCTAAACATGCCCAGCTCTTTAAGCTGCTTCTCATAGGGCTTGTCCTCTGGACCCTTGATCATTTTAGTCACCCTCCTCTGGACACATTCCAGCTTGTCAATATCTCTCTTCAACTGTGGTGCCCAGAATTGGACACAGTATCCCAAATGTGGTCTGACCAAGGCAGAACAGAGCATGGGGAGCATGACTTCCCTGGATCTAGACACTAGACTCCTATTGATGCAGGCCAAAATCCCATTGGCATTTTTTGCTGCCATATCACATTATTATTATTATTATTATTAATTTTGACTTGATAAACCGCCCTTCCCGAGGCTCAGGGCGGTTTACAACATATAAAAACAGCATATAAAAACAGCATATGAAACACCTAAGATTAAAACGCATGAAATTACATCTTAAAAACGATCATACAAAAACATAGCCAGACATAGCTGGTTTATACATAGTAATAGTGGTACAGCAGAGTGGCAATATTAGTCATGCGCCATCGGACATTGTTGGCTCATGTTTAACTTGTTGTCCACAAGGACTCCAAGATCTTTTTCACACGTACTGCTCTCAAGCCATGCATCCCCCATTCTGGTGGACAAGACCTAATGTTTTATGGATGGAACACTGTTTTAACTGATGTGAATGTACATGATGCATTTTAATGTAAAGTGTTTTTAATGTATTTTAATTCTAGTTGTATTTTAATGTATTTTAATCTTAACTGTTTTATTATATGTATACTGTGTGTAATCGAATCGTTGCCGTTTGGTGGGCCGCTCTGAGTCCCCCTTCGGGGGTTGAGAAGATGCGGGGTAGAAGTGATGGAAATAAATAAATAAATAAATAAAAATTCTTTATCGCTGCATTTAATTTTTTCTACCTAAGCAGAGTATCTTACATTACCACCATGAGAAACAATATTGAGTTCATATGGAATCTTACTTGTGCACCTCCAGCACAAGAAATGTAGAGGTTCCAAATGAATATTGGCCTGGAGATACTTAAATGAGCTGAGATAACTCAAACTATCATTAATGGAAATGTTTTAATTCCCACTTTGTTGCCTATCTAAAGTTGACAAAACCCACTGTTGCATTTACAACCCTGCAGATAGGCAACGAAGGGTATTACATGTCCAGGGATGACGTCCTGCCAATAACCACCACCATGAATATTGGTGAACATACATAATAATAATCACACATCATCATCATCATCATCTTTATTTGTACCCTGCCACTATCTCCCCAACAGGGACTCGGGGCGGCTTACATGGGGCCAAGCCCGACAACACAACAATAAGATAAAATCAGACAAAAGCAATATAAACAATTACATAAAACATAAGCTATAAAATACTAGAACCAAATAAAAATTACAATAAAATAAAACTGTTCATAGCACAAAACGTACCACAAACTTAATGACAATTTCTGAACAAATTAGGCCACAACTTTGTTGGTTACACCTACATTACAAAGCTGGTCCCAGATGAGTCCCAGATCCAGATATTGACCAAACAGGATCAACGAGTTAACCGTTTCCAACGTATTGCCTGAAAAAGGCCACTTGGCAAGGCAGGACCTCAAAGGGGGTGGAGGCATCAAGGTTCCTTCTGAGGGAACCCCCTCATCCTTTACAAATGCCTGATAACATTGTTCAGGATCTGGGGCCCATGCCAATTATCCCCTCCCAAAATTGTGATGGATAGTAAACAGCACAAAAACAAGCAGCCAATAATAATAGTCCCTCTGCTACCCCCATCTTTACATTCTTCATACAATCATCATGATCCGTAGCTACCGATTACATGGGGAAGATATTCCTGAACCAATACATACAATGAATCACTGGACCTAAGCCCATTGAGCATTCTGTCATTAGGGTGGAAGGGGGATTGCTGCAGAACATGGACTGTCTGGTCCAAGGAAAAGGCCTTTTCTTGCTGATTTTTTTGGTAAAGGTTCTCTTTTTTTTACAGTCTTTTATCTCCTTTGTATTACTATTTTCGTACTGTCTATTCTCCTATATGGGTCTGAAACATGGGTCACCTATCGCCAACACCTACGACTCCTTGAACGCTTTCATCAGCGCTGTCTTCACACAATCCTAAATGGACACAGGACTGACTATGTGACTAATGTTGCTGTCCTTGAGCAAGCAGGGATCACCAGCATTGAGGCCATGCTATTGAGAACACAGCTGCGCTGGGCAGGTCACGCCTCTAGGATGGAGGACCACCGCCTCCCAAAGATACTACTCTACGGTGAACTCGCCATGGGTCAGCACAAGAGAGGTGCCCCAAAAAAGAGACGCCCTGAAACAACATCTCAGACTCGGCCAGATTGATCACCAACAATGGTCCACCCTGGCCTCACATCGGGAGGCATGGAGATGCATTATCCACAATGCTGCGGCCTCTTTCGAGAAGACATGCCAAATAGATCTCGAAGAGAAACAACAATGCAGAAAGAACCGCAACTTGGAAACAACATCACCCAAGGAGACTTTCTGCTGTGCTTTCTGCAACCAGACTTGCCTATCTCGGATTGGCCTTTTTAGTCATCAACGTGCTTGTAAAAAGCGTGGGATGAGTCCTTCCTAAGAATCTTCGTTGGCAAAGTAATGCCGGAGAGATTACAATTTTTTTATTTTTTTTCTATTTAATTTTTATTATAATTTTAGTGTTGAGCCTTTACAGTGAAAGTGGGTGAAACATATAAAATATTAGAAAGTAGAAAAATATAGATAGAAGAAATTACTATTTTCAATGTCATTTTAAATGAAGCTGTTCTGCAGATGGAACTTCTCTTAATGGAATTGGGAAAGAAGATGTTCTCTGCCTCTGTTCCTTTCATGACACCAAAATTTCTCTGGGGACTTGAAGGACCATCCATTTCAGATTTCTGGACCAACATGGTGGGTTACATAGAGCAAAAGGAGGACAGATGTCCCATTGCATGCACAGAACTATTCTCACAGAATACTGCATTCTGTTCATTATATATTCAAGTGCTGGTTGGATCACTGGGGAATTCCTGGGACCATTAAGCAAAGGTGCGGAAAGTTACTCTTTGGACTTCAGCAGAATGCCATTGCTGTATTGTCTAGGACAGACTAGTCCAACCTGCGTCATATGAGCTTCATGTGGCCAGGGCTTGACTAAGGTAATTCAAAATGGTAAGCGAACATTATTTTGGCACTCCCTTGCTCCCCAGCCTCGTAGAGGGTGCGCATGTGCACCGGGCACGCATGCGCACCCTCCACGAGGCCAGAAACTGAGGAGGAGGGTTTGGTGACTGGGGGCGGAGGCTCCGCGCATGCGGTCTCTGGCCTTGTAGAGCCTCTGCGGGTGGATCTGGCCTACTCGCACCGCATTTGGTGCGACGCAGACGGGCTGCCTTCCACGGGGCCGGAGACTGAAAAGGGGCGTTTGGCAGCTGATGCACCCCTGAATATATAGCGCCCCACGCAGGCACTTAGTTTGTGTAACGCAAGATCCGGCCCTGCATGTGGCTCAGGATGTCTATGAATTTGGCCCAACACTTAAAACCTACTTAAAATATTACATTTTTTTGGGTGGAGAGGGGTTAATAACTCAAGCTCTTAAGTGCAAACTTTGTAGATAATGATGGAATCTAATGGAATAATCGGTTTGATACCTCCACAAATATCAAAGTATTGTCTGCAATCTGATCATAAGTTGTTATTATTATTATTAGTGTTAGTGTCTTTTATTCCTTCTTCCAATGCACTCCAGGAAAGCCGAAAGGTTGGATAGGAGATTCTGAGAGATATCTTCAATTAAACAATATTGCAAACTCTGATGAAAGGTATAGATAGATTAGATTAATATTAACATTACTACAACCAAACATACTAATAATAATTTCCATATTGAACCTACATCTCTTTTGTTCTCAGTTATCAAAGAGGAAAAAATCACAATGATCTTTACTAGCATTCTAATCCAGAGTCATAAGTTATAGCATAAAAAGTACCTCTATTGCTGTCTTGTCATCACATCTAATTCCAAACCTAATTCGCCATAGGCCTCCAATGATGGGAAAGGCAAGAGGTCCAGGTGGATAATGTCTTCGTGACCACAGTAGTTTCAAGAAGTACAACAGCAGAAGAATTGGCAGCAAAACACTCAAAGATAACTGGATATCTGCCATTCTGATGTATAAAAGCAGAAGAATTGGCAACAAAACACTCAAAGATAACTGGATATCTGCCATTCTGATGTCTTTTCTTTAACCTTGAATATTTTCAACCAACCATGAGAGATATTGAAAGAAGTTGGTTGGATCTTCTTCCTTCAGTGATGATGGCACTTCTCTCGCTCCCTCTCTCTTGCTTTCTCTTTCTCTGTGTGTCCTTCTTTCCTACTAACATCATTATATATTATTCCAGATATTAAAAAATTAACAGCCAAATCATATTCTGATGCCTACCCAAGGAGATGTTTAATTGTGATGTGCCAAGGGTTGCGCAAACAAATTAGAATGGGATAGATTAGACCTGGATTCCTGCCATATGAGGGTTGCAGTTTTATGTGTGCTCCTGCCAACATAAGCAACCTATGCAGACACAAGATTGTCACCTGCACATCCAAGGAGAAAGAGTGGTATTCAGAGTACATGCATTTGGACATTCTGCTCCGGGTTGGCCCCTCAGTAAGTAAATAGTGTGCATGAACCCAAATCAGAATACGACCAATTTTTTAAAAAATAATTTATTTCTTCATTATAGTTTATGTCTGGGCGATCTGAATTCCTTAGTGTGATAGTGTTCTAGTTAGTTACCCGTTGATATTTTAGGTCAAGGATCCATATTTTAAACTTAGCTGAGTTTAGTCTTTGGTTACTTTTAGTATATAGTTCTATATGTAGCTTTGTTTTTGTATATAGTTTCAGTATATAGTTCTATATGTATCTTTGTTTTTCTATATGCATATTTTCACTTTTTGTGTTTCTTTGTTTTAGACTTTGTTTCTTCTCTGTTTGCATTGTAAATGTTATTCTTTCTCCCAAATTGAATTAAAAAATATCCTTTCTAAAATGGCAAGCTGAAGGATCTACATAGCACTATAGAGTTAGAAGCAATCAAAAGGTCCATGCTGTTCAGTCCCCTCATATTTAGGACCATGCAATTACAGCATTGCCAACAAATGGCCATCCAGTCCCCAACGACTAGACCTTGCCAACAAGAAGTTTCTCCTGGTTACTATTTATTTATTTAGTTAGTTAGTTAGTTAGTTAGTTAGTTATTTGCTTGAATTTTATCCCACCTTCTCCCGACATATAGACTCCAGGTGGCTAACAATAAATATTTAAAAATGCTAAATTTAAACAATAACATATACATATCAAATATAAAAAATCAATTCAATATTATTAAAACCATTACACATCGAAATATTAAAATGTATTAAAACTTCACCCGCTTGTTAACATTCCAATCACACTGTCTTCAAAAGACTGCCTTGGCTCATAAATGACTGATGGCACAGAAATGTTTTTACTTGCCTACAAAAGGCAAGTAAGGATGGGGACACCCTGCCTTCTCTAAAGAAATAGTTTCAGAGTCTGGGAGTATTCACTGAGAAGGGTGGTGGGACAGAAAGATTATTGTAATGTTTCGATAGATTCATAAGGAGCGATATAACCATTGAGCCAAACTGTATAAGGTTGTGTGTATAGGTCAAAACCAAACGGTATGCGTATAGGTCAGAACAGGACCTTGAATCATTTTTGGAAATGAGTTGGCAGCCAATAGAGCTTTTGTGACAGCACAGTTGTGTGCTCCCTTTAGCCAGCCCCAGTTAATATTCTGCCTGCCAAGATTTGGGCCAACTGAAGCTTCTAAGCATACACAGAGCACAAAATAGTAATTCAAATGGGATGTAACCAAGTATGTACCACAGTGGCTAGATGTGGCTTCTTTTGACTGACCATAAGTACCCCTGTCTTGTCTGGATTAAGTTTCAATTTGTTTGTCCTCATCCAGTCCATTACAACTGGTGTAGCATAGGAACAGGTTCCTTTGGATTAAGTGGAAAAGAGTAATAGAGCTGAGCGTTATCAGCATGCTGATAACACTTGACCCCAACATTTCAGACTACTCTCCCAGCAGTTAGACAGAATGGGGAACAGGGCTGAACACTCAGGGACTCCTCAGGTTGATATGAGAGATGAATTTAGGGTGGCCTTGCCCAGGAGGGCGGAGGTCTTAAGCTCCTCCATGGCAAGGGTTCTTGATGGAAAAACCTTGGTGAGCGATCCAAAGTGCCTAGGAAACCCACAAACCCCCAGGAGAGCATCTCACCTAAATCCGGAAGTGTGCCAACGAGAGAGTTCTGTCCCAGCTGAGAAAGGATGACAAGCCGCAATTCCTGATGTCCACAAAGCTTGATATGTTTTATTTCAATTTTTCCAGTATTTTTATACATTTCCAAAACAGACAGTTTCAAATCTCCCGCTCACCTGCCTCAATTGGCTGAGGATCGGAGCCAATGGGAAGAGAGAGGGGGACATGGATGGAACAATGAGGTCAAGGTTTTGAAGATTATATGTGTTAATGATGTTTTGGGGTGAGAACTCCAGGCATTCTACAAACCTCCCTAGCTATTGTCCGTTTTGACTGTGTCAACAGAGAGTTCAAGATCTGTTATTTCCTGCCGGTAGTTACAGATCACGATCCGTAGGGTGAGTTTTTCAGTGTCATGGAGGGTGATAAAAAGATATTGTGGCCATATCTGAGTTTCCGAGGCTCACAGAGATGGCCTTTTTTGTTATAATTAACTTTTTCCATGTAATCTATAATCCTTTAGTAGACAAAGATCAGACCCTATAGAATCACAGATTTGGTAAAAATCCAGGTTGTGTTTGGGGGGAAGGCCCCATAAAGGCTGGCATTTTACCTTATTGTCGTGCAAGTAAATGATTTGCTGATCAGGAATGTGGTTAGCTAATCCCCAGGGTTGGATCGTAGCCAGGTTTTTTAAAAGTGCAAATAAACTTATAGGGGGAAAATGGGAAAGGAAAACATGCAGAGAAAATACATTGATATTTTTAGGGTTAAAAGTATCATTTTAGGTCTTGTCCACCATCATTACTTTGATTTTATTTCATAGGGGAAAGTCCAGGAAATTTTGGGGGTCCATAAGTATGAAAGTTCATAGGTTTTCCTTTTATTGGGCAGCAAAACAGTAGGAGAAAGTCTTTGGTTCTAGCATATGGAAGGTCTTTGGTACTTAGTGAACTAGAGATCCATGGGATGATCATGAAGCAAACTGAGTTCAGAAAAGTGGGGAAAGAGTCTTTGATGCACTGGATTTGGGAAAAGTTCATGAAGATGAGTCCTTGGAGGTAGAAGTTAACTACAGATCCCGAGTTGTCCTGGGCCAGGCAAGGCCATCTTGCCTTTGTGAGGCGCAGGACTTTGGAATGTATAGATCAGAAAGAAAGGGCCTTTGGTTTTTTACTATCTTTCACAGAACCCTGGGAAAGGGGGGGGTCACCTCGATATCAAGGTCAGGAACACTAATCCCCCAGCAGCAATTTTGAGAGCATCCCTCCAAGAAATAAAGAAGCAGTGAAGAACAGTATCTCCAAGAACCATCCCAGAGAGACAGATCAAAAGGATACCAAGATAGATGGTAGCAAAAACTGCTGAAATGCCCAGAAGAACCAATAGGGAGACTCTCCCCGTTTACAGTTCCTGTGTATGTCATCCAGTGGTGACCAAAGCCATCTCTGTGGCATAGGAAAAAACATGTATCTCCTAAGGCAGTGTTTCCCAACCTTTTTTGAGCCGCGGCACACTTTTACATTTGCAAAATCCTGGGGCACACCACCAACCAAAATGACACAAAATGACACTCTAACACAGTAATACATATAGTTAAGATGTTTTTAAATGTATTTATACACTCTGTGTGAAACCTGGGCCTGTTTCGATGAACACAACATAGATATCCTGGCAGGAATGGCAGAAAGACACAAACTTCCCACACAGAACTCCCATAACCAAGAGAAAATGCTATAAGAGTTTGGTGGGCATTGACCTTGGGTTTTGGAGTTGTAGTTCACCTATATCCAGAGAGCACTGTGGACTCAAACAATGTTGAATCAGGACCAAACTTGGCATGAATACTCAATATGCCCAAATATGAACGCAGATGGAGTTCAGGGGAAAGAGACCTTGACATTTGGGAGTTGTAGTTGCTGGGATTTATAGTTCCCCTACAATCAAATAGCATTCTGAACCCCACCAATGATAGAACTCGGTGAAACTTCCCACACAGGACCCCCAGGAGGCAAGAGGAGGTCTCTACTTGGGGAAAGGGAGGTGGGTCTTCCCAATGCATGGAGAGGGAGAGATCAAGTAGACAATGGGTGGGGAGGGGGGTGTTTGTAATTTTGTGCCTTTATCGAGGTAGGTTTCTTAGGGTTTTTATACTTCAACACACTAGACTCTCCCCCCTCCCCTCTTGGAGGTTCCAATTTCCCACGGCACACCTGATGATAGCTCACGGCACACTAGTGTGCCCCGGCACACTGGTTGGGAAACACTGTCCTAAGGGTAACACGTTTCTACCATCTCTGTGGCATAACCAGACCTGCAACCAGACTGAAATGGATCTAGATAATACACCTCATTCAGGAACTCCTGGAGTTGAGAAGCCACCACACACTAATATCTTGCCCAAAAATAGAAGTTTGGATACTGGCCTATAGTTATCAAGAGCAGTAGTAACCATTAGGGTTGGATAGGTTCACTCGGATGTGGTGTAATTCGGGGAGGAAACCAGATGTTTCTGCCTTCCAAAGGGACTTCCTCCACATTTCCGCGAGGCTGTAGTCCCTTATAGTTTCAACTCATCTTGCGTGATTTATTTCAGGGATGCAGAAGTGAGTCGGAACTATAATGAAGCGTTTTTAATGCAACTAAGCCTGTTGGGAGGGTGAAGCCTAAGTGCTTACCTCCCTGCCAATCGGAGGTTACGTTTTGGGGAGGGGAGGGGTTTGCAGCATCCAGCAGCCATTGTGGTATAAACCCAAGGGCATGGCTGGAAGGCTCATTGGCAGCCAGGGAAAGGGGAGGTGAGGTTGGACTGTTGCTGCTGCTGCTTGTTGCTGTTGAGTGTAGGGTGGAAGAAAGGGTTTGGAGCCAGAGGAAAGGAGTTTTCGATAATGGAGGAAGGCAAGGCAGAAGGGAAGATTTTGAGAGAGGAAGGGTTTGGGAGGGAGGGAGAGGGTGATTCTGCCTAGGTAAGGTTAAGCCTGAATGCTTCGCTGACTGACACTTGGACCACGGAAATATCATTTATGGCCTTGAGAAAGCCCCGCCCAGGGGCGAAACGGGGAGTGGGCGAAAAAACTTTGGCATCGCCAACCCGTCGACCTCTTTTGAACTTTATATTTTGGAGCCTATTCTACCTCCTATATCCCTGCGTCATCCGCCATTTGGACTTTACAGTATTTGGGTACATCATTCGATTCTATGGACGGTCACTATATTATTTGAGGAGTTGCGATTCTATTATGATTTATTGCTATTGTTCTATTGCGTATAGAGCGTCTCCTATGATGTTTCTCTATGTATGACTAGTCCTGATTAATGTGTGTAACATCTGTATAACCCTATGCTGTTTATGCTGTTATGAAATAGATATTTTTATATCTTAGTCTTTGTACTACTTGTTGTTCTTGCACCCAGCACTCAGTTATTTAGATTGATTCAGAAGTGATTCAGAAGTTTCTGAAACTTCCGACTTTTGGAAGTGTCTTTAGAATTGAACCACGAGCGCCCCCTACATCCAAAACGAGTTGTGAACCTCTTTTTTTAATCAACCAAGCCTTTTAGCCATAGATGGTGTCTTTAGATAAGGTCTTACCACAGCATGTTTGGACTCTGCCTTCATTCAGAGAAACATTCATTTCATCCCCCCCCCCCCCTTCCTGGCAGTCTGCTTTAATAAGCCAGGAGGGGCAAATGTCTAGAACACATGTGGATCCTATCCACATCTCAGGCTGTACAGATAGGAAAAGATCTGAACAAGCAGGTGCAAAGGTCAAGTGCAGGGGCGGTCCTACTGGTAGACAAAGGACGCCGCTGCATGGGGCGCGCCATCTGGGTAAAGGGCGCATTCCCCCACCCACCAGATAGCGTCCGGCCACTCAGGGAAGCCCTGGTGCCAAGGAGGCGTTGCTCCTGCTCCGAGGCGGCAGGGACGGCGGTAACTCCTTCTCACCCCGCAGGTAAATGAGCTCGCCGAAGGGGGGGGCAGGCTAGCACCGCACAAGGCTGGGTGGGGGATCCTGGGAGCTGTAGTTCCACAAGACCTTGCAGCAGGCATGGGCAAACCTCGGCCTTCCCTCCAGGGGTTTTGAACTTCCACCATTCCCTCAGCTGGGGAAAAGGAAAGGCCCCCCCCTGAGGCTATAAGGCTCGCCTTGGCGGCTGCGCAGGGAAGCTCCGGTGCCAAGGAGGCACTGCTCCTGCTCCGAGGAGGCAGGGAAGGCAGGGGCTCGCTGCTCCTGCAGCCAAGCTCACGGAAAGGAGGGGGGCAGGCTGGCCCCGCTCAAGGCTGGGTGGGGGATCCTGGGAGCTGTAGTTCCACAAGGCCTTACAACAGGCATGGGCAAAACTCAGCTGAGGGGGGAGATGGAAGGCGCTTGTTAGGAATGGTGGGAGTTGGAGTCCAAAACTTTTGGAGGCAGGGCCGTAGCCAGGATTTTGATTCGGGAAGGGCTGAGTTTGATTCGGGAGGGGCTGAGTCTGAGTGAGAGAGGGTCTACTCCAGCAAACTTTTTGTATTGTTATCCCAATACCCCTATGCATATGGGATATATTGAGCATGGTGATCAGATCATGTTATGAATACACGTAACAGTTTAAATAATGTACCAGTAAGGCCTTCTCGCAGACCACCCTGAGAATTTCGGGGAGGGGTGAAGCCCCTCAAGTCGTCATCACCCCCCCCCCCCCGGCTACATGCCTGCTTGCAGGGAAGGCCGAGGTCTGCCCATGCCTGGTGTAAGGCCTTGTGGAAAAGGCCTGAGGCTGTTTAGATAAGGCCTGAGGTGGGAGTTGTGGTGGATTTGGGGGGGGGGCAAAATAATGTTTGCTTACCATTTAATGTTACCTTAGACAGCCATTGGTCAAATACGAAGGTTACATCCATCATAAGTCTTTCAACTTCGGCATCCAAGTAAGAGGAAATCCAAGAGATTTATCTGCAAAACAGTGGGCAAATTATTTGAAGCACGCTGTTGAGTGGGTTACATTCTCTTTTCAGAAAGATTGTACTAGAGCCCTAATCACCTGAAACAGCTCTACTGATTAATTCCATGCCAATGCAATAGTTTTTTTTTATTAGCAATGCCTTTTTGTTGTCTTTATTGCACCACTATAGGTCTTTAAATAGTTTTTACCTGTTTTCATTTGAGTTTTTTTGCTATGGTAACACTAGTCTCTTTTTTCTTTAAGTTGAATATCTTTTTTCTTTAGTTTGAATTCATTGCTTTATGTCATAATCTATAGAGCAGCAGAAAACAAGCTTTATTTATTTATTTAAAACTTTTGTATCTTGATCTTCTCACCTCCGTAGAGGGAGTCAGACCGGCTTACAGCAAGGATTCAATGCTACGATACAAATTAAAAACATCCAACAACAATACAAGATTAAAATACATATGGATAAAATACATAAAATCCAAATCGCCGACTAAAAACAAGTTCAAATCAGTCTATAAATGTGGTCATTCACTTTGGTCTATAACCAGTCTCAGCCTTCTTCTGGGGATACTTTGTTCCAAAACCAGGTTTTCACTAGCCTCCTGAAGGACAAGAAGGAGGGGGCAGATCTAACCTCGCTTGGGAGAGAGTTCCACAGCTGAGAGGCTGTGTTTCTCGTTACCACCAGACGCGCTTGTGAAGGTGGCGGGATCGAGAGCAGGGCCTCTCCAGAGGATCTTAGTGTCCTTGAAGGTTCATAGCTTGCTCATTTGTTCAATATTTTGTTGTTGCTGCTGTGTTGTGTGGCTATAGCAAACCTATGAGATTTTCTGAGGCTAAGAACACGTGACTTGCCCAAAATCAACCAATGGGTTTTCATGCCCAAGCTGGGATTGGCCATGAAAGATGTAGTCTGACATCCAAACCATTACATCATGCTGGCTTCATCTTTGATACACATCTGAAAGCAGAATAGAGAGCTGTTATTTTTTCCTCCAGTCTATAGTCTTATTGATGTTGCCTGGAATCACATTGGCTTTTTAACCTGCTATATCACACTGTTGACTCATGTTCAGCTTGTGGTATACTAAGACTTCTACATTTTTCATTCATACAGTTGCTATGCCAGGTGTCACTCATCCTTTGACATCCAGTCTCCATTTTGAGAAGTTCTGCAAAAAAAAAAAAAAAAAAAAAGGAAACATCTAGATTTGCTGTAGGGTTGCAACCCCTGTGGGGGAGAAGGGTTTTGGGGGAAATTGGCTCTGGCCCCATACGGTTGCCCACTCCTGAGAGAAAGGGACACAGCTAGACACTTTTTGTCCGGCTGCAGCCATGACATAACTTTGTTGAGGGAGGCAAGAGGAAGATGTGTCATGCAGACTGTGGAGTTTCACCTTTTGTGCTCTGCCTCCCCAGACAGGATCTTGGAACATCAAAGTTCATAATCATTACATATATGGAGGCCAGAGCAAAACACTTAGTTTGGATTCTACATAAGAATAAAATAAAATAAAAACAAATTTGATAAAGTCTTTGGATGTGACGTGCAACCGTGAAGTATTTTAGAAAACAGGAAAACTTTAAATGATCCCTGTGAAAAAACTATGAACTGGCATTTCCTATGGCGCCGTGGAACAAAAAATAATTACATAATGTTGCTTTAATTGTAAGTGTACTTGCAAGCTTACCATTAGTGAGAATGAGCTCAGGTGATTTATGGGAGGTTTAGCACTTATTAATAAGTATTAGAAAATGATTACCGTATATTAATTTTTGTTTACCAATACGGTTGCTATTTTTCAGAGCATGGGCCACAGTTTTTGTGGGTCATCTCCAAATAGGAAACAATGATGCAAATTGCTGCAGTTTAGAAAGAAGCCCCAGGAAAGGTCATTCAGAGTTCTGGAGTGTGGTGCCATCTATACGCAGATGATACCCAACCCTATCACTCCTTTTCTTAATTCCAAAGTGTGACGATTCGACGTCTACTGACCACTTGACTACAATGCAGGGTGGACCTTCCCTTTTGAATCCCACTGCTGCCCCCACTTTGTGACGATTCAACGTCTACTGACCACTTGACTACAGTGCAGGGTGGACCTTCCCTTTTGAATCCCACCGCTGCCACCACTTTGTGACGACGCACCTTACAGCATACATCCACTTTGTGAGGATCTTTTCTTTTTAAACTGCTGCCACCATTCACTACACTTGGCTACCCACTGGGAAGAATCGGTTTCAGAAGCTGGTGTGTGAAGGAATCACGTATCTCGTCACTGGGCGCCAATATATGTAAGGTCTCGGACCACTTGACTTTTACATCAAATACGCTGCCACCAATTTGTAAGATTTACCCACCGATGTGAGGGTTTATTCTTCTTTTTTAAAAAGATAGATCTTTATTAAGATTTTCATAAAATAAAACACATAAACAATTTAGAGTACACATAACACATAATGTAAAACTCATATCTCAATGGGGTGTTTCCCATGAGATTTATGAAAAGAAAAGAGAACCCTGTACACAAAAAGTAATAGAGATAAGAATAGAAAAGGGTTAAGGCTCAGATTTGTGCTTTCTGAACCTGTATCAGAGGGCTCCAACAGTTGAGGTTCTGGTGGCATATCTTTGTTAATTAAGACCTTCGGTTACATGTTATCTTTTTGTTTCTTCCGTTTATTTTCCTTTATTCTGTTCCCCATCAATGTCCCAAACCTGTAGAGTCTATGTCTGAAAGAGAGGAAAAAGAAGCAAAACTTAACCATTCTGAAATACATTTTCTCTATTTCTTAAGTATTTCTTGGCTTATATTCACCCTTTTTTTCCTTTAAAAAAAATTATTATTATTATTATTATTGAGCTAGTACCATTTTGCATTTATGTTTACATTTCTTTCAGTCTTGTAATCTATTATATAAATGGGTTCACGTCATGTGATGTATACCTCAAACAAAGAAACCATACAACGCAGAAACACAATACTTGCCAACAGAAATAGGCCTCAAGCAAGGTACGTTTGTAGCAAAGAAACTTCCCCCCCAAAAAAACCTAAAAGGCCCCCAAAACAACGAGTAAAAATAAAACTACATTTACCAGCATCCTCCGGGGCAGCCAAAGACTCACCCAGCCTCTACATTCTGAACAACATGATTGGCTGCCAATAAGGGCGGATTTGCATAACTGCTGCACTGGCCAGCCAACATGAAAATTCCGATCCATACTAAACTGCCAAAACAGAATAAGGAAAAGGCCTGAGCCAATCCACAACACAAACACCCAAATCACTTCCAACCGACAATTTACACCCCAAAAAATCACAGACCACGCCCAAAATTGACAGTAAGGCTTCATTAACTTGATTTCCTAACTAGCCCTCACTTACTGGGAAGCTGTTTACGCTCTAAATTGACAGTAAGACTTCATTAACTTGATTTCCCTAACTAGGCCTCACTTACTGGGAAGCTGTTTACGCTCTGAATTGACAGTAAGGCTTCATTAACTTGATTCTCCCGACTAGGCCTCAGCTCATTGGACATTGTGTATGGCCTGAATTGACAGTAAGGCTTCATTAACTTGCTGTTCCTAACTAGGCCTCAGCTCATGGGACATTGTGTATGGCCTGAATTTACAGTAACCTACCTTGGCACACAGAGCCCCGACCATGCATGATGGGACTTGAAGTACCACCATGGAAAATGGGATTTGTAGTACTTCAAAACCCATCATTTCCCACAGACCACTGTGGCCCAGAACCAAGACCAATAAAGACCCAACTTGGCACACCATGCCCCCATGACCCACACTCCATCCAACTGCAGTTTAGAGGAGGGCACACCGTGGATGATTGGACTTCCTCGCATCTCCTAAAAGGGCACAGCAACGCGTGCCGGGTACAGCTAGTATTCTATAAGGATGGACCAGTCTTTCCTATAGTGTTTATTCTTCTAAGACTTGCATTTTAAAAAGAACGACCTGCAGAGGTGTTGTGATAAAGGCGTTTAACAATTTATTTTACAACAGGGTTCAAAGCTTGGTTGATTTCAAACAGGACTCCTAAGAGGTACAAACTTGCTGTTACAACAATTCAATAATGGGGTACAGTTTCCCCTGTACTATCTAACACAGGCACAAGCAGTCTTACTAACTAACTGCTAGCAGGTAAATAGCCAACTGTAGGCTTTACCTATTAAGTTATTTTCATTCCTAACTGGGACAAAGTCTGTCCTTCACTTGGGTTTCTCAAACCCCCCACTGAACTGAACTTTAACAGCTCCTAAAGACAGTTATTTTTCCACCAACCGACAAAACCAACTGCCTGCTTTTTTAAACTCCGAAAGTTCTAAAGCAGGTGCAGCCCATACTTCCGTTTCCCCGGCAACAGCCTTCGCAAGGGCCTGCTGCTCCAACACCCCATGCCAATCCTCTGTGGCTTATTAAACCTTTTACTATCAAATGTATGGGCAAACAAGCAACACAAACCATGCAACAAACAACTTCATCACACAAGGAAACAGTTCCTGGCAGCTGTAATGGACTGAATGAGGGCAAACAAAGTGAATTCAGACAAGACAGAAGTGCTTCTGTTCAGTCATAACATAAGACAGATCTGGGAATAAGGAGTCAGCCTGTGTTCGATGGGGTCACCCTTCCGCTGAAAACACAGGTTCGCAGTTTTGGGGGGGGGGTACTCCAGGAGGCAGCTCAACACTTAAATTACCTTCTTTCTAACAAACTAATATTTTTAATACACTTCATCGATCCACCCTCATAATTTCCCTAAAACTAACCCAAAAAATTGCAACGGTAACAAATGACTTACTCTGACTAGAAAAAGTAGACCCCAAAGGACTAACAAACATGCAAATACTAATAATTAACATTTCATCATCACGAAAAGTCAGCTGCATTAAAATCACTACTGACCGAGAGGTCATGAGTTTGAAGCCAGCCCGGTCGGAGTGAGCTTCCGGCCATTTGTCTAGCTTGCTGTCGACCTTTGCAGCCCGAAAGACAGTTGCATCTGTCAAGTAAATTTTTTTAGGTACCGCTTATGCTAATTTTACTAATTTATAACGCCATAAAAACTCTCCAGCATGCAAAAGAATGAGGAAGTACTCCATTGGTGTCACAAATGGATGGTGAAGCAACAGCTCCCCCTGTGGCCAAAATTCAAAAAGCATACCGTCATGAAGCTGGAAAGTTAAACAGCCTCTGTGTCTCTGTCTATATATGTTGTGTGTCTATGGCATTGAATGTTTGCCATGTATATGTGCATTGTGATCCTCCCTGAGTCCCTTGCAGAGTGAGAAGGGTAGAATATAAATGCTGTAAAGAAAGAAAGAAAGAAAGAAAGAAAGAAAGAAAGAAAGAAAGAAGAAAACCCGAACTCACTGTATTTATTTTTTACAGTCACCTTATTTGTTACTTTTATTCCTAACTGGCCATAAACTACCCCAAGACATGCCATGAATAAACTCTAATCCTACAAATAAAGTTAAACCTCAACCACATACTACTAAACCAACTTCATTAACACCATACAACAATAAAACACTACCAAAATCACTAAGAAGTGCAAAGAAACCACTAGATTCACCCCCAACTATTGCAATTGTTTGAAAGACATGGCCTTCAGCAAATACGACCCAATGTACTGCTACCAAAAAAGCACACCCAACAAAGTCAATTCCAACAGATCAATCCCCCAATCCTTCAGGAAATGGGTCAGAAGCCAGCACTACCTAATAGGGAAACACTAGGGTTGGTTTCCGTGGTTAAAAAATTAAATTAAATCGTATTCAATCCGTTCAAAATGCTAATTTTGAGCTTTACCACACCTCGCCGGCAAACCCGGAAGTAGGCTTTGTTTTTCGATCCTGGAGGCCGGCATTTTTCGTAATTATTGTAATTAATTAATTAATTGTACTCACACACCGTCTCCCTGTCTTCTCCTGGCTCCCCCTCGGTTCCCACCTTCATTCATCTTAATGCCCTGTTTGTTTTTCCCGCATTTCTACGGGGAACCGGAAGTGACGCCGCCACTACCCATTCTGGGAAGTGTAGTCCTCCACGCTTCTCCTCCCTCTCCCCCTCTCTCCCTCTCTCTCTCACACACACTCCCCCTTTCTCTCGCTGCACTCTCACTCACTCAAATGCTTCTCCTCTTCCGCCTCCTCTCTTCCCTCGTCGCTTCCCCCCTCCCTTCTCTTCTGCCTCGCTCTCTTCCCCCACCGCACGGGCCAACTTCAGCCCTCCAGGTGTTTTGGACTTCAACTCACTCCTCCTTCTCCCCCCCCCTCTCCTTCTCTCGGCTTTCTCTCTCTCTCTCTTCCTCATATTCTCTCTTTCTTTCTTTCTCTTATCCTCGCTTTTATTCTCTCTCTCTCTCTCTCTCTCTCTCTCACACACACACACACACTCCCCCCTTTCTCTCGCTGCACTCTTACTCTCTCAAATGCTTTTCCTCTTCTGCCTCCTCTCTTCCCTCGTCGCTTCCCTCCTCCCTTCTCTTCTGCCTCGCTCTCTTCCCCCACCGCACGGGCCAACTTCAGCCCTCCAGGTGTTTTGGACTTCAACTCATACAATTCCTAACATCCGGTAGGCCAGCTTTTCTCAACCTGGGCATCAGGACCCCTAGGGGGGTCGCAAGGGGAGTTGTGTAGGATTGCCAAAGACCATTAGAAAACACAGGATTTTCTGTTGGCCATGGCAGTTCTGTGTGGGAAACTTGGCCCAATTCTGTCATTGGTGGAGTTCAGAATGCTCTTTGATTGAAGGTGAACTATAAATCCCAGCAACTACAACTCCCAAATGTCAAGGTCTATTTTCCCCAAACTCCATCTGTGTTCACATTTGGGCATATTGAGTATTCATGCAAAGTTTGGTCCTGATCCAACATTGTTTGAGTCCAGACTGCTCTCTGGATGTAGGTGAACTACAACTCTCAAACTCAAGGTCAATACCCACCAAACCCAGTATTTTCAGTTGGTCATGCGTGTTCTGTGTGCCAATTTAGGTTCAATTCAATCACTGGTGGAGTTCAGAATGCTCTTTGATTGTAAGTGAACTAAAAATCCCAGCAACGACAACTCCCAAATGTCAAGGTCTATTTTCCCTAAACTCCATCTGTGTTCACATTTGGGCATATTGAGTATTCATGCAAAGTTTGGTCCTGATCCAACATTGTTTGAGTCCAGACTGCTCTCTGGATGTAGGCGAACTACAACTCCAACACTCAAGGTCAATTAACTATATGTATTACTGTGTTAAGAGTGTCATTTTGTGTCATTTTGGTTGGTGGTGTGCCCCCGGATTTAATGTTAAAAGTGTGCCGCGGCTCAAAAAAGGTTGGGAAACACTGTTCTACGGTTTGTGAGTCTATGGTGCTTCCCCACTCAGGAGAAACACCACGCATTAGCGTTATTAATCACATTGTACTTTTTCTATAATATTGTGGGATATGGCAAACTTGGCTTCATCCAACTTGTATATTGATGTGATGCTGCTTTATATTCATGTGATGCTGCTTTTCTATTAACATGTGTTGCTGCTTATGCTTGTTCAAATACTTGCTATATTTACTCATGTGTTGCTGCTTATATGATAGTGCTTTGAATACCTCTCAGATACCTGTATTTTGTGATGTTATTGGGTACAATTAGCCACAATAGGCAACCCTTTGGAAGCCTACATTTTTGATAGTGATATTACTACTTTACTGTTCTATGCCTTTTCATATGTATGACATGTATTTTTTGATGTATTTGTGCAATACAATATACCAATATTGGCATTTACTTTTGCTTGTTTGATGTGTAACTGTCCATTCGCATACCTTCCCAGGACTAGTACCTTGTGTGCCCAGATTGGTATTTCCATAGCCTACCCTGTGTTTTTTTGCTGGTCTTCAATTCCCACAATCCGTTTCTTTTGGGTCTAAGTGGCAAGGCTTCTGGGAATTGAAGTCCTTTTGCACTCTTCAGGGAGATCTTTCTGCTTCTGCCAGAGCTAGTACTCGGGAGTGGGGGGTTGTCTTCTCTATACAAATATTGATCTTCTCCTCCTCCTTTCCACTTTCCTTGCAAAACTGAGTAAAGTTACCATTTTTAGACTCTTGCTTAGTGGTGGTTTCTGGGAGTTGAAGTCCAAAAAGGCTTTGTAAGCCCCGCCCTTTCTTTCCTGGCCTTTCTACCTGACTTGGCTGCCTCTCTCTCCACCAGGATTCACAAGTGCCTTATTCAGTTCTCCACAGGATTTCTATCCACGCTCACCAGTACAGTGAGTACTGCCACATGGCACGACAAGACTCAGATATATCCATCCATCATTGTGAAGTTGCTACTATGTGTGAAGTTGCTTTGTAAAGTTGCTCTGAGTTTATTATTATGAAGTTGCTATTGTGTTGATTATTGTGAAGCTGCTTTTGTGTGGATAGACTACTACTCTTGTGGAAAACACCCCTGTAGACTTGCTTGCTTTCCCCTCACACCTTGCCGATACAGTGTGATTGCACCAGCCTCCTCCTCCTTCCTATTTGGAGTCCCATCTAGAATTCAGTGTTGTTTATTCCAGTTTTGGCCTACAACTCCCAGAAATCCCAGCCAGTTTACCAGCTGTTAAGATTTCTAGGAGTTGTAGGCCAAAACCATCTGGAATAAGCATGTGCTGAAATAAGAACTAATTACGAAATTCGCTATTAATAACATATCAATTAAGAATGTTTTTGAAATTTTTTTGTAAGTCTTTATGTTAAGCATCAAAAAAATCCCCCCATTTGATTTTAGAACCACGATTTTTTCTTGATCAACCAACCCTAAGAAACACCATCAATATTTCACCAAAATAAATTAAAAACTAAACTAAAACACAAAAGATCCACCAAACTCAACCAAAACCTCACAACCAACAGCTGCAGATAATACAAGCCCTGCCACCCCAAAATAAGGAGATGGATGAGAAGCAACCATTACTAGACTGCCCATTAAACAAACAAACAAAAGCAAAACAAAAAATAAACCATCTATTTTCACCTGGATTAGTTACCAGGACTAATGATCTAAAAAACCACTGTTGTTCAACCACAAAAACAAATACAATCACACAAAAATCCCACCCTATTTTTAAAATCATCAATGATTCATTTATTGACTTACCCACATCTTCAAAGATCTCAGCATGATGAAAGTTTCGGCTCATTTTTAGGAATATGCCTAATTGTACAAATCATGATAGGCCTATGCCTACATTATATAGCAGACATTTCATCAGCATTTTTGTCTATTGCCCGCATCTCCTGAGATGTCTAATACAGCTGACTTATCCAAAACATCCATGCTAATGGAGAATCTATAATATTTATTTGCATTTACCTTTGCATTAGATGGGGCTTTTACTACAACTCCTACATATTCAAAGAAACTTGAAACTCAGGGATAATTTTACTATTATTAGTAATCGCTACAACTTTTCTCGGATACATATTGTTATGAAGACAAACATAATTCTGAGGCACAACTATTATTACAATCCTGCTATCAGCAATTCCATGCATAGGAACCTGCATAGAAGTGTGAGTCTGGGGTGACTTCTCAATCGATAATGCAACCTTAACCCAATTTTTCACATTACGCTTCCTTCTACCATTCATTATTGCAGGAACAAACATTATTCATCTCCTCCTCCTCCATAAAACAGGATCCAACAACCCAAGAGAACTGCAATCAGACAAAATCCCATTCTTCTCATTTAAAGACCTACTAGGAGTAATCTTGATACTATTAATTTTACTTTTGTATGTGTGTGTCAGGTGCAATGTGAGATAATGCAAGTTTCTTCCAGTGTGAGAAAATTGGGCATCTGCAAGGACGTTGCTCAGGGGATGCCTGGATGTTTTGATGTTTTACCATCCTTGAGGGAAGGCTTTTCTCATGTCCTCACATGGGGAGCTGGAGCTGACAAAGGGAGCTCATCCACGCTCTACCAAGATTCAAACTTCCAAACTGTCGGTCTTCAGTCCTGCTGGCACAAGGGTTTAACCCATTGCTCCACCGGGGACAATTTTACTATTTTACTATTACTAGCACTATTGTCCTCAAACCTGTTAGGAGACCCAGGAAGCTGATTACCAGCTGACACGCATTAAACATTAAACCAGAGTGATATTTCCTTTTTGCTTATGCAATCCTATGATCTATTCCAAACAATCCAGGTGGGGTTGTAGCCCTACTTCTATCCATTATAATTCTTATTTTTGTTCCCATACTCCATACATCAAACCAACAAAGCAATATATTCCACCCTATTTCAGAAATTATATTCTGAACTTTAATTGCAGATATACTAATTTTAACATGAATTAGAGGACAACCAGTAGAACACCCAATTATTATTATTGGACAACCAAGCTCCACTCTATATTTCATACTATTCGTTTTTGTTATACCTGTATGAGCAATGCTAGAAAATACTCTTAAAATAATAATCTATTCTTTTTTTTCTTTTTTTAAAAGTCTTTATTAGAACAGGGCTGTCCAACTGGCGGCCCACGGGCCGTATACGGCCCCCCAGTCCCTTCCCTACGGCCCCCTACCCTTTTAAAAAAGAAATCGGCTGGTTTTTTATTTTTATTTTTATTTATTTATTTATTTTTAATTTATTTATTTTTTTCACGGAGGGGCGGGGATGGGGGGGGGCAGGGAGGAGGAGCAGGCTCCCTCCTACTCCCTCCCTCCCCCCCGCCAATCGGCGCTCGCGCCGACGCAGTTGCAGTCGCGCCGGTGCAGGCGCACTCTCGCCGGCGCAGGCGCACTCTCGCCGGCGCAGGCACACTCGCCGGTGCAGGCGCACTGGCATCGCGCAGGCACACTCTCGCCGGCGCAGGCGCACTCTCACTGGCGCAGTCGCACTTGCGCCGGGCGGCGGAGGCCTGGCGCGGAGGCCTAGCCCAGTTCGCAGAGGCGTGGCCGCGGAGGCCTGGCCCAGTTCATGGAGGCCCGACGCGTCCGCGGAGGCCTAGCCCAGTTTGCGGAGGCCTGGCCACGGAGGCCTGGCCCAGTTCATGGAGGCCTGGCCGCGGCCGCAGAGGCCTGGCCCAGTTCACGGAGGCTTGGCCACGGCCGCGGAGGCCTGGCCCAGTTCGCGCCGGCGCTCCCGCCTCCTCCGCCGCCACCTCAGGAGCCCCAACTGCCGCCCGGCCTTCTTTCCTCCCTCCCTCTCACCTTCCACCTTCCTTTCCTTCCACTCTTTCCTCTTCTTCCTTCTTTCCTCCCTCCCTCTCTTTCACCTTCTTTCCTTCCATCCATCCATCCATCCACCCTTTCCTCCTCCCTCCCTCCCTCCCTTCTTCCTCCTCTCTTTCTCCTTCCTTCCTTCCTTCCATCCATCCACCCTTTCCTCCTCCCTCCCTCCCTTCTTCCTCCTCTCTTTCTCCTTCCTTCCTTCCTTCCTTCCACCCATCCATCCACCCTTTTGTCCTTCCTTTCAACTGTTCTCCCTCCCTCCTTGCCCCTCTTTCACCTTCCTTCCTTTCTTTTCTGCCACCCTTTTATCTATTCTTCCTTCTCACTTTCCCTCCTCCCTTTCCTCCCTCCATCCTTCTCTTCTTCCCCTCCTTCCTTCCTTCTCCTGTTCATATTTGGGCATATTGAGTATTCATGCCAAGTTTGGTCCTGATCCAAACATGTGCTCTCTGGATGTAGATGAACTACAACTCCAAAACTCAAGGTCAGTTCCCAAGCAAACCCTTTCAGTACTTTCTGTTGGTAATGAGAGTTCAATATGCCAAGTTTGGTTCAATTCCATTGTTGCAAGAGTTCAGGGTGCTCTTTGATTGTGTGTTAACTATAAATCCCAGAAACTGTAACTCTCAAATGTCAAGGTCTTTTTTCCCACAACTCCATCTGTGTTCACATTTGGGCATATTGAGTATTCATGCCAAGTTTGGTCCAGATCCATCATTATTTGAGTCCACAGTGCTCTCTGGATGGAGGTGAACTACAACTCCACAACTCAAGGTCAATGCCCACCAAAGCCTTCCAGTATTTTCTGTTGGTCATGGGAGTTCTGTGTGCCAAGATTGGTTAATTCCATCATTGGTGGGGTTTAGAATGCTCTTTGATTGTAGGCGAACTACTAATCCCAGCAGGAGAGGGTGCGGAGCCGGGGACTGACTGACTGACTGACTTTATTATTTCTGAGTCGCCCTCCACGTTAGTGCTCCGGGCGACTTACACACAATAAATTCCACAATCAAAATAGAGTATTTAAAACTAGATTAAAATATTCAGTGGTTAAATGCAGGGGCCAGGCTCGGTATTTGAGTTCCTGGTTCTGCATTAACCATGGGCTTTCCTAAATAGCCAGGTCTTCAGAGCGGTCAGGAACTGGGGCAGGTTGAGGAGGCTCTCTGGTCTGGTGGCATCGAGTTCCAAAGAACGGGGGCCACAACGGAGAACGATCTCCGTCTCGTGGTCTCCAGGTGGGCCTCTTTCAAGCCTGGTACGTGAAGAAGGTTCTTGTTTGCTGGCCGCGGGGTCCTTGAGTAAGCAGGCATCAGCAAGCGGTCTTTTAGGTATGTTGGGCCCCGGCCCCGTAGGGCTTTGAAAGCCAAGGTCAAGGTCTTGTGTAAGGCTCTATACTCAACGGGCAGCCAGTGCAGGCGCTGCAGAGATGGTGTAATGTGGCATCTCATCGATGTTCCTGTGAGAAGCCTGGCGGCCGCGTTCTTCACAGTCTGGAGCCTGCGGGTTAGTGACCGGGGTAGACCTACATACAAAGCGTTACAGTAATCCAGCCTTGATGTAATGGGGAGGGGGCGGGGCCAGACCCTTCGGCCCCCCAAGTCATCAGTGACCGGCAATCAGGCCCCTGGTCTGGTAGATGTTGGACAAGACTGTATTAGAAGATATATAAAAACAGAAAGGTACATATTATACAAGACAGTTGACAATCCGCCTTATATATGAGTAGTAATAGAAATAAAGACAGAAGGGGAGGGGGAGGGAAAGAAAGATGGGGGGGGTAGTGATAGAGGTGTACAAACAAAAGAGGTTAAAAAAAGCGTCTTCACATCTCATTTGCAAACAAGATCTATGCTTATTGTCTATTATACAACATCTCCTCCGTTGCTTTATATTTTTATGCCGTTCAAAAGAATAATCTTTTTGTCTTTCATAAATTTTACAAAAGGCAACCATGTCTGTTCAAAATCCCTTGAAGAGTTCTCTTGCAATAAACAGGTTAATTTATCATTTTCCGCTATGTCCAGCACTTTCAACAGCCATTCATCTTCATCTGGAATCTCTGTTGATTTCCAGTACCTTGCATATGTAATTCTTGCAGAGGTAATCAGATAGGTTGCCAATCTTTCTATGTCGTTATTTCTCAATTGTCCTGTAATATTTAACAAATAAAGTTCTGGTTTTTTCAGCAATTTAATCTGTAGAATCTCCTGTATATTCTTATGTACCATATTCCAATACTTGGTAGCTATTTTGCAAGACCACATTTGATGAAAAAAAGTGCCTTTCTCACGCTTACATTTCCAGCACAAAGCATTATTATTTTTATCAATTTTTGCTAGTAAGTTTGGAATAATATACCACCTGCATATCATTTTATATAGATTTTCCCTTAGATAACACGAGTAGGTATATTTCATTTTAACTCTCCATAAATTATTCCAGTCCTCTGCAGATATATTAAATCCCAGGTTTAATGCCCATTTTTTCATATAGTCTTTCACTGGTTCTTTATCATTTTCTACGTCTATTAAATATCTATAAACCGATGATGTCAACTTTTTTTCAGAATATAGCCAAACTTTTTTCTATTTTTGTGTGTTGTCCAATCCCATCCCGTTTGTTTATCTTTTTTGAATATTGCTTTTATCTGATTGTACTGAAACCAATTGAGTCCCCAGCAATGAAGTTCTTCTAGGCTTTTTAATTGGAAACCAGACCCTTCCTTCTTTAATAAATCTTTATATCTAGGCCAGCTTTTTTCATCGGATATTTTTAATTGGGTAGCTTCCAATGGGGATACCCAAGTGGGTATTTTATCATACAATATATGTTTATTTTTGTTCCAAACTCTAATTATTGCTGCCCTAATGATGTGATTATTAAAATTTCTGTCTTGTTTTATTTTATTGTAAATTAAGTATCCGTGCCAGCCGAATTTAATTCCCTGTCCTTCTAGATTTAACAATTCTTTATTCTTTAAGTCAACCCATTCTTTCATTCCCACTAGACAATTTGCTTCATAATATTTTATTAAGTTTGGAACTCCAAGTCCGCCATTATGTGCGCTCTCTAATAAATATTTTAGCTTTATTCTTGCTTTCCGGCCTTGCCAGATGAACTTGGCTAGCTCTGTTTGCCACCTTCTCAAAATAGTCTCATTTTTCAGGATTGGGAGTGTCTGGAGTAGGAAATTAATTTTTGGAAAGATCTTCATTTTAATCGTGGAGATTCTTCCGAGAAATGAGAGATTTATGGACTTCCAATTTCTTAAGTTATTTTTTTACCTCAGTCCAGATTTTCTCATAGTTATTCTTAATTAGTTGGCAATTATTGGAGGTAATATTAACACCCAGATATTTTACTTTTTTTGTTACTTCCATTCCTGACTTCTTTTCTATTAATTTGATTTCTTTTTCTTCTATATTTTTTGTAATAATTTTAGATTTTTTAAAAATTCAATTTAAATCCTGATACTTCTCCAAATTGTTCGAATTTTTCTAGCCAATTTCCTATATTTTCCAACGGATCTTCAATTTTACAAACCAAATCATCTGCAAATGCAAAAATCTTATAAACTTCCTTTCCCACTTTCAATCCCTTTATGCATTTATCTTCAATTATGTTTTTTAATAATATTTCCAAGACAAAATTGAAAATAAGCGGGGAGAGGGGGCATCCCTGTCTTGTGCCTCTTGTTATTTCTATTTTTTCCGATTTTTGACAGTTAACAATAATTGATGCATTCTGATGATTATACTATATCCCCATAACAGCTGTTATAAAATGAAATCCCAAATCTAACTCTCTCAGAAGAGTCTCCAACGTGCTCCAATTAATCCGGTCAAATGCTTAGATAATCTATTCTTGTAGTTTAGCTGCTACAAAGCACTGGCCTTGCCAATCAAAGATAGGCACCACAACTGCCCTAAGGACATCAAAAGAACAAATTTAACTTTCCAACTTTAGCTCCCAGAACCGATATTTTACTTAAAGTATCCTCTAAAAGAGCCCCATATATGTCAGATTATCCCTACAACAGAGTTTTGGTATCTTGGTGGGACTAATTAAAAGTAACCATACAATTAAGCCTCACCCACCGGCCAGGCCAATTTATCAGATTTTCCCTATGGAAGCAAAACTGCCACAACACAGAACTAATTAATGTCCATTATACACATATGTATATCATGCATCTAGTTATTTTCCCATGAATATTAAACAAGGATAAAAGCCCTATATCAATACATAATACATATACTATTGTACATCTAGTTATTTCCCCATGAATAATATTTAAATATTACAAACTCAAAGAAGTTTTTTAAAATTTTGCATGAGAAACTTTTCCACATGAATATCAAGCAAGGAAACACTGTGATCTCTCTTGGGAGAGAGTTCCACAGTCTTGGAGCAGCCGCAGAAAAGACCTTCTTCCATGGTCCCACGAAATGCACTTGAGCGGGTGGTGGGAAAGAGAGAAGCCCCCCCCCTCCCAGTAGATTGTAGACGTTGACCAGGTTCATGGAAAGGATATGGTCCTTCAGATAACCTGGACTGGAGCCATTTAGGACTTTGTAGGTCAAAAACAGCACTTCAAATTGTGCCTGGAAATGTGTTGGCAGCCAGTACAGCTATCACAACAGAGGAGTTGTATACCTCTTGTAGCCAGCCCCAGTTAGCAGTCTGGCTGCTGCTCTTTCAAACAACTGAGGTTTCTATGTACTTTTTGAAAGACAGCCCCGTGAAGATCGCATGACAGTAGTCCAACTGGGATATAACCAAGATATGGCCAGATCTGACTTCTCCAGGAATGGGCGCAGTTGGGGGACAACACCCTGATGGACTCCAAAGGCAAGTGGCCAAGGAATCAAACAGGAGTCCCCAGGACCACCTTCTGAGAAAGTTCCTCCAGAAAGGAACAGAGCCACTGAAGAACAAGGCCTCCAAGCCCCATCCCAGAAAGGTGACTCAGAACATAGTCCAGTGTTTCCCAACCTTTTTTGAGCCGCGGCACACTTTTTACATTTACAAAATCCTGGGGCACACCACCAACCAAAATGACACAAAATGACACAAAATGACACTCTAACACAGTAATACATATAGTTAATAGGTTTTTAAATGTATTTATACACTCAGTGTGAAACCTGGGCCTGTTTCGATGAACACAACATAGATATCCTGGCAGGAATGGCAGAAAGACACACACGAAGATCTTGCTCAATTTATAGTTAACACACAATCAAAGAGCATCCTGAACACTTGCAACAACGGAATTGAACCAAACTTGGCATTTTGAACTCCCATGACCAAGATAAAATACTGGAGAGCTTTGGGGGAAATTGGCCCAGACTTTTGGGAGTTATAGTTACACTTGCAATAAAAGAGTACTCTGAACTAAACCAACAAGAGAATAGAGAACTCCCATGAGCAAGATAAAATACTGGAGAGCTTTTGAGAAAATTCAGCACCTAACTGACAGGCAGCCCTGTCCTGGATTGGGTGAGGATCCTGGGAGGTGGCATGGAGCCAGGTGATGTAGGCCAAGGGATTGGGTCTAGGCTTGGCACAGAGCCTCTTGCCCAGCTTGCACCACTTTCAAGCCCAGCTTGAGGCTCAGCTTAAGGCCTTGGCCCTGCGGGGAGCCTTTCTCCAGTTCGCGGCTCCGCCGAGCCCAGCAAGAGACGCGATCCAGCTAAACCTGGCTCCCAGGGAGGGCCTGGGCCCTGCAAGGAGCCTTTTGCCCAGTTTGCGACTCCGCTGAGCCCACGGGAGACCCAAGCTGGCCCATCCTGGCTCGGCGAACCGGGAGGAAGGCTTCCAGGGAGGGCCTGGGCACCTCTGGGAGCCGTTCTCCCGGTTTGCGGCTCCACCGGCTTGGCAGAGCCGCGAACCGGGAGAAAGGCTCCCCGCAAGGAACAGGTCCTGCCTGAGAGCTGTGTTTGGCCGGCTCGCATCTTTCGCCAGGCTCGGCGGAGCCGCGAACCAGGAGAAAGGCACCCAGGGAGGTCCTGGGCACCTCGGGGACCTCGGGGAGCCTTTCTTAGTAAAAGTCCTTGGTGAACTATAATGTCCACTCTGTGTGGGTAAAGTAATCCCTCACGCTGTAAAGGGGCGTGGTTCAGGAAGTCTCATGGCCACAAATGGGAACAATGTGTCCAGAGAGCCAAGGCACCGCGTTAATGAAATAATTTGTACAGTTTTATCTACATACTTGTTTACTTTGGTATTTCATGAACACGGTGCCTTGGCTCTATGGCTGGCTGGCTGGCACGCGGAGGGGAAACGGCCGAAGGAGGTGGTGCCCCAGCCCCTTCTTCGCTGCCGTCTGGCCCTTCCTCCTCCCCCCCCCCCCCAGCAGCAGCAGGCAGAAGGAGGAAGGAAGAAAGGAAGGAAGATAAGTTTTCCCGCGGCACTACTGTACTGCGGAAGACCGGTTGGGAAACACTGCCTTAGTCAATGGTATTAAAAGCCACTGAAATGTCCAGAACAAAAACAAGGACACACTTCCCCTGTCCAGTTCTCTGCATAGGTCATCCACCAAGGCGACCAAAGCTGTGTTTGTCCCATAAAACCAGACTGAAATTGATCTGTATACCTTTATAAAGCGGAATGTTTGTATGTATGTGTGTATGCGGAGGGCGGAAGGGCGGGAGGGCGGAAGGGTGGAAGGGCGGGAGGGCGGAAGGGCGGATATGTGGCAGCCACTTTCACAGGCCACAGCGACCAGCGCGGGTGATGGACCTGCACCAAACTTGGTACACATAACCCCCCTAACCCCCTTTACGTCTTGGTGTGGTTCGGGGGACATGACCCATGGATTATGGGATTTGTAGTACTTTCAAACACTTTGGTTCCCACAGACCACTGAGGCCACCAAAAAGGACCAATACAGACCACACTTAGCACACACAGCCCCCATGACCCACTCTACGTCCTGGTGCAGTTTGGAGGAGGGTGGACCATGCATGATGGGACTTGAAGTACCTCTACTCACTTCCCAAGTCCGCTGCGACCCTCATCCAATTACTGATCGAGACCACACTTGGCACACATAACGCCCATGACTGCCTTCATGTCCTGGTGAGGTTAGGGGGAGGACTGACAATGGATGATGGGATTTGTAGTACTTTCACACCCTCTGTTCACACAGTAATATGCGGCCACCAACAAACACCGAGAAAGACCACACTTGGCACACAGAGCCCCAGTGACCCACACTACATACTACTGAAGTTTGGAGGGGGCCAGAACATGGATTATGGGACTTGCAGTACCTTCCCTCACTTTCCAAGACTGCTACAAACCTAATTCTATGACTGATCAACACGAAACCTGCCACACAGAGCCCTCATGACCCACTCTACATCCTGGTGCAGATCGGAGGACGGTGGACCATGGATGATGGGACTTGAAGTACCTCTACTCACTTCCCAAGTCCGCTGCCACCCTCATCCAATTACTGATCGAGACCACACTTGGCACACATAACCCCCATGACTGCCTTCACGTCCAGGTGAGGTTTGGGGGAGGACTGACAATGGATGATGGGATTTGTAGTACTTTCACATCCCTCTGTTCCCACAGACCACTGTGGCCCCCAACAAACACCGAGAAAGACCACACTTGGCACACAGAGCCCCAGTGACCCACTCTACATACTACTGAAGTTTGGAGGGGGCCAGAACATGGATGATGGGACTTGCAGTACCTTCCTTCACTTTCCAAGACTGCTACAAACCTAATCCTATGACTGATCAACACGAAACCTGCCACACAGAGCCCTCATGACCCACTCTACATCCTGGTGCAGATCGGAGGAGGGTGGACCATGGATGATGGGACCTGAAGTACCTCTACTCACTTCCCAAGTCCGGTGCGACCCTCATCCAATTACTGATCGAGACCACACTTGGCATACATAACGCCCATGACTGCCTTCACGTCCAGGTGAGGTTTGGGGGAGGACTGACAATGGATGATGGGATTTGTAGTACTTTCACATCCCTCTGTTCCCACAGACCACTGTGGCCCCCAACAAACATCGGGAAAGACCACACTTGGCACACAGAGCCCCAGTGACCCACTCTACATCCTACTGAACTTGGGAGGGGGCCAGAACATGGATGATGGGACTTGCAGTACCTTCCCTCACTTTCCAAGCCTGCTACAAACCTAATCCAATGACTGATCAACACCAAATCTGGCACACAGAGCCCTCATGACCCACTCTACATCCTACTGAACTTTGGAGGGGGCCAGAACATGGATGATGGGACTTGCAGTACCTTCCCTCACTTTCCAAGCCTGCTACAAACCTAATCCAATGACTGATCAACACCAAACCTGGCACACAGAGCCCTCATGACCCACTCTACATCCTGGTGCTGTTTTGTGTGAGACGGACCACGGATGATGGGACTTGAAGTACCTTCACTCATTTCCTAAAAACAATGCAACCCTCATCCATTCACCAATACAGACCAAACTTAGCACACAGAGCCCCCATGACCCAATCTACATCCTACTACACTTTGGGGGAGGGTGAACCAGAGATGATGGGACTTCCACTACCTTCAGTAATTTCATGATACCACTGCAACTCCCAATAATGATGGATCAAGACCAAACTTGCCACACAGAGCCCCCATGACCCACTCTACATCCTGCTGCACTTCTCAAATGACCCGGGCACCTCCGGGTCCCCAAGCTAGTCTAGAGAATAATAATAAAACTTTATTTATATTTATATACCGCTCAATCTCCCCTAGGGGACTCAGGGCAGCTTCCACAGACAAACATGAAACATACAGAGTAGCCATTAAAATATAAACATGACCTGTGAACAAAATCCTATGCATTAAAACAAACCAATTCCATAAAGCATTGTGCAAGATGAGTTACCAAATGCACCACTTATATGTGGGCCAGGACAGGCTGAAGAGTTGGCCATGGTTCCTATGGAAATAATGAAGGCCAGGGAATGAGTAGAGTGCTGGGAGTGGACCTAATTTCTGGCCATGGTAGGGACAAGTCCTTATCAAAGGCCTGGTGAAACTACCGGGTCTTCAAGTCCTTCTGAAAAGAGGAGAGTGATGGGGCCTGTCTTAGTTCCCTAGGGAGGGTGTACCAGAGGTGAGGGGCCACCACAGAGAAAGTCCTCTCCCTCATCCCCACCAACTGTGATTGAGACAGTGGCAGGAGTGAGAGGAGGGCCTCCCTGTAGATCTTAAATGCCGTGCTGGTTCAAAGGGAGAGATGTGTTCACAGACATAGGTGGGGTCTGAACCATATAGGGCTTTATAAATCATAACCTGCACCTTGAATTGGGCCCGGCAACTAATCAGCAACCAATGAAGCTGTTTTAGTAAGGCTGTTGTGCACTCCCTATAATTAGCTCCAGTTGGAAGCCTGGCTGCCGCCCGTTGTACTAGTTAGAACTTCCACGCCATCTTCAAAGGCAGCCCCATGTAGAGTGTGTTGCAGTAATCCAATCTGGATGTAACCAAGGCGTGAACCACCATGGGCAAGTCAGACTTCAAGAGGTATGGTCGCAGCTGCTGCACTAGTTTTGACTGTGCAAAGGCCATCCCGGCCACCGCCATCACCTGAGTATCAAGCGACTGCTGAATCCAAGAGAACCTCCAAGCTGTGTACTTGTGTCTTCAAGAGGAGTGTAACCCCATCGAGCACAGGTTGCCACCCAATACCCCAATCAGACCCACAACTGATCAGGAGGATCTCTGTCTTGTCTGGATTAAGTTTCAACTTGTTAGCCCTCATCCAATCAATCACAGCTGTCAGACATTGGTTTAAGGTATTGGTTTAAGGAGGCTTCCTTGGAGTTTGGTGGAAAAGAGTGATAGAGTTGGGTATCATCTGCATACAGATGACACCAAACTCCAAAACCCTGGATGACCTACCCAGCGGTTTCATGTAGATATTAAAAAGCATGGGGGATAGAATGGAACCTTGTGGAACCCCACAGGACAAAGGCCAGGGGTCTGAGCAGATATCCCCCAGCTTCACCAACTGGGAATGGGCCTCCAGAAAGGAACGGAGCCACTGCAAAGCAATGCTCCCAACACCCATTCCGGAGAGCCATCCCAGAAGTGGTTGACGGTATTGAAAGCCACTGCGATGTCAAGGAGAACTAACAGGGACACACTCCCCAAGTCGTTCCCTTTGTAGGTCATCTACCAAGGTGACCAAAGCCATCTCCGTACCATGGCCAGGTCTAAAACCAGACTGTGATGGATCAAGATAATCAGTAACAACAACAAAAACGGGAACCTGCTAAACTGAAACAAGTCACAACAGATGGGTTCTGCAATACCACAAAGGAAAACTCACTGAAATATTACATTATATGACTAGAGCAATTCCAAACATTGACAGCAGATGGCAGCACAGTACAGTATTTGCAATCACTTCACAGAGACATAGGTTTTATCCAAAATGCAAGCATGTATTATAAACATATAAAGTCATAAAAAGAGTACTGTGCTAATCACCTATTAACTGCTTTACTTTTGGGTGGTTTTCTCCTAAAATGATTAGCCCAATACTCTTTTTATGACTTTATATGTTTATAACACATGCTTGCATTTGATGTGGGCAAGTATCCAGGGCACAAGTGGTGGCTCTCACCACTCCAAGAACCTTGCCCACATCAAAGCTGAGGAACTCTAGGAGTTGTGAAGCTGCCACACACTCCAGACCTTGCCTAAAAATGAGAGATTGGAGACCGATCTGTTGTTGTCCAGTACAAAGAGGTCTAGGGAAGGATTTTGCAGAAGTGGTTTTACCACAGCCTCCTTGAGGCCTTTGGGGACCCTGCCCTGATGTAAAGAGGCATTAATCACTTACCTGACCATTCCACCAGTCCCCCTCTAAGCCAGTTTTATGAGCCAGGAAGGGCAAGGGCCTAGAGCAGTGTTTCTCAAACTGTGCTCCTCCTGGTGTTTTGGACTTCAGCTCTCAGAAAAACCAGCCAGTTTACCAGCTGTTAGGAAAAGTATGCATCAACACTGGGCAAGCAGGTGCCAGAGTTACATCCACCAGAGCTGTATCAACTGTGGCATCTAAGTCAGAGTGAATCTGAGCAATCTTTTACTGCAGGCCCGGATTACCCATAAAGCCAACCTAGGCCATGGCCTAGGGGCGCAAGCCAAGGGGGGCACAGATCACAGACCCAAAAAAATTAAAATGTTATGAAATAATTTTAAAAATCGCGCTGCGATTGGCTCCTGCTGCCTGGTACCCAAAAGGAAGGAAGGAGGGAGGGAGGGAGGAAGCGGGGGCTCCCTCCTCGGCACCCTGCAGACAATACAGCCGAGCCGGGTTGCTCCTGCCCAGAACCTGCCCTGGCCAAGATGGTGGCCGAGAAAGAGCTGAAGTGACGCGGGGCGATCATTAGCATACGGGACTCATTGTCCGGCCGGAGAGGGGGGAGAGAAGGGCCCATGATGCCCCTGGTTACAATAATAATAAAAAAGCAGGTGTGTTCCCTTTGACCCTGGCCCTTTAAGAAAAGGAAAAAAAGAGGTCGGAAAGGAATTGGGCTACATAACCCCGTCGGAGTGTGGTGCCACTCTCGCGAGAGAGGGGGGGCATGGCGCCACCGCCCGAGAATCCCTCTACTGCCCCAGCTGGTGCTACATCCTTCCCTGATGGGAGGGGGAAGGGTCACCACGCGGGGGAGGGAGCCAGCCCCCACGTGACCGGGCAGAGGGCGCACCACATGACCAGGGCTCCACATGAGGCGGCAGCAGCAGCATGAGGAGGAAGAGGAGGAGGCCTCTTCCTTCAGCCCATTCTGGTCACGATTGGCTCCTGCTGCCTGGTACCCAAAAGGAAGGATCCATTCATCTACTCCGCTGCTTCTCAGCCAGTGCTTCTGCGCCTGAGGGGAGGGGGTGCCTGGCCTGGCCTGGCTCGGAGCGGCTTCCTTCGCAGGTTGCTAAGGGAAGAGGAGGCATGCGGTGTGGAGACCCGGAGGGGAGCCTGAGGCGGAGGAAGGCCCCGACTCTCTGAAGCCGCTGGGCCATGAGCCGCACGTGGGGCCACCTCTGAAGCCGCTGCCCTGGATGAAGAGCATGCTTTGGACCCAGACCGGCTTTCCCCGTCCCTTTAGGCCTCGGCTCTGCAGGACTCGCTCGCCCTCCGCTGCCTCCTTCCCGAGGGGTAACAAACTCGCTCCCCGCCACACAAAGGGGCCCGTTCCCTTCAGTGACAGCGTGCGTGCACCATTCCCCTCAGCCCCATTGGCACAGGATGGGAAGGATGTGGCGGCGCGAAGTGGGGGGACAGACCTGTGTGGATCCTTTGGTGGGAACGCAAATGTGCACTCTGATTGAAGCTCTTTCCACATTCCATACATTGATTGATTGATTGATTGATTTTATTATTTGTGAGTCGCCCTCCACGTCAGTGCTCCAGGCGACTTACACATAAAGCGCATAAAACAGTTCAATAGTTAAAAGCTAAAAGAATAGGAATTTAATTAAAATAGTTCCAGTAGCTCAGGCTAAGTCTGGGAGGTGTCCTTAGCCGTAAGCCTTTCGGAAGAGCCAAGTCTTCAATGCGGTCAGGAACTGGGGCATGTCCAGGATAGCTCTCTGCTCCACCGGCATCAGGTTCCAGAGAACAGGGGCCGCAATGGAGAAGGCTCTCCGTCTTGTGATGTCGAGGCGGGCCTCACTCACACCTGGAATGCGGAGAAGGTCCCTGTTCACTGAACGCGCGACCTTAAATGAACTGGTTCGAACAAGCGGTCTTTTAAGTAAGCTGGGCCGGCGCCATGGAGGGCCTTAAAGGTAAGCGACAAGATCTTGTGGATGGCTCTGAGCTCGACTGGCAGCCAGTGTAAGCGCTGTAGAGATGGCGCGATGTGGCATCTCAGCGGTGTCCGGTGAGGAGTCTGGCGGCTGCATTCTGCACTAGCTGGATTTTACGAGTGGTTGACTGTGGCAACCCCACGTACAAGGCATTACAGTAGTCCAGCCGTGATGTCACTGTGGCATGGACCACCGTAGCCAGCGCATCCGATGGAAGGTAAGGTGCCAGTTGACGTGCCTGGCGCAGGTGGAAGAAAGCTCCCTTACTTGTCGCAGCAACCTGGGCCTCCAGCGAGAGTCTCGAGTCTAGTATCACACTGAGGCTCTTCACCGACGGGGCCGGGATCAGCGGCTCTCCCTCGAAGAGCGGCAGCGGAATGGGTGGTTCTGGGAGTCCCGGCCATAGAATCTCCATCTTTGATGGATTGATCTTGAGTTTGTATGAGCGGAGCCATCTGGTCACTGCCTCTAGTCCTTGTCTAAAGTTCTCAGGCACCGATGTTACACCTGGCTCAAGCTTCAGCAGGAGCTGGGTGTCATCTGCATATTGATAGCACCCAAGACCAAAGCTTCTGGCTATGCTTGCCAAGGGTTGGACGTAGATGTTAAAGAGCGTTGGTGACAAAATGGCGCCTTGGGGGACTCCACAGTCCAGGATGGATTTCTTGGACACTTGGCCTCGCCACTCAACAGGCTGCGAGCGGCCCCGCAGGAAGGAGTCGAACCAGGCCAAAGCTGTGCCTTGAATCCCAATGGCTGAGAGTCACCGCAACAGCAGGTCATGGTCCACCGTGTCGAATGTGGCTTCTCTCCTGTGTGGGTCCTTTGATGGGAACGGAGCTTTCCACTCACACTGAAGCTCTTTCCACATTCCATGCATTGATATGGCTTCTTTCCTGTGTGAGTCCTTTGATGGGTACGCAGCTGTCCACTCTGACTGAAGCTCTTTCCACATTCCATGCATTGATGTGGCTTCTCACCTGTGTGGGTCCTTTGATGGGAATGCAGTGCTCCATTATGACCAAAGCTCTTTCCACATTCCATGCATTGATGTGGCTTCTCTCCTGTGTGGATCCTTTGATGGGAATGCAGATGTCCACTATGACTGAAGCTCTTTCCACATTCCGTGCATTGATGTGGCTTCTCCCCTGTGTGGGTCCTTTGGTGGGAACGTAGACCATCACTCCGAATGAAGCTCTTTCCGCATTCCATGCATTGATATGGCTTCTCCCCTGTGTGGGTCCTTTGGTGGGAACGTAGCGCTCCACTCAGACTGAAGCTCTTTCCACATTCCATGCATTGATGTGGCTTCTCTCCTGTGTGGATCCTTTGATGGGAATGCAGATGTCCACTATGACTGAAGCTCTTTCCACATTCCGTGCATTGATGTGGCTTCTCCCCTGTGTGGGTCCTTTGATGGGAATGTAGACCGTCACTCCGAATGAAGCTCTTTCTGCATTCCATGCATTGATATGGCTTCTCCCCTGTGTGGGTCCTTTGGTGGGAACATAGCGCTCCACTCAGACTGAAGCTCTTTCCACATTCCATGCATTGATGTGGCTTCTCCCCTGTGTGGGTCCTTTGATGGGAACGCAGTGCTCCACTCAAACTGAAGCTCTTTCCACATTCAATGCATCGATGTGGCTTCTCCCCTGTGTGCGTCCTTTGATGGGAATGCAGACTCTCACTGCGACTGAAGCTCTTTCCACATTCCATGCATTTATATGGCTTCACTCCTGTGTGGGTCCTTTCATGGCAACGCAGCTGTCCACTCAGACTGAAGCTCTTTCCACATTCTATGCATTGATGTGGCTTCTCTCCTGTGTGATTCCTTTAATGGAAATGCAGACCGTCACTCCGACTGAAGCTCTTTCCAGATTCCATGCAATGATGTGGCTTCTCCCCTGTGTGCATCCTTTGATGGAAACTCAGATGTCTACTCTGACGGAAGCTCTTTCCACATTCCATACATTGATATGGCTTCTCCCCTGTGTGGGTCCTTTGGTGGCAACGTAGCGCTCCACTATGTCTGAAGCTCTTTCCACATTCCATGCATTGATATGGCTTCTCCCCTGTGTGGATCCTTTGGTGGCAACGCAGCGCTCCAATATGACTAAAGCTCTTTCCACATTCGATGCATTTATGTGGCTTCTCCCCTGTATGGGTCCTTTGATGGGAATGTAGATGTCCACTATGACTGAAGCTCTTTCCACATTCAATGCATTTATGTGGCTTCTCTCCTGTGTGAGTTTGTTGATGTTTAGTAAGAGAATGTCTCCACATGAAACATTTCCCACAGTCCACACACTTATGTAGCTTCTCCCCTGTATGTGATGAGAAACAGGGATGAAGATTTTCCATTCTTATAAATTTATGATTCAAATATTATTTCAGAAGTTCACAGATATTAAATCCTGTATAGCACAGGATATCCTCTTCTCGGTCTTTGTACTGACGTAGCCTTCTGATCTCTTTATCAAGTCCCTCTTTTAACTGCACAATCCTTCCTTTCCTCCAAGTATATTGCTTGAAATATGTCTTTCTCCTACTTATTCCTTTTTCTTGCCAGTGCAGTGACCCTTCATTTTGGTCCTAAGGCATCTCTAGGGCAAAGCTCACACAGAGTCCTCTTCACAAGGTTCAGTCAGACATTACCTGCAGACACATGAGAGAAAAGTCAGACTTATTCATCTATCCCTTCATTTCTCAATATTCAAGATGGCTGCCCTCTCCATATTTCTCCCAATATCCAAGATGGCTGCCTTTTCCCAATATCCAAGATGGCTGACTTATTAATGTATCCTTCATTCTCTCAATATCCAAGATGGCATCCCATTAATGAATCCCAATAACGAAGATGGCCAACTTCTCAATGAATTCTTCCTTCTACTGATATCCAAGTTGGCTGACTTATTAATGTGTCTTCTCAATATCCAAGATGGCCACCCTCTCAATATATCCCTCATGCCAATCTCCAAGATGGTCAACTTCTTATTGTATCGCTCTCAGTATCCAACATGACCAACATTATCCAAGATGTAGCTTTAATTCTACTAAATCCAAAAGATGGCTGACTTCTTAATAAACCCTCTCCCAATATCCAAGTTGGCCAACTTATCAATGTATCCTTCATTTGAACAATATTCAAGATGGCTGACTTAGTAATACATCTCTTCTTTTCTCAGCATCCACTCTCTCAAGGTAGCCTTCATTTGACCAATATTCAAGATGGCCAACTGATTGATTTATCCCTCTCTCAATGTGTTAAGAGTGTAATCCTGCCTTTGTGAAGGAAGAACGCTTGACTTCAAGCTCCAGGTGATGTCAATCAATGTAGTATTACTGTATATTATATTATTATTTAATTATTGTATATTTTATAAAATATTATTATATATTAAAGTATATATTAATATGTTTTTACTCCGGATTTTAATTGTCCAAATACGATATTGTTTATGTTTTAATAGTCATTTGCTATTGTTCCTCTATGTTACGTTTTTATATATATGTAAGGCATTAAATTTTGCCAGAAATATGCTGGAAACCGCTTTAAATCCATACCCCCACCCCACCCCGGGTTAGAAAGCAGTATACAAGCGAGAAAATAATTAATTAATTAATTAAAAACATTGTGTATTCTAATATTAAAATATATTACATTATTACACTATTTTATAATATGTTATATTTTATTAAATTGTTATAATAATGTATTTTTAAAGATACATACAATCTTCGAGATTCAACAATCAAAATACAAGTAATGTTTCCCCAATCCCATCTATGACTTCCGACACCTCGCCATAGAGAACTAGTATCTAACAGAAATCTGTCCTTATAGTTACAGTAGTAAATCCCCAGTTTGGCTATTCCAAAATCTTATTTTTGTCTCCTTTTTCAAATACCCAAACGCCCATCTCTATATTCTAACAAATTCTTTTTTCTTTTCCACTTAACAGAGATCTTGATCTTTGGGCTATATTCAAATACTTGTAATAAGTAAGTAAAACTTTATTTATAGACCACCCTCTCTCGGCGAGGGGACTTAAGGCGGTTTACACACCAAAAAAGGCAAACATTCAATGCCCTATGCAAATACAAACATCTAAAAATAATACCAAATACAAAATAATAATCATAAACTTATGACAAAAGTGAAATTAACATCAAAATGGCAAACAGAATACAAATAATCAAATAAACATAATTATACTAATAACATAATTAAAAAGACATAAAGCCCAAGAAAACGATTACATAAAAATGGTTATCATGGAATACAAAATATTTAGCCAGTTACTTTTCTTCTCCAATCTTTAATCAGCAGGTTTTTCCCCTTCTATGATTTTGCTAGTGTGATTCTCGCTGCCAAAAAAACTATTACTATCATTATTACTTTATTTCCCATTATTCCGCCGAGCCTGTAGGGAAAATACAAAATTGAATAAATAAATAAATAAATAAATAAATAAAATTTCTTAACCGCCTCTCCTCATGGCTCCAGGTGAATTATAAAACAATTAAAATATGAGGGTCGAATGAAAAGTAATGTCTCCACTTTCGTAACTCCTCAACAGATGGCAGTACTGGTTTGCGGCAGGTACTGGCTTGTTCAGTAGACTCTCCTCTACAGTTCCATTTTGGCAAGAAGCCTTAGCATTGAAAGGTTGTGTTGTTAAAGTGTGAAGTATGGAACCCTGCGCAGACAGTCGGTCAATACAACTGAAGCAACATGCAGTCATTGAATTCTTGACAGCAGAAGGTGTCACCCCAAAGGAGATTAATCAGAGAATGCAAGTTGTTTATGATGATTGTGTTGATGTGAGTACTGTGTGTCATTGGGCAAGAAAGTTTAAAGATGTTGAGGTGGGAACATCTGATTTGTGTGTAAAACAAAAAGTTGGACGTCCTGTGACAGCAACCACTAAATTTAACAAGCAAAAGGTTGACAGATTGATTCAGGATGATCGTTGTATCACTCAGAGAGAAATTTCAAGCATAATCGGCATTTCACAAGAATGTGTGAAATTGCTTTGCTTGGCTATTGGAAGATCTGTGCAGGATGGGTGACGACTTCAGAAAACTTGTTAATCGTTGGCAGAAATGTATCAAATTCTCTGGTGGTTATGTGGAAAAGTGAATAGTGATAGTTAAAGAGCACATTCTAAGGATTATTTCTGCGTTTGATTTGTTAAAATATTCCCATCCAAACCCAAGTAATGAAGGTGGAGGCATTAATTCTCATTCAACCCTCATATATAGGCAAATTTTGGCAAATTTCTACATTGCCTTTGCCAATAAGCGCATCTGGGTTTTTTCTTAATCTTCTTAGTACCAGCTGTTAGGAATTGTGGGAGTTGAAGTCCGAAACACCTGCAGGGGCAAAGTTTGCCCAGGCCTGGTATATTCTCAAGTATAAGCTGACTTTCTTCCGCACTTGAGGGAGGGCAAGGGTGAGGAGGAGCTCATGCTTGGCCACCTGCCGATGCGCTGAGGGAGAAGTGTCCAGCTCCCCCTCCTCGCCAGCTGGCCGCTCACCTGACTAAAGAGGAGATGCCGCCCTTCGGAAGCCCTTGCCACCACCATAAAGCGGCAGCGAGAGGAAAAAACCTCCGAGTTGAGAGAAAGAGGGACTGCATGATCTCTTCCTTTTCGCCATTGCCCTCCTTCAAATGTGGCCTTGTTGCCTCAGGAAGGCTCCCGGCCCTCTCCGCCACCGCCATGATCCTGGCCCAGCCAAAGAGGAGGAGGAGGAGGAGGAGGGAACATGGAGAGGGAAGGAAGGAAAGAAAGAGAAGAGCTTTCTATTGGAAAAGGCAGAGGACTTTGAACTCGCTCTCATGCCCAGCCTACGCATTCCTGGGTCACTTCAGAGGGCCCTTTGTGTCCCCGCTTCAGGCACGTTTCTGTGGGTCTTGGCCTCCCCCAAATCACACCTCGGAGGGATGAGTGCCTCTCCGCTTCCAACCCACAGCAACACCCAGGGCCGCCTTTTCGCCCCTTTTCCTTCTTCGCTCTCTACTCCTCCTTTTTTCTTCTTTCCTTCTTCCACTATTCCTCCTCCTGCTGCTTCTTTTTCTTCCTCTCCCCCTTTTCTTCCTTCTCCTCTTTCTTTTTCTTCCTCTCTTCCATCTTTCCCTATTCCTCCTCTTGATTCTTTTTCTTCCCAATATGCAAGATTACCGCCCACTTATTTCCATTCCCAATATCCAAGATGGCCAACCTTTCCTAATATCAACGATATCTTCTTAAAGTACCCTTCCCTCTCCCAGTATCCAATATCCCTTCCCACACTGAAAGACAGAGCCAGTTGTGACGACTCTCTACTTTATAACTTCTGCCACCACCAAAATGTTAGGAACTGAGGTGTTTTTGATCAGGGATCCTAATTGTAAAGATCTCCAATTCTGCCTCAAATTAATGGAGGTGTGTGCCCCCAAACTGTAATTACGCAACCCCTTTGTAAATCTGCTGCCACCAGTGAGTAATTCTTGACCACCCGATGTTTCTAAAGCTAGCACCAAAAGAGGTCACTGAGAGAGAGATTTATGAATAGAGAACTTTAACAGTTTATTTGTTAAAAAATCTTAAAGCGTGGAGGTTTTAAGGTACACAGAGCTTAGTTGGTTACAGTATCTTCTTACAGGCACAGATCGCCTTTGTCACCATCGTCTTCGCTGCCGTCTTCGTCGCCGCCTTCGCCTCCGCCGCCTTCGTCACCGCCGTCATCGCCGTCTTCGTCGTCGCCTTCATCGCCGCCGTTGTCTTCGTCTTCGCCTTCGTCGCCGTCTTTGTCGCCGCCGCCGCCTTCGTCTTCGTCGTCTTTGTCATCGTCTTTATCGTCGTCTTCGTAGTCGTCGTATTCACCGTCATCTTTGCCGCCGCCGCCTTCGCCGCCGCCACCACCTTCGCCGCCGCCGTCTTTGTCGTCATCTTCGTCGTCGTCTTCATCTTCTTCGTCTTCGCCTTCGTTGTCTTCGTCGTCTTCGCTATCTTCGTCTTCGTTGTCTCAGTTGTCATCGTCTTTGCTGCCGCCGTCTTCATTGCCGCCGCCGTCTTCGTCGCCATCGTCGCTGTCGCCTTCGTCGCCTTCATCTTCGTCGTCGTATTCGTCGCCGTCGACGTCGCCGCCATCGTCGCCCGTCGCCGTCTTCGCCATCGTCTTCGTCGTCGCCGTTGCCTTCGTCTTTATTGTCGTCTTCGTCTTCATCGTCGTCGCCGCCGCCATCGTCGCCTTTGTCTTTGTCGCCATCATCGTCTTCGGCGCCGGCGCCTCCATCGTCGTCGTCTCCGTCGTCATCGTCTTCGGCGTTGCCGCCATCGTCTTCATCGTCGTCGCCACCGCCGTCATCTCCGTCGCCGTCGTTGTCTCTGTCTTCGTCGTCGTCTTCGTCATCGTCGTCTTTGTCGTCATCTTCATCGTTGTCTTTGTAATCGTCGTCTTCGTCGTCGTCTTTGCCGCCGCCGCCATCTTCGTTGCTGTCGCCGTCTTCGTCACCGTCGTCGCCTTCGTCGCTACTGTCATCGCCGTCACCGTCTTCACCGCCGTCGTCATCGTCGTCGTTGTCGTCGTTTTTATTGTCGTCTTCGTAGTTGGCGTCTTCGTCGCCGTCGCCGTCTTCGTCACCATAGTCGTCTTCGTCGCCACTGTCGTCGCCGTCACCGTCTTCGCCGCCGCCGCTGTCGTCTTCGTCGTCGTCGCCTTCGCCTTCGTCGCCGTCGCGTTTGCTATCGTCTTCGCCGTCGTCTTCTTCATCGTCTTCGCCGCCGCCGCCGTCTTCGCCATCGTCTTCGTCGTCGCCGTTGACTTTGTCTTTGTCATCTTTATCGTTGCCGTCTTCGTCTTCATCATCGTCATCGTCGTTGCCATCGTCGCCTTCGTCTTCGTCGTCTTCGTCGTCTTCGTCTTTGTTGTCGTCATCGTCTTCGTCGGCGTCTTCGTCGCCGTCATCGCCGTCTTCGTTTACCCGTTTTAAATCGCCGTCGCGTCTCGGCGTCTCTGTAAATCTTTGGCGCCCGCCGCCGGCGCCGCCGCTGTTGCCTTTGTCACCATCGTCTTCGCTGCCGTCTTCGCCGCCGTCAGCGCCGCCTTCGTCGCCGTCTTCGTCGCCGTCTTCGTCGCCTTCATCGCCGCCGCCGTCTTCGTCTTCGTCTTCGCCTTTGCCGCCGTCTTGGTCACCGTCGCCCCCTTCGTCTTTGTCTTCGTCGTCTTTGACATCGTCTTTATCGTCGTCTTCGTAGTCGTTGTATTCGCCGCCGTCTTTGCCGCCGCCTCCGCCTTCGTCGCTGCCGCCACCTTCGTCGCCGTCGCCGTCGCCGTCGCCGTCTTTGTCGTCACCTTTGTCGTCGTCGTCTTCATCTTCTTCGTCTTCGCCTTCATTGTCTTCGTCGTCTACGCTATCTTCGTCTTCGTTGTCTCAGTTGTCGTCGTCTTTGCCGCTACCGCCTTCATTGCTGCCGCCGCCTTCGACGCCATCGGCGCTGTCTCGCCTTCGCCGCCTTCGCCTTCGCCGTCGTATTCGTCGCCAGCGGTGCCGGCGGCATCGGCAGCATCGCCATCGCTGTTGCCGCCGCCGTCTTCGTCTTCGTCATCTTCGCCGCCGCCGCCTTCGTCGTCGTCTTTGTCGTCATCTTCTTCATCATTGTCGTCTTCTTCGTCGTCGTTGTCTTCATCACCACCTTCGACGTCGTCTTCGTCGTCATATTCGTCGTCTTCGTCGTCTTCGTCGTCACCATTGCCTTCGTCTTTGCCACCTTTATCACCGTCTTCGTTGCCATACGCCGTAACCGCCTTCGCCCGTCTTCATCGTTGTCTTTGTCTTTGTTGTCGCCGCCGTCTTCGTCGCCGTCTTAAATCGCCGTCGCTGCCGTCTTCTTCTGCCGTCTTAAGTCGCCGCCGCCATCATCTTCCTCGCCATCATCGTCTTTCATCGTCTTTCGTCATCTTCGTCTTCATTACCCGCGCCGTCTTCGCCCGCCGTCGCGCGTCGCTGTCGTAGTTGTCTTCACCGTCGTCTTCATTTTCTTCGTCGTCTTCACCTTCGTCATCGCCTTCAGCGCTGCCGACATCTTCGTCACCGTCCTCGTCTTCGTCGCCGCCGTTGTCTTCGTCTTCGTCGTCGTCTTCGTCATCGTCTTCGTCGTCGTCTTCGTCGTCGTCTTCGTCGTCGTCTTCATTGCCGTCGTCGTCTTCGTCGTCGTCTTCGTCGCCATCTTCATAGTCGTCTTCGCCGTCTTCGTCGTCGTCCTCTTCGTTGTCTTCTTCGTCGTCATCTTCTTTGTCATCGTCTTCTTTGTCGTCATCTTCGTCGTCGTCAGCGTCTTCGTCGTCGTCTTCGTCTTTGTCGTCATCTTCGTCGTTGTCTTCGTCATCTTCTTCGTCTTCGCCTTCGTCTTCGTCGTCTTCGCTATCTCCGTCTTCGTTGTCTTCGTTGTCGTCGTCTTTGCCACCGCCGCCTTCATTACCGTCGCCGTCTTCATCGCCATCGTCGCTGTCGCCTTCGTCGTCGTCATCTTCGTCGTCGTATTCATCGCCGGCGGCGCTGGCATCGCCGTCTTCTTCGTCATCTTCGCCGCCGCCGTCTTTGTCATCATCTTCGTCGTCGTCTTCGTCATCTTCTTCATCTTCGTCATCTTCTTCGTCTTCGCCTTCGTCATCTTCGTCGTCTTCGCTATCTCCGTCTTCGTTGTCTTAGTTGTCATCGTCTTTGCCGCCGCCGCCTTCATTACCGTCGCCGTCTTCATCGCCATCGTCGCTATCGCCTTCGTCGTCGTCTACGTCGTCTTATTCATCGCCGGCGGCGCCGGGGGCATTGCCATCACTTTCGTCGCCTTCGTCATCTTCGCCGCCGTCGTCTTTGTCGTCGTCTTTGTCGTCATCTTCTTCGTCATTGTCGTATTCGTCGTCGTCTTCATCGCCATTGCCGCCGTAGTCTTCGTCGTCGTCTTTGTCGCCGCTGCCGTCTTCGCCATCGTCTTCGTCGCCGTCTTCGTCGCCGTCTTCGTCGTCGCTGTTGTCTTCATCTTCGTCATCTTCATCATCGCCGTCGTCGTCTTCGTCGCCGTCGTCGCCTTCGTCTTCATCATCTTCATTGTCGTCTTCGTCTTTGTTGTCGTCGCCGTCTTCGTCGCCGTCTTCGTCGACGTCTTCGTCGACGTCTTCGTCATCTTCGTTGTCGTCTTCGTCGTCGTCTTTGTCGCTGTCGCCATCGTCGCCATCGTCACTATTGTCGTCTTCGGCGGCAGCGTCTTCGGCGTCTTTGACGTCTTCGCCATCGCCGCCCGTCGTCTCCCGTCGTCGTCTTTGTCATCATCGTCTTCGTCGTTGCGCGCCACCTTCATAGTGGTCGGCGGCGTCGCCTACGTTGCCGCCCGCCGCTGTCGCCTTTGTCGCCATCGTCTTCGTGGCGTCTTCGTTGTCGTCTTCGTCATCGTCGCGCGCCCATCGTCGCCATCATCGTCTTGTCGCCATCGTCCTCTCCGTCTTCATTACCGCCGCCCGTCTTCGCCCCGCCGCCGCCATCGTCGTCGTCGCTGTCGTAGTCGTCTTCACCGTCGTCTTCGTTTTCTTCGTCGTCTTCTCCTTCGTCATCGCCTTCATCGCTGCCGTCGTCTTCGTCACCGTCCTCGTCTTCGTCGCCGCCGTTGCCTTCGTCTTTGTCGTCTACGTCATCGTCTTCATCGCCGTCGTCTTCGTTGTCGTCGTCTTCGTCGCCATCTTCATTGTCGTATTTCGTCGTCGTCATCTTCGTCGTCGTCGTCTTATTCGTCTTCGTTCTCTTCGTCGTCGTCCTCTTTGTTGTCTTCTTCGTCGTCATCTTCTTTGTCATCCTCTACTTTGTTGTCGTCTTCGTCATCGTCAGCGTCTTCGTCGTCGTTTTCGTCTTCGTCGTCTTCGTCGTCGTCTTCGTCTTTGTCGTCATCTCCATCGTCGTCTTCGCCATCTTCTTCGTTTTCGCCTTCGTCGTCTTCGCTATCTTCATCTTCGTTGTCTTTGTTGTCGTCGCCTTTGCCGCCGCCGCCTTCATTAACGTCGCCGTCTTCATCGCCATCGTCACTGTCGCCTTCGTCTTCGTCGTTGTATTCATCGCCGGCAACGCCGCCGGCATCACCGTCACTTTCATCACCGTCGTCTTCGTCATCTTCGCCGCCGCCGTCTTCGTAAGTCGTCTTTGTCATCATCTTCTTCGTCATTATTAAATCGTGTATTAGTGCGTCGTCTTCATCGCCATTGCCGCCGTCGTCTTCGTCGTCGTATTTCTCGCCATTGTCGCCTTCGTCTTCATCATCTTTGTTGTCGTCGCCGTCGCCGTCTTCGTCGCCGTCGCCATCCTCACCATCGTCGTCTTCGGCGGCAGCGTCTTCGGCGTCGGCGTCTTCGCCATCGCCTCCGTCGTCTCTATCGTCGTTGTCTTTGTCATCATCGTCTTCGTTGTTGCCGCCGCCGCCTTCATAGTCGTCACCGCCGTCTCCGTCTCCGTCGCCGCCGTCGTCTCCTTCGCCGTTGTCGTCTTTGGCGGCGCCATCGCCTACGTTGCCACCGCCGCTGTCGCCTTTGTCGCCATCGTCTTCGTCGCCGCCTTCGTCGCAGTCTTCGTCATCGCCTACATCGCCGTCTTCATCTTCGTTTTCGTCTTCGTCGTCGTCTTTGTCGTCGTTTTATCGTCGTCTTCGTAGTCGTTGTCTTCGTCGTCATCTTTGCCGCCTTCGTCGCCGTCGCCGTCTTTGTCGTCATCTTCGCCGCCGTCATCTTCATCTTCTTCGCCTTTGCCTTCGTTGTCTTCGTAGTCTTCGTCGTCTTCGCTATCTTTGTCTTTGTTGTCTCCGTTGTCGTTGTCTTTTTTTAAAAAAAATTTAAAAAAAATTTCAACATCCATACAAGCATATATACATAAACAACATAAACAACAGTGTGCCCTGTGAACGTGACCCTTCCCCCTCACAAACATCCACGCCCCTCCACCCCTGCTGAGGGTTACATCTTAGTTTTCTTCTTCCTCCTCTTCTGCAAGCTTCTCGGACAGTTTACATTACATCTTAAAGAATAATTCCAACTTATTGCTAATGGTTTGATCCCTGGTTCTCCATACGATGTATCCTCTCACCCGGTCCCACCGTCCCAACAGCTGTTGCAATTTGTCCTCATGTAATTGATTGACCTTCATCTCCATAATTTCAAATTGAATGTGTTCTACGAAATACCGCAGCCAATTGTCTATTGTCCATTTCGTGGAGTCCTTCCATCCTAAAACCACCACGGCCTGGCGCTTTCTATCATTGCTGACTTCATTTCAGTGTTCACCCATCTTGTTCTTTTTAACCAACACCGCCATCTCTTTTGTGAGAGTCCATTTTATATTCAAAGCTCTGTTTATCTCCCCTTCTCCCTCTTTCCAGAATCTTTGGACTTTATCTCGGCAGCCACATCGAGAACTTGCATTTTGGGAGATATATTTCCAGTGTTCACCCATCTTGTTCTTTTTAACCAACACCGCCATCTCTTTTGTGATTCCCTGTTTATCTCCCTTCTACCTCTTTCCAGAATCTTTGGAGTAGTGCATATAAATCCCTTTATCTCGGCAGCCATGCCAGCATCGAACTTGCATTTTGGGAGATATATGTTAATTGGGCGAGTACGATACCACTTATGCAGTATTTTCCTCCTTGTTTCCCTCACTCTCGTGTTCTTAAGTTTGGCAATATCCCCCACTATCCTCTCCATCTCTGCTTCTGAGACTTGCAATTCCCTCTCCCACATTGTGGTTAACTCTTCTACCATACTTCCCCCTGATGATATTAACATATTGTATATCCTTCCAACCTGGACCCTTTTCCCTTCCTTCTTTTCCTAATTATCTTCTCGAATTCGAATCCTCTCTTTGCAAAGCCTCTCTAACCTCCCTCTGCTTAAGGTAGTCACTTATTGCCCTGATTTGCAGCCACCGCCTTTCTCCTAACCAATTTTCCAGTCTTTCTCTCCTAATCCTACCCCCTTCATCCACTAATTGCTCCAGTCTTCTAACCCCCTTCTCTCTCAGTATCCTTATTATGCTGCTCAAATTTTCTTCTCTCTTAGGGTTCATTATCTCTAGCGAGGCTACTTTTGAGACTCCCGGTGCTATCTTTCTTTGCCAAACTCTCCACACTTCCATAGTAGCTCTCATTGGTCCAATCAATTTGTCCACCTCACTTTTTGCCCATCTCCTAAATATCAATTCCTCGGTTCCGAATCCATTCACTTCTTTTTCCAATTTTGCCCATTTCTTATCCTCTTCCTGCAGCTCTATCAGTCTTTCAATTTGGAAGGCATCTCTATATGTTTCTAGGCTAGGGATTCCCCATCCTCCTTCCTTTTCATTCGCTATCAACCTTTTTTTCCTTATCCGCTATCTTCGTCTTCGTTGTCTCAGTTGTCGTCGTCTTTGCCGCCGCCGCCTTCATTGCCGCCGCCCTCTTCGTCGCCATCGTCGCTGTCGCCTTCGTCGCCTTCGTCTTTGTCGTTGTATTCGTCGGCGGCAGCGCCGGCGGCATCGGCAGCATCGCCGTTGCTGTCGCCGCCGTCGTCTTCGCTCTCGTCGTCTTCGTCACCGTCCTCGTCTTCGTCGTGGTCTTCGTCGTGGTCTTCGTCGTGGTCTTTGTCATCAGCGTCGTCTTCATCGTCTTCATTGTCTTCATCACCACCTTCGACGTCGTCTTCGTCGTCATATTCGTCGCCGCCGCCGCCTTTCCACTGTCTTTGTCGTCGTCTTCGTCGTCGCCGTTGCCTTCGTCTCCGTCGTCTTTATCGTCGTCGTCTTCATCGTCGTCGCCGCCGCCATCGTCGCCTTCGTCTTCGTCGTCTTCATTGTCGTCTTCGTCTTTGTTGTTGTCGCCGTCTTCGTCGCCATCGTCGCCGCCTTCGTTGTCGTCTTCGCTGTCGCCGTCGCCATCGTCGCCATCATCGCCATCGTTGCCATCGTCGCCATCGTCGTCTTCGGTGTCGCCATCTTCGTCTTTGTCTTCGTCGTCGTCTTTGTCATCGTCTTTATCGTTTCTTCGTAGTCGTCGTATTCGCCGCCGTCACCATCTTCGCCGCCATCGCTGCCATCGTCTACGTCGTCTTCGTCACCGTCCTCGTCTTCGTCGTGGTCTTCGTCGTGGTCTTCATCGTCGTCGTCATCTTCATCGCCATCTTCATCGTCATCGTCGTCGTTATCTTCGTCGTCGTCTTCGTCTTATTCGTCGTCGTCTTCGTCGTCCTCTTCGTTGTCTTCTTCGTCGTCATGTTCTTTGTCATCGTCTTCTTTGTCATCGTCTTCATCGTCGTCAGCGTCTTCGTCGTCGTTTTCGTCTTCGCCGTCTTCCTCGTCTTCGCCGCCGCCTCCATCGTCGTCGTCTCCGCCGCCTTCGTTGTCGTCTTCGCTGTTGCCGTCGCCGTCGCCATCGTCGCCATCGTCGTCGTCGGTGTTGCCGTCTTCGTCTTTGTCTTCGGCATCGTCTTTGTCATTGTCTTTATCGTTTCTTCGTAGTCGTCGTATTCGCCGCCGCCTTCGTCGCCGCCGCCGCCTTTGTCGCCGTCATCGTCTTTGTCGTCATCTTCGTCGTCGTCGTCTTCATCTTCTTCGTCTTCGCCTTCGTTGTCTTCGTCGTCTTCGCTATCTTCGTCTTCGTTGTCTCAGTTGTCGTCGTCTTTGCCGCCGCCGTCTTCATTGCCATCGTCGTCTTCGTCGCCATCGTCGCTGTCTCCTTCGTCGTCTTCGTCTTCATCGTCGTATTCATCGCCATCGCTGTTGCCGCCGCCGCCTTCGTCATCGTCTTTGTCGTCGTCTTTGTCATCATCTTCTTCGTCATTGTCGTCTTCATCGTCGTCGTTGTCTTCATCACCATCTTCGGCGGCGTCTTCGGCGTCATATTTGTCGCCGTCGCCGTCTTCGCCTTCGTCTTCGTCGTCTTTATCGTCGTTGTCTTCGTCTTCATCGTCGTCGCCGCCGCCGCCATCGTCGCCTTCGTCTTTGTCGTCTTCATCGTCAGCTTCGTCTTTGTTGTTGTCGTTGTCTTTGTCGGCGTCTTTGTCGCCGTCTTTGTCGCCGTCGCCATCGCCATTGTCGCTGTCGCCATCGTCGCCATCATCGTCTTCGCCGCCGCCGCCTTCGCCGCCGTCACCTCCGTCGTTGCCTCCGTCGTCATCTCCGTCGCCGTCGTTGTCTCTGTCTTCGCCGCCGTCTTCGCCGCCGCCGCCTTTGTCGCCGCCTTCGTCGTCGCCTTCATCGCCGCCTTTGTCGCCGCCGCCGCCTTTGTCTTCGTCGTCGTCTTTGTCGTCGTCTTCGCCGTCGGCACCATCTTCGTTGCCGTAGTCGCCGTCTTCATTGTTGCAGTCATCTCCGTCGCCGTCGTTGTCTACGCCGCCGCCGCCGTCTTCGCCGTCGGCATCATCTTTGTCGCCATCTTCATCGTTGTCTTCGTCGGCGTCATCTTCGTCGGCGTCTTCGTTTTATTCGTCGTCGTCTTCGTCGTCTTCTTCGTCTTCTTCGTCGTCATCTTCTTTGTCATCGTCTTCTTTGTCGTCGTCTTCATCGTCGTCAGCGTCTTCGTCATCGTTTTCGTCTTCGTCGCCTTCGTCGCCTTCGCCGTCGCCTCCATCGTCGTCGTCTCCGCCGTCATCGTCTTTGGCGTTGCCGCCATCGTCTTCATCGCCGTTACTGTCGCCGTCATCTCCGTCGCCGTCGTTGTCTCTGTCTTCGTCGCCGTCTTCACCGGCGCCGCCTTCGTCGCCATCTTCGTTGTCGCCTTCAACGCTGCCGCCGCCGCCTTCGTCGCCGTCGCCGTCTTTGCCGCCGCCGCCATCTTGTCTTCGCCGTCGTCTTCGTCATCGTCTTCATTGTCGTTTTCGTCGTCGCTGTTGTCTTCATCTTCGTCATCTTCATCATCGCCGTCGTCGTCTTCGTCGCCGTCGTCGCCTTCGTCTTCATCATCTTCATTGTCGTCTTCGTCTTTGTTGTCGTCGCCGTCTTCGTCGCCGTCTTCGTCGCCGTCTTCGTCGCCGTCTTCGTCATCTTCGTTGTCGTCTTCGTCGTCGTCTTTGTCGCTGTCGCCATCGTCGCCATCGTCACTATTGTCGTCTTCGGCGGCAGCGTCTTCGGCGTCTTTGTCGTCTTCGCCATCGCCGCCGTCGTCTCCGTCGTCGTCGTCTTTGTCATCATCGTCTTCGTCGTTGCCGCCGCCACCTTCATAGTGGTCGACGACGTCGCCTACGTTGCCGCCGCCGCTGTCGCCTTTGTCGCCATCGTCTTCGTGGCCGTCTTCGTTGTCGTCTTCGTCATCGTCGCCGCCGCCATCGTCGCCATCATCGTCTTCGTCGCCATCGTCCTCTCCGTCTTCATTGCCGCCGCCGTCTTCGCCGCCGCCGCCATCGTCGTCGTCGCTGTCGTAGTCGTCTTCACCGTCGTCTTCGTTTTCTTCGTCGTCTTCTCCTTCGTCATCGCCTTCATCGCTGCCGTCGTCTTCGTCACCGTCCTCGTCTTCGTCGCCGCGGTTGCCTTCGTCTTTGTCGTCTACGTCATCGTCTTCATCGCCGTCGTCTTCGTTGTCGTCGTCTTCGTCGCCATCTTCATTGTCGTATTTCGTCGTCGTCATCTTCGTCGTCGTCTTATTCATCTTCGTCTTCTTCGTCGTCGTCCTCTTCGTTGTCTTCTTCGTCGTCATCTTCTTTGTCATCGTCTTCTTTGTCGTCGTCTTCGTCGTCGTCAGCGTCTTCGTCGTCGTTTTCGTCTTCGTCGTCTTCGTCGTCGTCTTCGTCTTTGTCGTCATCTCCATCGTCGTCTTCGCCATCTTCTTCGTTTTCGCCTTCGTCGTCTTCGCTATCTTCATCTTCGTTGTCTTTGTTGTCGTCGCCTTTGCCGCCTTCATTAACATCGCCGTCTTCATCGCCATCGTCACTGTCGCCTTCGTCTTCGTCGTTGTATTCATCGCCGGCAACGCCGCCGGCATCACCGTCACTTTCATCACCGTCGTCTTCGTCATCTTCGCCGCCGCCGTCTTCGTGGTCGTCTTTGTCATCATCTTCTTCGTCATTGTCGTCGTATTCGTCGTCGTCTTCATCGCCATTGCCGCCGTCGTCTTCGTCGTCGTATTTCTCGCCATTGTCGCCTTCGTCTTCATCATCTTTGTTGTCGTCGCCGTCGCCGTCTTCGTCGCCGTCGCCATCCTCCCATCGTCGTCTTCGGCGGCAGCGTCTTCGGCGTCGGCGTCTTATCGCCTCGCCTCCGTCGTCTCTCGTCGTTGTCTTTGTCATCATCGTCGCCCCGTTGTTGCCGCCGCCCGCCTTCATAAGTCGTCACCGCCGTCTCGTCTCCGTCGCGCCGTCGTCTCCTTCGCCCCGTTGCCGTCTTTGGCGGCGCCATCGCCCCTACGTTACCACCGCCGCTGTCGCCTTTGTCGCCATCGTCTTCGTCGCCGCCGCCTTCGTCGCAGTCTTCGTCATCGCCTACATCGCCGTCTTCATCTTCGTTTTCGTCTTCGTCGTCGTCTTTGTCGTCGTTTTATCGTCGTCTTCGTAGTCGTTGTCTTCGTCGTCATCTTTGCCGCCTTCGTCGCCGTCGCCGTCTTTGTCGTCATCTTCGCCGCCGTCATCTTCATCTTCTTCGCCTTTGCCTTCGTTGTCTTCGTAGTCTTCGTCGTCTTCGCTATCTTTGTCTTTGTTGTCTCCGTTGTCGTTGTCTTTTTTAAAAAAAAATTTAAAAAAAATTTCAACATCCATACAAGCATATATACATAAACAACATAAACAACAGTGTGCCCTGTGAACGTGACCCTTCCCCCTCACAAACATCCACGCCCCTCCACCCCTGCTGAGGGTTACATCTTAGTTTTCTTCTTCCTCCTCTTCTGCAAGCTTCTCGGACAGTTTACATTACATCTTAAAGAATAATTCCAACTTATTGCTAATGGTTTTGATCCTGGTTCTCCATCGATGTATCCTCTCACCGGTCCCACCGTCCCAACAGCTGTTGCAATTTGTCCTCATGTAATTGATTGACCTTCATCTCCATAATTTCAAATTGAATGTGTTCTCGAGAAATACCGCAGCCAATTGTCTATTGTCCATTTAAGTGAGTCCTTCCATCCTAAAACCACCACGGCCTGGGCGCTTTCTCTATTGCTGACTTCATTTCAGTGTTCACCCATCTTGTTCTTTTTAACCAACACCGCCATCTCTTTTGTGATAGTCCATTTTATATTCAAAGCTCTGTTTTCTCCCCTTCTACCTCTTTCCAGAATCTTTGGG
>JARBWK010000010.1:11899764-11979430 GCA_030556195.1 Anolis apletophallus
GTCGTCATCTTCGTCTTATTAGGTAAATCGTTGTTGTCTCTGTCGTCTTCGTCATCATCTTGTCTTAAATGCGCCCGTCGTCTTCTTAAGTCATGTTGTCATCGTCTTCTTTGTCTCATCGTGGTCTAGTCGTAAGTTTCAGTCTTCATCATCTTCTTTGTCTTCGTCTTCTTTGTCGTTGTCTTCTTAGTCGTCATCTTCTTTGTCATCTTCGTCCATAAATGTGGGTGGGCTTAGGTCGTCTTCGTCGTTGTTAAAGTGGTCGTCATCGTCATCGTCTTGGTCTTGAGTCGTCGTCTTCTTGGTAAGTAGTCTTCATCGCCCGTTACTTTCGCCGTCATCTCCGTCGCCGTCGTTGTCTCTGTCTTCGTCGCCGTCTTCACCGGTGCCGCCTTCGTCGCCATCTTCGTTTAATGCCTTCAGCGCTGCCGCCGCGCCCTTACCGTCGCCGTCGCCCGTCTTTACCGCCGCCGCCATCTTGTCTTTGCCGTCGTCTTCGTCATCGTCTTCATTGTCGTTTTCGTAGTCGCCGTCTTCGTCGTCGTCTTTGCCGCCGCCGCCATCTTCGTTGCCGTTGCCGTTGCCGTTGCCGTTGCCGCCGCCGCCGCCATCGTCGCCATCATCGTCATCGCCGTCATCCCCATTGCCAACCGTCTTAAATCGCCATCTTAAATCGTCATCTTTCGTAAATCGTCTTCATCTTCTTCGTCTTCGTCTTTGTTGTTTCGTCATCTTCGCTATCTTCGTCTTCGTTGTCTCAGTTGTCGCCGTCGTCTTTACGCCGCCCGTCTTTATTACCGCCCGCCGCCTTCGCCGCCATAAATCGCTGTCGCCATCTCCGTCGCCGTCGTTGTCTCTGTCTTCGCCGCCGTCTTCGCCAACGCCGCCTTCGTCGCCGTCTTTGTCTTCGTCGTCGTCTTTGTCGTCGTCTTCGCCGTCGGCATCATCTTCGTTGCCATAGTCGCCGTCTTCATTGCTGCAGTCGTCTCCGTCGCCGCCGTTGTCTACGCCGCCGCCGCCATCTACGTCGCCGCCTTCGTTGTCGCCTTCATCGCCGCCTTTGTCGCCACCGCCGTCTTTGTCTTCGTCTTCGTCTTTGTCGTCGTCTTCGCCGTCGGCATCATCTTCGTTGCCGTAGTCGCCGTCTTCGTTGCTGCAGTCGTCTCCGTCGCCGTCGTTGTCTACGCCGCCGCCATCTACGTCGCCGCCGTCGCTGTCTTCATCGCCGTCGCCGTCTTTGTTGCCGTCGTCTTCATCACCGCCCCCTTCGTCGCACTCTTCGTCGCCATCTTCGTCTTCACCGTCGCCGTCCCCGTCGTCTTCGTAGTCGCTGCCATCGCCGCCGCCGTCTTCGTCTTCGCCACCGCCTTCGTCGCTGTCGTTGTCTTTGTCTTCGTCGTCGTCTTCGCAGTCGTCTTCGCCGTTGCCTTCGTCTTCGTCGGTCGTCTTCATCGTCCTCTTCGTTGTCTTCTTCGTCGTCATGTTCTTTGTCATCGTCTTCTTTGTCATCGTCTTCATCGTCGTCAGCGTCTTCGTCGTCGTTTTCGTCTTCGTCGTCTTCGTCGTCTTCGCCGCCGCCGCCTCCATCGTCGTCGTCTCCGCCGTCATCGTCTTCGGCGTTGCTGCCATCGTCTTCATCGTCGTCGCCGTCGCCGTCATCTCCGTCGCCGTCGTTGTCTCTGTCTTTGTCGTTGTCTTCTTCGTCGTCATCTTCTTTGTCGTCGTCTTCTTTGTCGCCGTCTTCGTCGCCGTCGTCTTCGTCGCCGTCATCTTCGTCGTCGTCATCTTCGTCGTCATCTTCGTCTTATTCGTCGTCGTCTTCGTCATCGTCTTCGTCGTTGTCTTCTTCGTCATCTTCTTTGTCATCGTCTTCTTTGTCGTCGTATTCGCCATCGTCGTCGTCTTCGTCGTCTTCGTCATCGTCTTGGTCGTCGTCTTCGTCGTCGTCTTCGTCGCCATCTTCATCGTTGTCTTCGTCGGCGTCATCTTCGGCGGCGTCTTCGTCTTATTCGTCGTCGTCTTCTTCGTCTTCTTCGTCTTCTTCGTCGTCATCTTCTTTGTCATCGTCTTCTTTGTCGTCGTCTTCATCGTCGTCAGCGTCTTCGTCATCGTTTTCGTCTTCGTCGTCTTCGTAGTCGCTGCCATCGCCGCCGCCGTCTTCGTCTTCGTCACCGCCTTCGTCGCTGTCGTTGTCTTTGTCTTCGTCGTCGTCTTCGCAGTCGTCTTTCGCCGTTGCCTTCGTCTTCGGCGTCGTCGTCTTCGTCGCCGTCGTAGTTTTTGTTGCAACTGTTGCCGCCGTCACCATTTTCGCCGCCATCGCTGCCATCGTCTACGTCGTCTTCGTCACCGTCCTCGTCTTCGTCGTGGTCTTGGTCGTCGTCGTCTTCGTCGTCGTCTTCGTCTTATTCGTCGTCGTCTTCGTCATCCTCTTCGTTGTCTTCGTCGTCATCTTCATCGTCGTCAGCGTCTTCGTCGTCGTTTTCGTCTTCGTCATCTTCCCCTCCGCCGCCTCCATCGTCGTCGTCTCCGCCGTCATCGTCTTCGGCTTTGCCGCCATCGTCTTCATCGTCGTCGCCGTCGCCGTCATCTCCGTCGCCGTCGTTGTCTCTGTCTTTGTCGTTGTCTTCTTCATCGTCATCTTCTTTGCCATCGTGTTCTTTGTCGTCGTCTTCTTTGTCGTCGTCTTCTTTGTCGTCGTCTTCGTCGTCGTCTTCGTCGTCGTCGTCGTCATCATCTTCGTCGTCATCTTCGTCTTATTCGTCGTCGTCTTCGTCATCGCCTTCGTCGTTGTCTTCTTCGTCATCTTCTTTGTCATCGTCTTCTTTGTCGTCTTATTCGTCGCCGTCTTCGTCGTCGTCATCTTCGTCTTATTCGTCGTCGTCTTCATCGTCTTCGTCATCGTCTTGGTCGTCGCCTTCGTCGTCGTCTTCGTCACCATCTTCATCGTCGTCAGCGTCTTCGTCGTCGTTTTCGTCTTAACCGAGTGGGTCTTCGTCGTCTTCGCCACCGCCGCCTCCATCGCCGCCGTCTCCGCCGTCATCGTCTTCGGCGTTGCTGCCATCGTCTTCATCGTCGTCGCCGTCGCCGTCATCTCCGTCGCCGTCGTTGTCTCTGTCTTTGTCGTTGTCTTCTTCGTCGTCATCTTCTTTGTCGTCGTCTTCTTAGGCGCCGTCTTCGTCGCCGTCGTCTTCGTCGCCTTCATCTTCGTCGTCGTCATCGTCTTCGTCGTCATCTTCGTCTTATTAAGTCGTCGTCTTCGTCATCGTCTTAGTCGTTGTCTTCTTCGTCATCTTCTTTGTCATCGTCTTCTTTTGTCGTCGTATTATCGCCATCGTCGTCGTCTTCGTAGTCTTAGTCATCGTCTTAGCCGTCGTCTTCGGTAAATGCGTCTTTGTCGCCATCTTCATCGTTGTCTTCGTCGGCGGCATCTTGACGCGTCTTCGTCTTATTCGTCGTCGTCTTATTAGTCTTCTTAGTCTTCTTAAGTCGTCATCTTCTTTGTCATCGTCTTCTTTGTGGTGTGCGTCTTCATCGTCGTCAGCGTCTTCATCATCGTTTTGCGTCTTAGTCGCAGCATTAGCGCGTCGCCTTCGCCGTCGCCTCCATCGTCGTCGTCTCCGCCGTCATCGTCTTCGGCGTTGCCGCCATCGTCTTCATCGCCGTTACTGTCGCCGTCATCTCCGTCGCCATCGTTGTCTCTGTCTTCGTCGCTGTCTTCACCGGCGCCGCCTTCGCCGCCATCTTCGTGGTCGCCTTCTACGCTGCCGCCGCGCGCCGTCGCCCGTCGCCCGTCTTTACGCGCGCCGCCATCTTGTCTTCGCCGTCGTCTTCGTCATCGTCTTCATTGTCGTTTTCGTAGTCGCCGTCTTCGTCGTCGTCTTTGCCGCCGCCGCCATCTTCGTTGCCGTTGCCGTTGCCGCCGCCGCCGCCGCCATCGTCGCCATCATCGTCATCGCCGTCATCCCCGTTGCCTTCGTCTTCGTCGCCGTCTTCGTCGTCATCTTCGTCGTCGTCGTCTTCATCTTCTTCGTCTTCGTCTTTGTTGTTTCGTCATCTTCGCTATCTTCGTCTTCGTTGTCTCAGTTGTCGCCGTCTTTGCCGCCGCCGTCTTTATTGCCGCCGCCGCCTTCATCGCCATCGTCGCTGTCGCCATCTCCGTCGCCGTCGTTGTCTCTGTCTTCGCCGCCGTCTTCGCCGACGCCGCCTTCGTCGCCGTCTTTGTCTTCGTCGTCGTCTTTGTCGTCGTCTTCGCCGTCGGCATCATCTTCGTTGCTGTAGTCGCCGTCTTCGTTGCTGCAGTCGTCTCCGTCGCCACCGTTGTCTACGCCGCCGCCGCCATCTATGTCGCCGCCGTTTTGCCTTCGCCCGCCTTTATGCTTCCGCCGCCCGTCTTTGTCTTCGTCGTCGTCTTTGTAAAATCGTCTTCGCCATCGGCATCATCTTCGTTGCCGTAGTCGCCGTCTTCGTTGCTGCAGTCGTCTCCGTCGCCGTCGTTGTCTACGCCGCCGCCGCCATCTCCGTCGCTGCCGTCGCTGTCTTCATCGCCGTCGCCGTCTTTGTTGCCGTCGTCTTCATCACCGTCCCCTTCGTCGCCATCTTCGTCTTCGCCGTCGCCGTCCCCGTCGTCTTCGTAGTCGCTGCCATCGCCGCCGCCGTCTTCGTCTTCGCCGCCGCCTTCATCTTCATCGTCATCGTCTTCGTCGCCGTCGTAGTCTTCGTTGCAACTGTTGCCGCCGTCACCATCTTCGCCGCCATCGCCACCATTGTCTACGTCGTCTTTGTCACAGTCCGCATCTTCGTCGTGGTCTTCGTCAGCGTCTTCGTCGTCATCTTCGTTGTCGTCTTCGTCGTCATCTTCGTCGTCGTCCTCTTCGTTCTCTTCTTCATCGTCATCTTCTTTGTCATCGTCTTCTTTGTCGTCGTCTTCATCGTCTTCATCGTCGTCAGCGTCTTCGTTTTCGTCTTCGTCGTCTTCGTCGTCTTCGCCACAGCCGCCTCCATCGTCGGCGTCTCCGCCGTCATCGTCTTCGGCGTTGCCGCCATCATCTTCATAGTCGTCGCCGTCGCTGTCATCTCCGTCACCGTCGTTGTCTCTGTCTTTAATAGTTGTCTTCTTAGTAAGTCATTTTCTTTGTCATCGTCTTCTTTGTAAATGCGTCTTCTTTGCTTGCGCATGTCTTAGTGGTAAGTCGTCTTCGTCGTCGTCATCTTCGTCGATCATGCTCGTCTTTGGCGTTACGCCATCGTCTTCATCGCCGTCACCGTCGCCGTCATCTCCGTCGCCGTCGTTGTCTCTGTCTTCGTCGCCATCTTCACCGCCACCGCCTTCGTCGCCACCTTCGTCGTCGCCTTCATCGCTGCTGCCGCCGCCTTCGTTGCCGTCTTTGCCGTCGCCGCCATCTTTGTCTTCGCCGTCGTCTTCGTCATCGTCTTCATCGTCGTTTTTGTAGTCGCCGTCTTCGTCGTCGTCTTTGCCGCCGCTGCCACCTTAGTTGCCGTTGCCGTTGCCTTCGCCGCCGTCGCCGCCGTCACCATCGTCGCCATCATCGTCATCGCCGTCATCGCCGTTGCCTTCGTCTTCGTCGTCATCTTCGCCGTCATCTTCGGCGTCGGCGTCTTCATCTTCTTTGTCTTCGCCTTCGTTGTTTCGTCGTCTTCGCTATCTTCGTCTTCGTTGTCTCAGTTGTCATACGTCTTTACCGCCCGCCCGTCTTCATACCCGTTACCGCCTTAAATAAGCCATCGTCGCTGTCGCCTTAAATAGCCATCGTCGCTAATAAGCCGTCGCCGTCATCGTATTTTGTCGCTGTTGCCGTCTTCGCCATCGTCTTCGCCGTCATCTTCGTCGTCGCCGTTGCCTTCGTCTTCGCCGTTGCCTTCGTCTTCGCCGTTGCCTTCGTCTTCGTCGTCTTTATCGTTCACCGTCGCCGTCTTCGTCGCCACTGTTGCCGCCATCGCCGTCGTCTTCGGCGTCGGCGTCATCGTCGATCTTCGTCGTCTTGGCGCCGTCTTCGCCGGGCGCATTGCCGTCGTCTTCGTTTTCTTAAATCATCTTCGTCGCCGCCATCACCTTCATTGCGTCGGCGTCTTCGCCGCCGTCGTCTTCTTCGCCATCGTTGTCTTCTTCGCCCGTCTCTATCGTCATGTTTGTCGTTGTCTACATCGTTTTAAATCGTCGCCCAGCCGTCGTCGTCTTCGTCGTCACCGTCTTTGTCTCCGCCATCGTCTTTGTCGTCGTCTTCGCCGTCGGCATCATCTTCGTTGCCCGTGATCGCCATCTTCGTTGCAGCAGTCGTCTCCGTGGCCCGTCATTGTCTCTGGCAGCGACGCCATCCATCGTCGCCGCCGCCCGCTGTCTTCATCGCCCGTCGCCATCTTTGTCCCCGTCCTTCGCCGCGTCCTCTTCCGTTCGCCGTCTTGTGCGTTATCTTCGTGATACGCCGTCGCGTCGCTGTCATCTTACGTCTTAAATGTCGTCTTCGTGGTAAACTGCGCCCATCGCCGCCGCCCGTCTTAGTCTTCGTCACCCTTAAATCGCTATCGTTGTCTTTGTCTTCGTCGTCGTCTTCGCCCGTCGTCTTCACCGCGCCCGTTGCCCAGCCCGTCTTGGCGTCGTCGTCTTCGTCGCCATCGTAGTTTTGTTGCAACTGTTGCCGCCGTCACCATTTTCGCCGCCATCGCTGCCATCGTCTACGTCGTCTTCGTCACCGTCCTCGTCTTCGTCGTGGTCTTGGTCGTCGTCGTCTTCGTCGTCGTCTTCGTCTTATTCGTCGTCGTCTTCGTCATCCTCTTCGTTGTCTTCTTGTGCCGTCATCTTCGCCGTCGTCAGCGTCTTCCGTAAATCGTTTTCGTCTTCGTCATCTTCCCTCGCCGCCTCCATGTAAATCGTCTCCGCCCGTCATCGTCTTGACTTTTGCCGCCATCGTCTTCATCGTCGTGATGGTCGTCGCGTCATCTCCGTCGCCCGTCGTTGTCTCTGTCTTTATCGTTGTCTTCTTGTCGTCATCTTCTTTTATCGTGTTCTTTGTCGTCGTCTTCTTTATGTCGTCTTATTAAATCGTCTTAAGTAAACCGTCGTCTTAAATAAGTCGTCGTCGTCGTCGTCATCATCTTCGTCGTCATCTTCGTCTTATTCGTCGTCGTCTTCGTCTCGCCAGCCAAGTCGTTTGTCTTCTTCGTCATCTTCTTTGTCATCGTCTTCTTTGTCGTCATCTTCTCCGTCGTCGTCTTAGGTGCCCGTCTTACCGTACCGCCCGTCTTCGTCGTCGTAAATGGCGATCTTATTACGTGGCGTCGTCTTCATCGTCTTCGTCTCATCGTCTTTGGTAAATCGCCTTAAATGTCGTCTTAGTCACCATCTTCATCGTCTTGTAGTCTCATCGCCGGCAGCGTCTTCGTCTTCTTAAATATTACCGTCTTATTAAAGTGTAGTCCTCTCCTCTTATGCGTCTTGTTGTCTTCTTCATCGTCATCTTTTTTGTCATTGTCTTCTTTGTCGTCGTCTTCGTCGTCGTCAGCGTCTTTGTCGTCGTTTTCGTCTTAAGTGATCTTAAATGCGCCCGCGCCCGCCGCGCCTCCATCGTGCGTCGTCTCGCCCGTCGCCGTCTTGGCGTTGCCGCCATCGTCTTCATCGCGTCACCGTCGCCCGTCATCTCCCGTCGCCCGTCGTTGTCTCTGTCTTCATCGCCCGTCTTCGCGCCGCCGCCTTCGCCGCCGTAACCGTCGTCACCTTCTTCGCCGCCGTCGTCGCCGTTTTGCCGCCGCCGCCATCTTTGTCTTCGCGTCGTCTTCGTCGCCGTCTTCATCGTCATTTTAGTGATGCGTCTTCGTATTCGTCTTTGCCGCCGCCCGATCGCCCGTTGCCGTCGCGATCGCATTCGCCGCCCGTCGCCGCCGTCGCCATCATCGCCGTATCGTCGCCCAGCTGTCGCCGCCGCTGCCATTGTCTTCGTCGTCATCTTCGACGTCGTCTTCATCTTCTTCGTCTTCGCCTTCGTTGTTTCGTCGTCTTCGCTATCTTCGTCTTCGTTGTCTCAGTTGTCGCCCGTCTTTGCCGCCGCCGTCTTCATTGCCGCCGCCGCCTTCGTCGCCATCGTTGCTGTCGCCTTCGTCGCCTTCGTCTTCGTCGTCGTATTTGTCGCCGTTGCCGTCTTCGCCATCGTCTTCGTCGTAGTCTTCGTCATCGCTGTTTCCTTCGTCTTCGCCGTTGCCTTCATCTTCGTCGTATTTATCGTTCGCCGTCGCCGTCTTCGTCGCCACTGTTGCCGCCTTCGCCACCGTCTTCGGCGTCGGCGTCATCGTCATCGTCGTCGTCTTCGTCCTCGTCTTCGGCGCCGTCGTCTTCGCCAATGTATTTGCCGTTGTCTTCGTTTTCTTCATCATCATCGTCTTCGCCATCACCTTCATTGCCGTCGGCGTCTTCATCGCCGTCGTCTTCTTCGCCATCGTTGTCTTCTTCGTCGTCTCTGTCGTCATGTTTGTCGTGTTGTCTACATCGTTTTAGTCGTCGCCTTCGTCGTCACCGTCTTCGTCTCCGCCGTCGTCTTTGTCGTCGTCTTCGCAGTCGGCATCATCTTCATTGCCGTAGTCGCCGTCTTCGTTGCTGCAGTCGTCTCCGTCGCCGTCGTTGTCTACGACGACGACGCCATCTACGTCGCCGCCGCCGCTGTCTTCATCGCCGTCGCCGTCTTTGTTGCCGTCGTCTTCATCGCCGTCCCCTTCGTCGCCGTCGCCATCCCTGTCGTCTTCGCCTTCGTCGTCTTTGTAGTCGCTGCCATCGCCGCCGTCGTCTTCGTCTTCGTCGCCGCCTTCGTCGCTGTCGTTGTCTTTGTCTTCGCCGTCGTCTTCGCCGTCGTCGTTGCCGTTGCCGTTGCCTTCGTCTTCATCATCGTCGTCTTCGTCGCTGTCGAAGTCTTCGTTGCAACTGTTGCCGCCGTCACCATCTTCGCCGCCATCGCTGCCATCGTCTCGTCGTCGCCGACACCGCCCTGCGTCTTAAGTCGTGGTCTTCGTCCAGCGTCTTTCGTCGTCTTCGTAAATGCGTCTTCTTCGTCGCCGTCATCTTACCGTTGTCATGCCGTCTTATACCGTGCGTCATCTTCGTCGTCTTGTCGTCCTCTTCGTTGTCTTCTTTATCGTCATCTTCTTTGTCATCGTCTTTGTGCGTCGTCTTCATAATTCGTCAGCGGCCGTCATCGTCTTCAGCGTTGCCGCCATCGTCTTCATCGTCGTCGCCGTCATCTCCGTCGCCGTCATCTCCGTCGCCGTCATCTCCGTCGCCGTCATCTCCGTCGCCGTCATCTCCGTCGCCATCGTTGTCTCTGTCTTTGTCGTTGTCTTCTTCGTCGTCATCTTCTTTGTCATCGTCTTCTTTGTCGTCGTCTTCTTTGTCGTCGTCTTCGTCGTCATCTTCGTCGTCATCTTTGTCTTATTCGTCGTCGTTTTCGTCATCGTCTTCGTCGTTGTCTTCTTCGTCGTCATCTTCGTCGTCGTCTTCGTCTTATTCGTCGTCGTCTTCGTCGTCTTTGTCATCGTCTTGGTCGTCGTCTTGGCCGTTGTCTTCGTCGCCATCTTCATCGTCACCTTAGTCGTCGTCATCTTCGTCGCCGTCTTCGTCTTATTCGTCGTCGTCTTCGTCGTCCTCCTCGTTGTCCTGTTCGTCGTCATCTTCTTTGTCATCGTCTTCTTTGTCGTCGTCTTCATCGTCGTCAGCGTCTTCGTCGTCGTTTTCGTCTTCGTCGTCTTTGTCACCTTCGTCGCCGCCTCCATCGTTGCCGCCATCGTCTTCATCGCCGTCACCGTCGCCGTCATCTCCGTCGCCGTCGTTGTCTCTGTCTTAAATCGCCCGTCTTCACGCCGCCGCCTTTGCGCCGCCTTCGCTGCCTTCATCGCCGCCACCGCCGCCTTCATTTCCGTCGCCGTCTTTGCCGCTGCCGCCATCTTTGTCTTCGCCGTCGTCTTCGTCATCGTCTTCATCGTCGTTTTCGTAGTCGTCTTCGGCGTCGTCTTTGCCGCCATCTTCGTTGCCGTCGCCGTCGCCTTCGCCGCCGCCCGCCGTCGCCGTCGCCATCGTCGCCATCATCGTCATCGCCCGTTGCGCCGTCTTTGTCGTCTTCATCGTCGTCGCCTTCGTCTTCGTCGCCTTCGTCGTCTTCATCATCTTCGTCGCCATCGTCGTCTTTGTCGCCATCGGCATCGGCGTCTCCGTCTCCGCCACCGTCCTCGTCTTCGCCGTCGCCACCGCGCCTTTTCGACGGTGGTCGTCTTCATCTTCGTCGTCGTCTTAAATGCGTCATCTTTCGTCGCCGTCTCCGTCTTCCGTTCGTCATCTTCTTTGTCATCGTCTTCTTTGTCGTCGTCTTCATCGTCGTCAGCGTTTTCATCTTCGTTGTCTTCGTCACCTTCGTCGCCGCCTCCATCGTTGTCGTCTCCGGCGTCATCGTCTTCGGCGTTGCCGCCATCGTCTTCATCGCCGTCACCGTCGCCGTCATCTCCGTCGCCGTCGTTGTCTCTGTCCTTGTCTCTGTCTTCGTCGCCGTCTTCACCGCCGCCGCCCTTGCCGCCGCCTTCGTCGCCGCCTTCATCGCCGCCACTGCCGCCTTCGTAGCCGTCGCCGTCTTTGCCGCTGCCGCCATCTTTGTCTTCGCCGTCGTCTTCGTCATCGTCTTCGCCGTCGTTTTCGTGAGTGATGTCGTCTTCTCTTTGGCGTCTTTGCCGCCGCCATCTTCGTTGCCATCGCCGTCGCCGTCGCCTTCGCCGCCACCGCCATCGTTGCCATCATCGTCATCGCCGTTGCCTTCGTCTTCATCGTCTTCATCGTCGTCGCTTCGCCTTCATTGCCTTCGTCGCCATCGTCGCCTTCGTCGTCTTCATCATCTTCGTCGCCATTGTCGTCTTTGTCGCCATCAGCATCGGCGTCTCCGTCTCCGCCACCGTCCTCGTCTTCGCCGTCGCCACCGCCTTCGGCTCGGTCGTCGTCTTCATCTTCGTCGTCGTCTTCGTCGTCGTCTTCGTCACCATTGTCGTCATCGTCTTCGCCATCGTCTTCGTCATCGTTTTTGTCATCGCCGTTGCCTTCATCTTCGTCGTCTTCATCGTCGGCGTCTTCATCGTCGGCGTCGTCTTCGTCGTCTACATTGTCGCCTTCGTCTTCGCCGTCGTCTTCGTCGCCGCCTTCGCCGTCGCCATCGCTGCCTTTGTCGTCGCCGTCGTCTTCGTCGTCGTCATCTTGGCAGCGTCGCCCGTCTTCATCGTCATCGCCGCCGCAGCCATTGAAGGCGATGGCAAATCTGTGGCGAAGGCGGCGGCGCCCGGCGATGACAAACTTTGCCGATGAAGGCAAAAGCGGGCGGGGCGACCAAGCGGCGGCAAAGGCGATGTCGGCAAAGCGGCGACAGCGGTGTAGGTGGCGGCGCCGTAAACGACAATGGCAGCGAGACGGCGATGATGTGCGGGCGTCGTCTTCGTCGCGCGTCGTCGCCGTCTTCGTTGTCGTTTTCGCCGCGTCGCCGTCTCCGTCGCCGTCTCCGTTGCCATTGTGCGTCTTTAGCGGCGCCGTCACCTCGACGCTGCCGCCGCCTTTGCCCGACATCGTCTTTGCCTCCGCCTTGGTCAGCGTCGCCGTCTTCGTCTTTACCTTCATGGCGTCTTCGTCCTCGTCTTCGGCGCCTTCGTCTTCGCCGACGCATTTGCCGTCGTCTTCGTTTTCTTCGTCATCTTCGTCTTCGCCATCACCTTCATTGCCGTCACCATCTTCATCGCTGTCGTCTTCTTCGCCATCGTCGTCTTCTTCGTTGTCTCTGTCGTCGTGTTCGTCTTGTTGTCTACATCGTTTTCGTCACCATCACCATCTTCGCTGCCATCGCTGCCGCCGTCTCACGTCATCTTAGTCACCGTCCTCGTCTTCGTCGTGGTCTTCGTCCAGCGTCTTCGTCGTCGTCTTCGTCGTCGTCTTCGTCGCCATCTTCATCGTCGTCTTCGTCGTCGTCATCTTCGTCGTCGTCTTCGTCTTATTCGTCGTCGTCTTCGTCGTCTTCGTCGTCTTCGTCGTCCTCTTCGTTGTCTTCTTCGTCGTCATCTTCTTTGTCATCGTCTTCTTTGTCGTCGTCTTCATCGTCGTCAGCGTCTTCATCGTCGTTTTCGTCTTCGTCGTCTTTGTCGTCTTTGCCGCCGCCGCCTCCATCGTCGTCGTCTCCGCCTCCATCGTCTTCGGCGTTGCCGCCATCGTTTTCATCGTCGTCACCGTCATCTCCGTCGCCGTCGTTGTCTCTGTCTTTGTCGTTGTCTTCTTCGTCGTCATCTTCTTTGTCATCGTCTTCTTTGTCGTCGTCTTCTTTGTCGTTGTCTTCTTCGTCGTCATCTTCTTTGTCATCGTCTTCTTTGTCGTCGTCTTCTTTGTCGTCTTCGTCGTCGTCTTCGTCTTGATAGTCGTTAGTAGATGTCGTCTTCATCATCGTCTTGAGTGAGTCGTCTTGGTGGTTGTCTTCGTCGCCATCTTTGTTAAAGTTAAACCTTCGTAAATCATCATCTTAAATTAGTCCTTCTTCGTCTTATTAGCACCGGCTCCGTCGCCGTCGTTGTCTCTGTCTTAAGTCGCCCGTCTTCACCGCCGCTGCCTTAAATCGCCGCCTTCGCCGCCGCCGCCGTCGCGCCGCCGCCGCTAGTCGCCGCCCGCCGCGCCTTTACCGCCGTTTTTGCCGCCGCCGCCATCTTTGTCTTCGCCGTCGTCTTCGTCATCGTCTTCATCGTCATTTTCGTAGTCGTCTTCGTCGTCGTCTTTGCCGCCGCCGCGATCTTCGTTGCCGTCGCCGTCGCCTTCGCCGCCGTCGCCATCGTCGCCATCATCGTCATCGCCATTTCCTTCGTCTTCGTCGTCTTCATCGTCGTCGTCTTCGTCTTCATCGCCTTCGTCGCCATCGTCGCCTTCGTCTTCGTCGTCTTCGTCGTCTTCGTCGCCATCGTCGTCTTCGTCGCCATCGTCGCCATCGTCTTCGTCGTCTTCGTCGTCATTTTAGTCATCGCCGTTGCCTTCGTCTTCCGTCGTCTTCGTGGTAAATCGTCTTCTTCGTCGGCGGCGTCTTCGCCTCATCGTCGCCTTTGTCTTCGTCATCGTGGTTGTCTTCTTCGTCATCTTCGTTGTCATCGTCTTGTTCGTCGTCTTCGCCCGTTGCCATCTTAAGTCGTCGTCTTAAGTCGTCATCTTAGTCGTCGTCTTCGTCTTATTAAATCGCCCGTCTTCGTCTTATTCGTCATCGTCTTGGTCGTCGTCTTCGGCGGCGGCGTCTTCGTCGCCATCTTCGTCGTCGTCTTCTTTGTCATCGTCTTCTTTGTCATCGTCTTCTTTTTCGTCGTCTTCATCGTCGTCAGCGTCTTCGTCGTCGTTTTCGTCTTCCTTGCCTTCGTTGCCTTCGCTGCCGCCGCCGCCATCGTCGTCGTCTCCGCCGTCATTGTCTTCAGCGTTGCTGCCATCGTCTTCATCATCGTCGCCGTCGCCGTCGTTGTCTCTGTCTTCGTCGCCGTCTTCACCGCCGCTGCCTTCGTCGCCGTCTTCGTCGTCGCCTCCATCGCCGTCTTTGCCGCCGCCGCCTTTGTCTTCGGCGTCTTCGTCATCGTCTTCTTTGTCGTCGTCTTCATCATCGTTTTCGTCGTCGTCGTCTTCGTCGTCTTTGCCACCGCCGCCATCTTCGTTGCCGTCGCCATCTTCGCCATCGTCGCCATCATCGTAATCGCCGTTGCCTTCGTGTTCATCGTCTTCATCGACGCCGTCTTCGTCTTCATCGTCTTCTTCGCCTTCGTCGCCTTCATCTTCGTCGTCATTTTCGTCATCGGCGTTGCCTTCGTCTTCGTCGTCTTCGTCGTCGTCTTCATCGTCGGCGGCGTCTTCGCCGCCATCGTCGCCTTTGTCTTCGTCATCGTGGTTGTCTTCTTCGTCATCTTCGTTGTCATCGTCTTATTGTCGTCGTCTTCGCCGTTGCCATCTTCGTCCTCGTCTTAAATCACGACATCTTCGTCGTCGTCTCCGTCTTATTAAATCGCCGTCTTCATCTTATTGTCATCGTCTTGGTAAATCGTCTTCGGCGGCGTCTTCGTCGCCATCTTAAGTCGTCGTCTTCTTTGTCGCCGGCTTCTTTTGCGTCGTCTTCATCGTCGTCAGCGTCTTCGTCGTCGTTTTCGTCTTCCTTGCCTTCGTTGCCTTCGCTGCCACCGCCGCCATCGTCGTCGTCTCCGCCGTCATTGTCTTCAGCGTTGCTGCCATCGTCTTCATCATAAATGCGCGTCGCCCGTCATCTCCGTCGCCCGTCGTTGTCTCTGTCTTAAATCGCCCGTCTTCACGCCGCTGCCTTAAATCGCCCGTCTTAAGTCGTCGCCTCCATCCGCCGTCTTTGCGCCGCCTTTGTCTTGGCGTCTTCGTCATCGTCTTCTTTATTAAATCGTCTTCATCATCGTTTTTCGTAAATGTCGTCTTCGTCGTCTTTACCACGCCCGCCATCTTCGTTGCCGTCGCCATCTTTGCCATCGTCGCCATCATCGTAATCGCCGTTGCCTTCGTGTTCATCGTCTTCATCGACGCCGTCCTCGTCTTCATCGTCTGCATCGCCATCGTTGCCTTCATCTTCGTCGTCTTCATCGTCTTCGTTGCCATCGCCGTCTTCGTCGCCATCGTCTCTATCGTCGTCGGCGTCTCCGTCTCCGCCACCGTCGTCGTCTTTGCCGCCGCCTTCGGCTCCGTCGTCGTCTTCATCTTCGTCGTCGTCTTCGTCGTCGTCTTCGTCACCATTGTCGTCTTCGTCTTCGCCATCGTCTTCGTCGTCGTCTTCGTCATCGGCGTTGCCTTCGTCTTCGTCGTCTTCATCGTCGTCGTCTTCATTGTCATCTTCGTCTTTGTTGTCGCCGTCGTCTTTGCCGCCGTCTTCGCCCGTCGCCACCGTCTTCGTTGTCGTCTTTGGCGTCGCGCCATCGTCGCCATCGTCGCCCGTCGGCATCATTGTCTTCGTCTTCATTGCCGCCGCCGCCTTTGCCTCCGCCATCGTCGTCGTCGCTGTCTTCGGCATCTTCTGCGTCGTCTGCGTCGTCTGCGTCGTCGTCTTCGTCGCCATCTTCATTGTCGTCTTCGTCGTCGTCATCTTCGTCGTCGTCTTCATCTTATTCATCGTCGTCTTCGGCGTCTTCGGCGTCCTCTTTGTCGTTGTCTTCATCACCGTCTTCGACGTCGTCTTTGTCGTCATATTCGCCGCTGCTGCTGTCTTCCCCATCGTCCGTCGCCGTCGTCGTCTATGTCGTCATCTTCGTCGTCGTCTTCATTTTCTTCGCCTTCGCCTTCATTGTCTTCGTCGTCTTTGCTATCTTCGTCTTCGTTGTCTCAGTTGTCGTCTTTGTCGCCGTCTTCATTCGTCGTCTTCGCCATAAAATCGCTAAGCTGTCGCCTTTGTCGCCTTCGCCTTCGCCTTGCGCCTTCGTTGTCGTCTTTATCATCGTCGTCTCCATCTTCATCGTCGCCGCCCGCCGCCGCCTTCGTCTTCATCGTATTCGCCGTCGTCTTTGTCCTTGTTGTCGCCGTCGTCTTCGTCGCCGTCTTCATTGTCGTCTTCGTCGTCGTCATCTTCGTCGTCGTCTTCATCTTATTCATCTTATTCATCTTATTCATCGTCGTCTTCGGCGTCCTCTTTGTCGTTGTCTTCATCACCGTCTTCGACGTCGTCTTTGTCGTCAGATTCGCCGCACGCTACGCTGTCTTCGCCATCGTCTTAATTCGTCGTCTTCGTCGCGCCGTTGCCCGTCTTAGATGTCGTCTTTATCATCGGCGTCTTCGTCTTCGTCTTTATCGCGCCGCCACCGCCGCGCGTAACCGTCTTTGTCGTCTTCGTCTTATTCATCGTCGTCTTCGCCGTCATCATCTTCGTCGTCGACATCGTCTTATTCGTCATCGTCTTCGTCGTCTTCGTCGTCCTCTTCGTTGTCTTCTTCGTCGTCGTCTTCTTTGTCATCGTCTTCTTTGTAAGTCGTCTTTCCGTCGTCAGCGTCTTAGTCGTCGTTTTCGTCTTCATTGTACGCCGTCGTCTTCGCGCCTCCGCCGCCTCCATCGTCGTCGTCTCCGCCCGTCATCATCTTCAGCGTTGCGCCATCGTTTTTCGTCATCGTCGCCCGTCGCCCGTCATTTCCGTCGCCGTCATTGTCTCTGTCTTAATCGCCCGTCTTCGCCGCCGCCACCCGTTGCCCGTCTTAAATCGTCGCCTCCATACCGTCTTTCCGCCCGTCTTAAATCGCCATCGCCCGTCTTTGCCATCTTTGTCTTCGTATTCATCAGCGTCGTCTTTGTTGTCGTCTTCATCATCGTTTTCGTAGTCATCGTCTTCGTCGTCGTCTTTGCCGCCGCCGCCATCTTCGTCATCGCCGTTGCCTTCGTCTTCATCGTCTTCATCGTCGCCGTCTTCGTCTTCATCGTCTTTATCGCCATCGTTGCCGTCATCTTCATCGTCTTCGTCGCCATCGTCGTCTTCGTTGCCATCGTCGCCGCCGTCGCTGTCTCCGCCTCCGCCACCGTCGTCGTCTTTGCCGCCACCGCCGCCTTCGGCTCCGTCGTCTTCATCTTCGTCGTCGTCTTCGTTGTCGTCTTCGTCACCATTGTCGTCTTCGTCTTCTCCATCGTCTTTATCGTCGTTTTCGTCATCGGCGTTGCCTTCGTCTTCGTCGTCTTCATCGTCGTCGTCTTCATCGGCGGCGGCGTCTTCGTCGCCATCGTCGCCTTCGTCTTCGTCATCTACATTGTTGCCTTCGTCTTCGCCTTCGTTGTCTTCGTCGTAGCTTTCGCCGCCGCCTTCACCGCCTTTGTCGTCGCAGTCGTCGCCGTCGTCTCCATCGACGTCGTCTTCGTCGTCGTCATATTTGCCGTCGTCTTCGACTTCATCGTCGTAGTCGCCATCGTCGCCTTCATCTTCCTCGGCTTCATCGTCGGCTTCGTCTTTGTTGTTGTCGTCGTCTTTGTCGCCGTCTTCATCGTCGTCATCGTCGTCGTCGCCAACGTCGCCTTCGTCTTCGCCGTCTTCAGCATCGTCTTTGTCTTTCTTGTTGTCGTCGTCTTCGTCGTCTTCGTCGCCGTCGTCGCAGTCTTCGTTGTCGTTTTTGTTTCCGTCTCCGTCTCCGCCGCCGTCTCCGCCGGTGTTGTCGTCTTTGGCGCCGCCTCCACCTACGCTGCCGCCGCCGCCTTTGTCGCCATCGTCTTCGCCGCCATCTTTGTAAATAAATGCGTCGTCGCCGTCTTCGTCTTCGTCTTCATCGTCGTCTTTATCATCGTCTTTATCGTCGTCTTCGTAGCCGTCGTATTCGCCGCCGTCTTTGCTGCCGCCGCCTTCACCGCCGCCGCCACCTTCGCTGCCGCCTTTGTCGTCATCTTCGTCGTCATCGTCTTCATCTTCTTCGTCTTCGCCTTTGTTTTCTTCATCGTCTTCGCTATCTTCCTCTTCGTTGTCTCATTTGTCGCCGTCTTTGCCGCCGCCGCCTTCATTGCTGCCGCTGTCTTCGTCGCCTTCGTCGCTGTCGCCTTCGCCTTCGTCGCCTTCGTCGCCTTCGTCTTCATCATCGTATTTGTCGCCGTCGCCGTCTTCGCCATCGTCTTCATCGTCGCCTTCATCGTCGCCGTTGCCTTCATCTTCGTCGTCTTTATCGTCACCGTCGCCGTCTTCGTCGCCACTGTTGCCGCCGTCGCCATCGTCTCCGGCGTCGGCGTCATTGTCATCGTCGTCGTCTTCGTCCTCGTCTTCAGCGCCATCGTTTTCGTCATTGTATTTGCCGTCGTCTTCGTTTTCTTCATCATCTTCGTCTTCGCCATCACCTTCATTGCCGTCGCCGTCTTCCTTGCCGTCGTCTTCTTCGCCATCGTCGTCTTCGTCTTTGTCGTTGTCGTCGTCGCCATCATCGTCTTCGTCTTTGTCGTCGTCCTTGTCGTGTTGTCTACATCGTTTTCGTCGTTGTCTTCGTCGTCGCCATCATCGTCTTCGTCTTTGTCGTTGGCTTTGTCGTGTTCTCTACATCGTTTTCGTCGTCGTCTTCGCCGTCGGCATCATCTTCGTTGCCATAGTCGCCGTCTTCGTTGCTGCAGTCGTCTCCGTCGCCTGCTGCAGGTGTCTCCGTCGTCGTATTCGTCGTCATCTTCATCTTCGCCGTCCCCGTCGCCGTCTTCGTAGTCGCCGCCGTCGCCGGCTTCATCGCCGCCGTCGCCACTGTCTTTGTCGCTGTCGCCGTCTTTGTCTTTGTAATCGTCTTTGGCGGCGTCTTCGTAGTTGTCGTATTCGCCGCCGTCTTTATAGCCGCCGCCTACGCCGCCGCCACCACCTCTGTCGCCGTCGTCGTCTATGTCGTCATCTTCATCGTCGTCTTCATCTTCTTCGCCTTCGCCTTCGTTGTCTTCGTCGTCTTTGCTATCTTCGTCTTCGTTGTCTCAGTTGTCGTCGTCTTTGCCGCCGCCGTCTTCATTGCCGCCGTCGTCTTCGTCGCCATCGTCGCTGTCGCCTTTGTCGCCTTCGCCTTCGCCTTCGCCTTCATTGTCGTCTTTATCATCGTCGTCTTCATCTTCATCGTCGCCGCCGCCATCGCCGCCTTCGTCTTCATCGTCTTCATCGTCGTCTTTGTCCTTGTTGTCGCCGTCGTCTTCGTCCCGTCTTCGTCGCCATCGCCGCCGTCTTCGTTGTCGTCTTTGTCATCGTCGCCGCCGCCTTCGCCGCCGTCATCGTCTTTGTCGCCATCGTCGTCTTCACCATCGCCTTCATCGCTGCCGTCGTCTTTGTCGTCGTCTTCGTCATCGTCTTCGTCGTTGTCTTCGTCGCCGCCGCCATCTTCATCGTCATCGTCTTCGTCGTTGTCTTCGCCGCTGCCGCCATTTTCGTTGACGTTGCCGTTGCCGCCGTCACCGCCGTCACCGCTGTCACCGCTGTCACCGCCGTCGCCATCGTCGCCATTATCGTCATCGTCTTCGTCTTCGTCGTCTTCATCGTCGCCGTCTTCGTCTTCATCGTCTTCGTCGCCATCGTCGCCTTTGTTTTCGTCGTCTTCATAGTCTTCGTCGCCATTGTCGGATTCGTTGCTATCGCCATCGCCGCCGTCTCCGCCACCGTCATCGTCTTCGCCGCCGCCGCTGCCTGCGGCTCCGCCGTCGTTTTCATCTTCGTCGTCGTCTTCGTGCGTCGTCTTCGTCTCATTCGTCTTCGTCTTCGCCATCGTCTTCGTCGCCGTTTTAGTCATCGGCATTGCCTTCGTCTTCGTCGTCTTCATCGTCGTCATCTTCATCGTCGACGCCGTCTTCGTCGCCATCGTCGCCTTCGCCGCCATCATCGCCTTCGCCTTCGTCGTCTACATTGTCGCCTTCGTCTTCGCCGTCGTCTTCGTCGTCGCCGTCGCCGTCGCCTTCGCCGCCTTTGTCGTCGCAGTCGTCGTTGGCGTCTCCATCGACGTCGTCTCCGTCGTCGTCATCTTCGCCGTCGTCTTCATCGTCGTCGTCGTCGTCACCATCGTCGCCTTTGCCTTCGCCGTCTTCAGCGTCGTCTTTGTCTTTGTTGTCTTCGTAATCTTCGTCGCCGTCGCCGTCTCCGTTGTCGTTTTCGTCGCCGTCACCGTCTCCGTCGCTGTCGCCGTCTCCGTCGCCGTCTCCGTCTCCATCGCCGTCTCCTTCGTTGCCTTCGTCGTCTTTGCTATCTTTGTCTTTTTTTGTCTCAGTTGTCGTCGTCTTTGCCTCCGCTGTCTTCATTGCCGCCGCCTTCTTCGTCGCCATCGGCGCTGTCGCCTTCGTTGCCTTCGTCGCCTTCGTATTCGCCGTCGTATTCGTCGCCGGCGGTGCCGGCGGCATCGGCAACATCGCAATCGCTGTTGCCGCCACCGTCTTCATCTTCGTTGTCTTCGGCGGCGCCGCCTTCACCATCGTCTTTGTCGTCATCTTCTTCGTCTTCGTCGTCGTCTTCATCACCATTGTCGTCTTCGTCTTCGCCATCGTCTTCGTCGTCGTTTTCGTCATTGGCGTTGCCTTCGTCTTCGTCGTCTTCGTCGTCTTCATCGTCGGCGTCGTCTTCGTCGCCATCGTCGCCTTCGCCTTCGTCGTCTACATTGTCGCCTTCGCCGTCGTCTTCGCCGCCTTTGTCGTCGCAGTCGTTTCCGTCGGCTCCATCGACGTCGTTTTCGTCGTCGTCATCTTCGCCGTCGTTTTTGTCGTCGTCATCGTCACCATCGTCGCCTTCGTCTTCGCCGTCTTCAGCGTCGTCTCTGTCTTTGTTGTCGTCGTCTTTGTCGCCATCGTCGCCGTCTCCGTTGTAGTTTTCGTCGCCGTCGCCGTCTCCATCTCCGTCGCCGTCTCCGTCCCCGTCTCCTTTGTTGTCTTCGTCGTCTTTGCTATCTTTGTCTTTGTTGTCTCAGTTGACGTCGTCATGCCGCCGCCGCCTTCATTGCCGCCGCCGATTTCGCCGCCATCGTCGCTGTCGCCTTCGTCGCCTTCGTCGTCGCCATCGTATTCGTCGCCGGTGATGCCGGCGGCATCGGCAACATTGCCATCGCTGTCTTCGTCTTCGTCATATTCGTCGGCGGCTTCCTCGTCTTTATCATCGTCGTCTTCGTCTTCATCGCCGCCGCCGCCATCGCCGCCTTCGTCTTCGTTGTCTTCATCATCGTCTTTGTCTTTGTTGTCGCCGTCGCCTTCGTCGCCGTCTTCGTTGCCGACGTCGCCGTCTTCGTTGTCGTCTTCGTCGCCGTCGCCATCGTCGCCATCGTCGTCTTCGTCGCCATCGTCGACTTCGTCTTCATTGCCACCGTCGTCTTCGCCGCCGACGACATCGTCGTCGTCACTGTCGTAGTCGTCTTCACCGTCGTCTTGGTTTTCTTCGTCGTCTTCGTCATCGCCTTCATTGCTGCCGTCGTCTTCGTCACCATCCTCGTCCTCGTCGCCATCGTCGCCATCATCGTCATCGCCATTTCCTTCGTCTTCGTCGTCTTCATCGTCTTCCTCGCCTTCGTCGCCATCGTCGCCTTCGTCTTCGTCGTCTTCATCGTCTTCGTCGCCATCGTCGTCTTCGTCGCCGTCGGCGCCAGCGTCTCCGTCTCCGCCACCATCGTCGTCTTCGCCGTCGCCACCGCCTTCGGCTCCGTCGTCGTCTTCATCTTCGTCGTCGTCTTCGTCGTCATTTTCGTCATCGGCGTTGCCTTCGTCTTCGTCGTCTTCGTCGTCGTCGTCTTCATCGTCGGCGGCGTCTTCGCCGCCATCGTCGCCTTTGTCTTCGTCGTCGTGGTTGTCTTCTTCGTCATCTTCGTTGTCATCGTCTTATTGTCGTCGTCTTCGCCGTCGCCATCTTCGTCGTCGTCTTCGTCGTCGTCGTCTTCGGCGTCGTCTTCGTCTTATTCGTCGCCGTCTTCGTCTTATTCGTCATCGTCTTGGTCGTCGTCTTCGGCGGCGGCGTCTTCGTCACCATCTTCGTCGTCGTCTTCTTTGTCATCGTCTTCTTTTTCGTCATCTTCATCGTCGTCAGCGTCTTCGTCGTCGTTTTCGTCTCCGCCGTCATTGTCTTCAGCGTTGCTGCCATCGTCTTCATCATCGTCGCCGTCGGCGTCATCTCCGTCGCCGTCGTTGTCTCTGTCTTCGTCGCCGTCTTCACCGCCGCTGCCTTCGTCGCCGTCTTCGTCGTCGCCTCCATCGCCGTCTTTGCCGCCGCCGCCTTTGTCTTCGTCGTCTTCGTCATCGTCTTCTTTGTCGTCGTCTTCTTTGTCGTCGTCTTCATCATCGTTTTCGTCATCGTCGTCTTCGTCGTCTTTGCCACCGCCGCCATCTTCGTTGCCGTCGCCAACTTCGCCATCGTCGCCATCATCGTAATCGCTGTTGCCTTCGTCTTCATCGTCTTCATCGACGCCGTCTTCGTCTTCATCGTCTTCATCGCCATCGTTGCCTTCATCTTCGTCGTCTTCATCGTCTTCGTTGCCATCGTCGTCTTCGTCGCCATCGTCACCGTCGCCGTCTCCGTCTCCGCCACCGTCGTCGTCTTCGCCGCCGCCGCCTTCGGCTCCGTCGTCGTCTTCATCTTCGTCGTCGTCTTCGTCGTCGTCTTCGTCACCATTGTCGTCTTCGTCTTCGCCATCGTCTTCGTCGTCGTTTTCATCATCGGCGTTGCCTTCGTCTTCGTCGTCTTCATCGTCGTCGTCTTCATTGTCGTCTTCGTCTTTGTTGTCGCCGTCGTCTTTGCCGCCGTCTTCACCGCCGTCGCCACCGTCTTCGTTGTCGTCTTTGACGCCGTCGCCATCGTCGCCATCATCGCCTTCGTCGGCATCATTGTCTTTGTCTTCATTGCCGCCGCCGTCTTCGTCACCGTCCTCGTCTTCGGCGGCGTCTTCGGCATCGTCTTCGTCGTCGTCTGCGTCGTCTGCGTCGTCGTCGTCTTCGTCGCCATCTTCATCGTCGTCTTCGTTGTCGTCATCTTCGTCGTCGTCTTCATCTTATTCATCGTCGTCTTCGGCGTCCTCTTTGTCGTTGTCTTCATCACCATCTTCGACGTCGTCTTTGTCGTCATATTCGCCGCTGCCGCTGTCTTCGCCATCGTCTTCGTCGTCGTCTTCGTCGCCGCCGCCGTTGCCTTCGTCTTCGTCGTCTTTATCATCGACGTCTTCGTCTTCGTCTTTGTCGCCGCCGCCACCATCGGCGCCTTCGTCTTTGTCGTCGTCGTCTTATTCATCGTCGTCTTCGCCGTCATCATCTTCGTCGTCGTCTTCGTCTTATTCGTCATCGTCTTCGTCGTCTTCGTCGTCCTCTTCGTTGTCTTCTTCGTCGTCGTCTTCTTTGTCATCGTCTTCTTTGTCGTCGTCTTCATCGTCGTCAGCGTCTTCGTCGTCGTTTTCATCTTCGTTGCCTTCGTCGTCTTCGCCGCCGCCGCCGCCTCCATCGTCGTCGTCTCCGCCGTCATCATCTTCAGCGTTGCCGCCATCGTTTTCGTCATCGTCGCCGTCGCCGTCATCTCCGTCGCCGTCGTTGTCTCTGTCTTCGTCGCCGTCTTTACCGCCGCCACCTTTGTCGCCGTCTTCGTCGTCGCCTCCATCGCCGTCTTTGCCGCCGTCTTCGTCGCCGTCGCCGTCTTCGTCGCCGTCGCCGTCTTTGCCGTCTTTGTCTTCGTCGTTGTATTCATCAGCGTCGTCTTCGTTGTCGTCTTCATCATCGTTTTCGTCGTCGTCATCTTCGCCGTCGTCTTTGTCGTCGTCATCGTCACGATCGTCGCCTTCGTCTTCGCCGTCTTCAGCGTCGTCTCTGTCTTTGTTGTCGTCGTCTTCGTCGCCATCGTCGCCATCTCCGTTGTCGTTTTCGTCGCTCTCGCCGTCTCCGTCTCCGTCTCCTTTGTTGTCTTCGTCGTCTTTGCTATCTTTGTCTTTGTTGTCTCAGTTGACGTCGTCTTTGCCGCCGCCGTCTTCATTGCCGCCGCTGATTTCATCGCCATCGTCGCTGTCGCCTTCGTCGCCTTCGTCGTCGCCATCGTATTCGTCGCCGGTGATGCCGGCGGCATCGGCAACATTGCCATCGCTGTCTTCGTCTTCGTCATATTCGTCGGCGGCTTCCTCGTCTTTATCATCGTCGTCTTCGTCTTCATCGCCGCCGCCGCCATCGCCGCCTTTGTCTTCGTTGTCTTCATCATCGTCTTTGTCTTTGTTGTCGCCGTCGCCTTCGTCGCCGTCTTCGTTGTCGTCTTCGTAGCCGTCGCCATCGTCGCCATCATCGTCTTCGTCGCCATCGTCATCTTCGTCTTCATTGCCACCGTCGTCTTCGCCGCCGCCGCCATCGTCGTCGTCACTGTCGTAGTCGTCTTCACCGTCGTCTTGGTTTTCTTCGTCGTCTTCGTCATCGCCTTCATTGCTGCCGTCGTCTTCGTCACCATCCTCGTCCTCGTAGTCGTCTTCGTCTTCGTCATCGTCATCGTCTTCGTCGCCGTCTTCGTCGCCGTCGTCTTCGTCGCCATCTTCATCGTCATCTTTGACGTCATCATCTTCGTCGTCGTCTTCATCTTATTCGTTGTCGTCTTCGTCGTCCTCTTCGTTGTCTTCTTCGTCGTCGTCTTCGTCGCCATCTTCATCGTCGTCTTCGTCATCTTCGTCGTCATCTTCGTCTTATTCGTCGTCGTCTTCGTCGTCCTCTTCGTTGTCTTCTTCGTCGTCATCTTCTTTGTCATCATCTTCTTTGTCGTCGTCTTCGTCGTCGTCATCATCTTCGTCGTCGTCGTCTTCGTCTTATTCGTCATCATCTTCGTCGTCTTCGTCATCGTCTTCGTCGTCGTCTTCATCGTCGTCGACTTCGTCGCCATCTTCATCGCCGTCTTCGTCGTCATCATCTTCGTCGTCGTCTTCGTCTTATTCGTCGTCGTCTTCGTCGTCCTCTTCGTTGTCTTTTTTTAATAAATATTTTTATTATTTCCAAAAAAATTCCATCCATACAAACATATACATAAAAACACAGTGCCCTGTGCATGTGACCCTTTTCCCTCAGGTTTCCCCTTCTTCTTCCCCCCCTCCCCCCTCTCCCACTTGAGTAACCTTACCATCTTCCCATAGAAGGGACTAATTATCTATAAAGAAAAAAGGAAAGAAGGTGCCCCTCCCCTTAATCCCAAACTTACAGTCGACAAAAGACATAAGAAAAAGAAAAGATAGAGAAGGAAAGAAAGATTAGCCTGCGGTTCCTCTCCCTGCTTTAACATGCAGGTAACAAAGCTGTTCAGTTCCCTTCAGTTCAGTTCCTCCGTTCTCCTCCTTCACTTCTCCTTGCTCTCAAAGTCTCTCCATCCTTGAATACCAAAATTGCAGCCGGAAACACCCACATGAATCTCACTCCATTCTTGTGTAAACAAGGTGTTATCGGCCTCAGAGCAGCGCGATCGTCCAAAGTTTGTTTGGATAAGTCACTGAGACAAATGATCTTGTTCACACCAAACTTAAGATCAGGGATTTTTCTCAGGCTTCTGAACACAGTCTCTGCCAGGCTCTCCGATGTGAACGCCACAACCATGTCCTTTTGTCTCGGTAAGGCTCTCCCACCTGGGAAAATCCAATGTGCTCTCTCCATTTGTGCCTCCTGGATGTCCACACCATTCTGTGCCAGCCACCTCCTTAAAGCTTCTTTCAGCCCGCCTGCTTGGGCAAAATCGGGAGCGAAACCTCTCAGACGCACATTCCGTCTCCTCTGGCGATCGTCCAGATTGGCCATTTTCAGACTATGCTTCTGTAGCGACTCCTCCATCGCTTTAAACTGAGATTGCATTCCTTTTTCATTTTTTACTTTCTCTTCCAACTGTTTAGATGCTTTCTTGACCTCATTCACTTCTTTACTGAATTAGCACGCATCTTTCCACTCCCTCCAGTTTCTTATCCACCTCATCAAATTTACATTTCAAGGCGTCCAGAATGTTATCCATTTTCCCTTCCAAACTGTCCATTTTTTGCTCCGAGAGCACTTGCCGAAAGCCCGCCATCTTTATCTCCTTCCTGACTTTCTCAGTCTAATTTTAAACCGCTCCCATCCACTCCTCTTTTCTTTCAAAATACCAATCTTTACCTCTTTTTTGATCAGCACTAATTTCTCCATCAGATATTCCCAGTCTCAAGAGGGGGATTGAAGGGTTCACCGGCACTTTTTCAAAAGTTTCATCTGGAGCCCTCTCGTGGAACGTCTATTCAAAGTTCCAGCACATGCCACGCCCCATCTTCTTTGTCATCGTCTTCTTTGTCGTTGTCTTCATAAAATCGTCAGCGTCTTGCTGTCGTTTTTCGGTCTTCGTCGTCTTGGTCGGGTCGCCACCGCCCGCCTCCATCGCCGCCGTCTCCATCATAGGTCTTGGCGTTGCATACATCATCTTCATCGTCGTCGCTAGCCGCCGCCATCTCCGTCGCCCGTCGTTGTCTCTGTCTTAAATCGTTGTCTTCTTCGTCATCTTCTTTGTCATCGTCTTCTTTGTCGTCATCTTCATCGTGGGTGCGTCTTCCTCTTATTAGGTCGTCGTCTTCGCCGTCGTTGTTGTCTTCTTTTAGTCGTCATCGTCGTCCTCTTCGTTGTCTTCTTCGTCGTCATCTTCTTTGTCATCGTCTTCTTTGTCGTCGTCTTCATCGTCGTCAGCGTCTTCGTCGTCGTTTTCGTCTTCGTCGTCTTCGTCGTCTTCGCCGCCGCCTCCATCGTCGTCGTCTCCGCCGTCATCGTCTTCGGCGTTGCCGCCATCGTCTTCATCGTCGTCGCCACCATCGCCGCCGCCATCGTTGTCTCTGTCCTCGCCGCCGTCTTCACCGCCGCCTCCTTCGTCGCCGTCTTCGTCGTCGCCTTCATCGCCGCCGCCCCGCCGCCCGTCGCCATCGTTGTCTCTCTCCCGTCGTCACCGTCTTCACGCGCCGCCTCCTTCGTCGTCGTCTTCGTCGTCTTCGTCGTCACCATTGTCGTCTTTGTCTTCGCCGTCGTCATCGTCTTCATCTTCGCCGTCGTCTTCGCCGTCGCCTTCGCCGTCGCCTTCGCCGTCGCCTTCGCCGTCGCCTTCGTCGCCTTCGCCCGTCGCCTTCGCCGCCTTTGCCGTCGCAGTGTCGTGCCGTCGTCTCCATCGACGTGTCTTCGTCATCATCGTCTTCGTCTTTGTCGTTGCCGCCGCCGTCTTCATCGTCTTCTGCGCCGATATCTTCGTCGTCGTCTTCGCCGTCGTCTTCGTTTTCTTCGTCATCTTCGTCTTCGCCATCACCTTCATTGCCGTCGCCATCTTCGGTCGCCGTCATCTTCTTCGCCATCATCGTCTTCGTCTTTGTCGTTGTCATCGTCGTCGATGTCATTGTCTTCGTCGTCGTCTCTGTCGTCGTCTTTGTCGTGTTGTCTACATCGTTTTCGTCGTCGCCTTCGTCTTCGCCGTCTTCGTCTCCGCCGTCGTCTTTGTCGTCGTCTTCGCCGTCGGCATCATCTTCGTTGCCGTAGTCGCCATCTTCGTTGCTGCAGTCGTCTCCGTCGGCGTCGTTATCTACGCCGCCGCCGCCATCTACGCCGCCGCCGCTGTCTTCATTGCCGTCGCCGTCTTTGTCGCCGTCGTCTTCATCGCCGTCGTCTTCGTCGTCGTCTTCGTCTTCGCCGTCACCGTCCCAGTTGTCTTCGTCGTCTTCGTAGTCGCTGCCGTCGCCGCCGACATCTTCGCCACCGCTGCCTTCGTCACTGTCGTTGTCTTCGTCATCGTCATCGTCTTCGCCGTCGTCTTCGTCTTCGCCGTTGCCTTCCTCTTCGTCGTCTTCATCGTCGTCGTCTTCGCCGCCGTTGTAGTCTTCGTCGCAACTGTTGCCGCCGTCACCATCTTCGCCGCCGTCGCTGCCATCGTCTACGTCGTCGCCGTCGGCGTCTTCGTCTTCGTCAGCATCTTCGTCGTGGGTCTTCATTGTCGTCGTCTTCATCGTCGTCTTCATTGTTGTCTTCGTCGTCGTCGTCGTCGTCTTCGTCGCCGTCTTCGTTGCCTTCGTCTTCTCCGCCGTCTTCGTCGTCTTTGTTGGCGTCTTCATCGTCTTTGCCGTCGTCTTCGCTTTACGCCGTCGTCTTCACCTTCGTCTCGCCCGTCTTCGTCATCTTCGTTTTTCGTCGTCGTCTTGTCCGCCGTCTTTGTCGCCCGTCTTCGCCGTTTTGTTGTCATCTCCGTTGTCGTCTTCGTCGCCATCGTGCGTCTTCGTTAGCGTCGTCGTCTTCGTATTCATCCCGCCGCCGCCGCCGCCGCCCGACATTGTCGTTATCGCTGTCATAGTCTTCTTCACCTTCGTCTTCGTTTTCTTCGTCGTCTTCATCTTCGTCATCGCTTTCTTCGCCACCGTCATCTTCGCCGCCGCCGTCTTCGACTTCTTCGTCGTCGTCCTCTTCATCGTCTTCTTCGTCGTCATCTTCTTTGTCATCGTCTTCTTTGTCGTCATCTTCGTTGTCTTTGTTGTCCTTTTCGTTTACGTTGTCTTCGTCGTCGTCATCGTCTTCATCAAAGACGAAGATAGCAAAGACGACGAAGACGATGAAGACGACGAAGGTGAAGACGATGACGAAGACGGCGAAGATGATGACGAATAAGGCGAAGAGCGGCGACGAAACGACGGCGGCGACGGCGACAAGAAGATGATGACAAAGAAGAAGATGACGACGAAGAAGACAACAAAGAAAGACGGCAGGCGGCGGCGAATAAGGCGAAGATGACGGCGAGATGTGGCGAAGGCAATGAAAGATGGCGGCGGCGAAACGACGAAAGACGAAAGAGGGCGGCGAAGGCGACAGCGAATAAGATGAAGGCGGCGACGAGATGATGGCGTCAAAGATGGCGATGAAGATGGCGGCGAAGGCGGCGGGCGGCTAAGCGGCGACGAGACGCGATGGCGATGACAGCGACGGCGACGACCACGAGGCGAGGATGGTGGCGTGGGCGGCGGCAGCAATGAAGATGACGAAAGGCGACAAAAACAAGACGACGGGTGAAGACGACACGTTCCGACGACGACGATGGCGGCGCGGCGAAGACGGCGGTGGCAATGAAGGCGAAGGCGACGATGGCGCGTCGTGCGTCATCGTCGTCGCCGTCTCGCGCCTTCTTTATTCGTCGCCATCATCGTCCAACGTCTCCGTCGTCGTCTTCGCCCGGCATCTTTGTTTTCTTCGTCGTCTTCGTCTTCGCCATCACCTTCATGGCCATCGCCGTCTTCGTCGCCGTCGTGTTCTTCGCCATCGTCGTCGCCGTCTTCGTCGTTGTCTTCGCCGTCTTCGTCTTCGTCTTCGTCTTTGCCGTCGTTTTCTTCGCCATTGTAGTCGTCTTCGTCGTCGTCTTCGTCGTCGTCTTCAGCGCCATCGTCGACGTCGTCTTCATCATCGTCTTCGTCGCCATCGTCGCCTTGGTCTTCTTCGTCTTTATCGTCGCCGTTGTCTTCGCCGTCGTCGTCTTCGTCACCACTGTTGCTGCCGTCGCCATCCTCGCCGCCGCCGCCGCCATCGTCTTCCTCGAAGCCGCCGTCGTCTTCGTCGCCATCGCCACCTTCTCTTAGTGGTCATCTTAAAAATGCGTCATCTTGTCGTGCGTCTTCATTGTCGTCTTCGTAGTAGTAGTCTTCGTGACGTCTTTGTCCAGCGTCTTCGTCGCCGTCTTTGTCGCCGTCGTCATCTTCAGTCGTCGTCTTTGTTATCGCCGTCTTCGGTAAATGCCGTCTTCATTGTCGTCTTCGTAGTCATTTTCATCGTCGTCTCCGCCGTCATCGTCTTCGGCGTTGCCACCATCGTCTTTGTCGCCGGCTCCGCCTTTGCCGCTGCCGCCGCCTTTGTCTTCGGCGTCATCTTCGTCATCGTGCGTCTTTATGCGTCATCTTCATCGTCGTTTTTCGTAGTCGTCGTCTTCGTCTAGGTTGTCTTTGCGCGCCATCTTCGTTGCCATCGCCGCCGTCTTCGCCACTGTCGCCGCCACCGTCGCCATCGTCGCCATCATCGCCATCATCGTCATCGCCGTTGCCTTCATCTTCGTCGTCTTCATCGTTGTCGTTTTTGTCTTCATCGCCATCGCCGCCTTCGTCTTTGTCGTCTTCATCGTCTTTGTCACCATCGTCATCTTCGTCGCCATCGTCGTCGCCGCGTCCGTCTCAGCCACCGTTATCGTCTTCTTCGCGCCATCGCCTTCGGCTCCGTCATCGTCTTCATCTTCATTGTCGTCTTCGTCACCATTGTCGTCCTCGTCTTCGCCATTGTCTTCATCGTCGTCTTTGTCATCGGCATTGCCTTCGTCTTCATCGTCTTCATCGTCGGCGTCTTCATCGTCGGCGTTGTCTTCGTCGCCATCGCCGCCTTCGTCTTCGTCATCTACATTGTCGCCTTCGTCTTCGCCGTCGCCTTCGCCGTCGCCTTCGCCGCCTTTGTCGTCGCAGTCGTCGACGTCGTCTCCATCGACGTCGTCTTCGTCATCGTCTTAATTAAATGCGTCTTCGTTGTTGCCGCCGTTGCCTTCGTCTTCGTTGCCTACATCGTCGTCGTCATCGTCTCCGTCGTCATCTTCTTCGGCGTTGCCGCCATCGTCTTCATCGTCGTCGCCGTCACCGTCATCTCCGTCGCGTCGTTGTCTCTGTCTTCGTCACCATCTTCGCCGCCGCCTTCGTCGTCATCTTCGTCGTTGCCGCCGCCGCCTTCGCCATCGTCTTCGTCTTCGTCGCCGCCGTTGCCTTCGTCTTCGTCGTCTTTATCGCCGTCGTCTTCGTCTTCATCGTCGCCGACGCCGACGCCATCGTCGCCTTCGTCTTCGTCTTCATCGTCGGCTTCGTCTTTGTCGTCATCGTCGTCTTTGTCGCCGTCTTCGTCGTCGTCATCGGCGTCGTCGCCATCGTCGCCTTTGTCTTCGCCGTCTTCAGCGTCGTCTTCGTCTTTGTTGTCGCCTCCGCCTTCGTCGCCATCTTCGTCGCTGTCGCCGCCTTTTTTAATTTTTTAAATATTTTATTATTTTCCAAAATTTTTACCATCCATACAAACATATACATAAAAACACAGTGCCCTGTGCATGTGACCCTCCCCCCACACAAACATCCACACCCCTCCACCCCTGCTGAGGATTGCCTCTTCTTTTCTCTTCTTTCTCTTCTCCAAGCTCTCCGGACATTTTACATTTCATTACATCTTAAACAACAACTCCAACTTATTTCTAATGGTTTGATCCGGGTTCTCCAAACAATATATCCTCTCACCCGGTCCCATCGTCCCAACAGCTCTCGCACTTTATCATCCTGTAATAGATTAACCCTCATTTCCATAATTTCAAATTGAATGTGTTCCACCAAGTACCGCAGCCAGTTCTCAATTGTCCATTTCGTGGAGTCCTTCCAGCCTAGAACCACCACGCCTCGGCGCTTTCTATCATCGCTACCTTCATTTCCGGATGTTCCCCCCATCTTGTTCTTTTTTACCAACACCGCTGTCTCTTTTGTGATGGTCCAATTTATATTCAATACTCTATTGATCTCCCCTTCTACCTCTTTCCAGGATTTTTGGACCAGCTCGCATTCCCATAATAGGTGCATATACACTCCTTTGTCTCGGCATCCATGCCAACACCGTGTACCCATATTTTGGGAAAGGTAGGTCAATTGGGCCAGGTGCGGTGCCACTTGTGCAGTATTTTCCTCCTTGTCTCCCTCACTCTTGTGTTTTTAGTCTTAGCAATAGCCCCCACTATCCTCTCCATCTCTGCTCCTGAGACCTGCAACTCCCTCTCACATTGTGGTTAACTCTTCTACCGTACTCCCTCCTAATGATATTAATGTTTTGTAGATCCTTCCGACCTGGACCCTTTTCCCTTCCTTCTTTTCCCTGATTATCTTCTCAAATTCCGTGTCCTCTCTTTGCAAGGCCTCTCTCACCTCCTCTGCCTAAGGTAGTTGCATATTGCCCTGATCTGCAACCACCGCCTTCCTCCCAACCAGTTCTCCAGCCTCTCTCTCCTGATTCTGCCCCCTTCGTCCACTAGTTGCTCCAGTCTCGTCACCCCCTTCTCTCTCAGTTCCCTTATTGTTCTGCTCAGGTTTTCCTCCCTCTCGGGGTTCATGATCTCCAGGGAGGCTACTTTAAAAAAAATTTTTTTTTATTATTTTCCAAAATTTTTATTATCCATACAAACATATACATAAAAACACAGTGCCCTGTGCATGTGACCCTCCCCCCCACACAAACATCCACACCCCTCCACCCCTGCTGAGGATTGCGTCTTCTTTTTCTTCTTTTCTCATCTGCTAGCTCTCCGGACATTTTACATTTCATTACATCTTAAACAACAACTCCAACTTATTTCTAATGGTTTGATCCCGGGTTCTCCAAACAATATATCCTCTCACCTGGTCCCATCGTCCCAACAGCTCTCGCACTTTATCCTCCTGTAATAGATTAACCCTCATTTCCATAATTTCAAATTGAATGTGTTCCACCAAGTACCGCAGCCAGTTCTCAATTGTCCATTTCGTGGAGTCCTTCCAGCCTAGAACCACCACCGCCTGGGCGCTTTCTATCATCGCTACCTTCATTTCCGGATGTTCCCCATCTTGTTCTTTTTACCAACACCGCTGTCTCTTTTTGTGATGGTCCAATTTATATTCAATACTCTATTGATCTCCCCTTCTACCTCTTTCCAGGATTTTTGGACCAGCTCGCATTCCCATAATAGGTGCATATACACTCCTTTGTCTCGGCATCCATGCCAACACCGTGTACCCATATTTTGGGAAAGGTAGGTCAATTGGGCCGGGGTGCGGTGCCACTTGTGCAGTATTTTCCTCCTTGTCTCCCTGACTCTTGTGTTTTTAGTCTTAGCAATATCCCCCACTATCCTCTCCATCTCTGCTCCTGAGACCTGCAACTCCCTCTCCCACATTGTGGTTAACTCTTCTACCGGACTCCCTCCTAATGATATTAACGTTTTGTAGATCCTTCCGACCTGGACCCTTTTCCCTTCCTTCTTTTCCCTGATTATCTTCTCAAATTTCGTGTCCTCTGTTTGCAAGGCCTCTCTCACCTCCCTCTGCCTAAGGTAGTTGCATATTGCCCTGATCTGCAACCACCGCCTTCCTCCCAACCAGTTCTCCAGCCTCTCTCTCCTGATTCTGCCCCCTTCGTCCACTAGTTGCTCCAGTCTCGTCACCCCCTTCTCTCTCAGTTCCCTTATTGTTCTGCTCAGGTTTTCCTCCCTCTCGGGGTTCATGATCTCCAGGGAGGCTACCTTTGATACTCCCGGCGCTATCTTCCTTTGCCTGGTATTATTTACCAGACTGCTGGCAAATAATATTAAAAAGGCTTCAGAGCAGCTTTTAAACTGATTCCTAGGGGAAAGTCGACAGGAGCTGAGCAGCTTCCGGTTCGAGAGGGTGAAACGCCAAGTATGGAGGATGAAATTTACGCACAAATGGCTGAGTCAACAGAAAAGATAGAAAGTAGTCAAGAGGTAGGACATGGTAGGCCTTCTACAAATTCTCATAAACAGCCAAAGTTGAAAGGGCACCAGAGCAATAAATATAAATGTCTGTACACAAACGCTAGAAGCCTTCGAACAAAAATAGGGGAGTTGGAATGTTTGGCAAAAGAAAAAAATATTGATATTATTGGCATAACAGAAACCTGGTGGACAGAGGAAAACAATTGGGCCCCAAAATTCCAGGTTATAAACTGTACAGGAAAGACAGGAGAGGGAAAAACGGTGGCGGTGTGGCCTTGTACATAAATGAAGAGCTAGAATCTCATGAATTAGAATTTCAAGAAAATTCAAACTCACCTACAGAAACATTGTGGGTAAAAATCCCAGGACAAAAAACTAATCTAGCATTAGGGATCTGCTATCGCCCTCCCAACCAAACTCCAGAGGCAGACTGCTATCTGGAAAATGAAATTAAACAGGCCTCAAAAAGCAATAAATTAGTCATAATGGGGACTTCAACTATCCCCGAATAGATTGGCTAAATTCTTGTTCTACGCATGAAAGAGAGACAAGGTTCCTCGACATGCTAGCTGATTATTCCCTTGAGCAGATGGTCATGGAACCAACCAGGGAAAGGGATCCTGGACTTGGTGCTAACAAATGAACAAGATCTCGTTCAAGATGTCCTTGTAACTGAGCCCATAGGTACCAGTGACCACAACACAATAACCTTCAACTTAAGTTTGGATAGCAAACTGTCAGTGAAAACTAACACAGAGACCTTAAATTTTCACAAAGGGAATTTCACCAAAATGAGAAAAATAGTAAAGAACAAACTAAAAGGAACAGTAAAAAAAATCAAATCCCTCCAAAATGCTTGGAAACTGTTTAAAAATACTATAAAACAAGCCGAACTAAAATGCATTCCTAAAATAAGAAAGAGGCCGGGAAAGTCCAAGAGGACATCTGTATGGCTTACAAATGAAGTAAAAGATGTGATTGGAAAGAAGAAAAACTCATTTAAGAAATGGAAGGCTCTTCCTACTGAGGAGAACAGAAAGGAACACAAGCTCTGGCAAACTAAATGCAAAGCAACCGTCAGGAAAGCCAAGAGAGATTTTGAGGCACATATAGCTAAGAACATTAAAAAAATAGCAAAAACTTCTTTAAGTACATCAGAAGCAGGAACCCAACTAGAAAAGCAGTTGGGCCACTTGACGAAAATGGTAAGAAAGGGACGATAAGTGAAGACAAGGAGATTGCTGAGCGGCTAAACGACTTCTTTGCCTCCGTTTTCACACAGGAGGACAGACAACATATGCCTGCAGCTGAGTCAGTTTTTTCAGGGAGGGAATTAAATGAATTAAACCAGATAGAGATAAACAAGGAAGATGTTCTCACATGCCTTACTAAACTAAATGTCAACAAATCACCAGGGCCAGATGGCATCCACCCCAGAGTTCTTAAGGAACTCAAGTGTGAAATTGCTGAAATTCTAGCCAAAATATATAACCTTTCTCTAAGATCAGGCACTGTACCCGAGGACTGGAGGGAGGCAAATGTAACTCCGATCTTCAAGAAAGGATCCAGGGGTGATCCAGGAAATTATAGGCCAGTTAGTCTAACCTCAGTTCCAGGCAAAGTGATGGAAACCATTATTAAAGAAAAAAATTACTAAGCACATAGAAGAACAGGCATTGCTGAAGGAAAATCAACATGGTTTCTGCAAAGGCAAATCATGTCTTACTAACTTGATAGAATTCTTTGAGGGTGTAAATAAACACATAGATAAAGGGGACCCAGTCGATATTGTTTACCTTGACTTTCAAAAGGCTTTTGACAAAGTCCCTCACCAAAGGCTCCTAAATAAGCTCTTTAGCCATGGAATCAGGGACAGGTCTTGTCCTGGATTGGAACCTGGCTAAACTGTAGGAAACAAAGGGTGGTAATAAATGGACACTTCTCTGGGTGGAAAGAGGTGAGAAGTGGCGTACCCCAAGGTTCAGTTTTAGGACCGTTACTTTTTAATTTATTCATAAACGATCTGGATGTAGACGTAAATTGTGAGGTAGCAAAGTTTGCAGATGACACTAAACTGTTCAGGGTAGTTAAAAATGAAACTGACTGTAAAGAGCTCCAGAAAGATCTCTCGAAATTGAGTGAATGGGCAACAAAGTGGCAAATGCATTTTAACCTAAACAAGTGTAAAGTCATGCACATCGGGGCAAAGAACCCCAAATACACTTATCAACTGATGGGATCAAAGCTTTCTGAGACAAACCAGGAAAGGGATCTTGGGGTCTTGGTGGACAGCTAAATGAAGATGTCAACCCAGTGCGCTGCAGCAGTGAAAAAAGCAAATTCTATGCTTGGCATGATCAGGAAGGGAATCGAAAATAGGTCGGCAAATGTTGTATTGCCTCTCTACAAATCTATGGTGAGGCCACATCTGGAGTACTGTGTACAATTCTGGTCACCGCACCTCAAAAAGGATATAACGGAACTGGAAAAGGTACAAAGAAGGGCAACAAATATGATCCAAGGGATGGAGCAGCTCCCTTATGAAATCAGGTTGCAACGCCTTGGTCTTTTCAGCCTTGAAAGACGGCGTTTAAGAGGTGACTTGATCGAAGTGTATAAAATCATGCATGGGATAGAAAAGGTGAACAAAGAAAAATATTTTCTCTGTCACCCAACACTAGGACTAGGGGCACTCCTAAAGCTCCAAGGTAGGAAAGTTAGGACTAATAAAGGGAAATATTTCTTCACCCAGAGGATCATTGGGTTATGGAACTCACTTCCAGAGGAGGTTGTGACAGCTGTCAGCCTGGACAGCTTCAAGGCAGGATTAGACAGATTCATGGAGACCAAGGGAATCAGTAGCTACTGAAATGGACATCCAAGTGCCACCTCTGTGTTGATGGAGGCAGGCAGGATTTTCCCCGGGTACTGGTTGTGGGGGGTCGGGAGCAGGTGAGGGTTTTGCCCTCCTTTCTGCTAGAGATCCCGTGTACAACTAGTGGGCCACTGTGTGACACAGAATGCTGGACTAGATGGGCTGAGGCCCGATTCAGCATGGCTCTTCTTATGTTCTTATGTTCTTATGTTCTTATGTTCTTAAGATCTCCACACTCCCACCGTGGCCCTCATTGGTCCCATCAATTTCTCCACCTCCCTTTTTTCCCATCTCCTAAATATCAGTTCCTCTCTTCCCAATGCGTTCGCTTCTTTTTCCAGTGCTACCCATCTCTTGTCATCCTCCTGCAGCTCCATCAGTCTCTCAATTTGAAAGGCACCTCTGTATAGTTCTAGGCTAGGGATTCCCCATCCTCCTTCTGTTTCGTTTGCTATCCCCCATTTTTTCCTTATCTTTGGTTTCTTTCCTCCCTCCACCCAATAATTCAATTTCCTATCCCATTCTTTTATCTTTTTCCCCGGGAGGACCCTGGCAAGGCCTGGGCTAGGTATAAAAATTTCGGCAAGATCATCATTTTAATTGCTCTTATTTTTGCCATTCTCCTCATACTTTTCTGTTTCCAGCCTTTCATCTGTTTCAACACTTTTTCCAGATCTTTCCATAGTTTGCTTCTGTTATTCTCTCTATGTTTTTGTATATCCACACTCCCAGATATTTCATTCTTTTTACCCCTAATTTTAACCCTGACGCTTTCCTTACCTCTATCTGTTCCCTCGGACCTGTATTTATAAACATCATCTCAGACTTCTCCATATTCACCTGAAGCCCCGATTGTTCCTCAAACTCTCGCAGAGTTTCCTTCATTGCTTTTACCATTTTCAATGGCGTCTGGGTTAATAATATTGCGTCGTCCGCAAACAAATTCACCTTCACCTCATCCTGTACCCTTCCCACGTGCTGGCTGCCCTGATCTTGTTCGCTAGTGTTTCTATCGCCATTACGAAAAGCATTGGAGATAAGGGACATCCCTGCTTAGTCCCATTCCATATTCTGATATTCTCCGTCCTGTTCCCATTCACTCGTATATATGCCTGGCTCCCCATATATACTCCTAATCACTTCACAAAACCTCTCTCCTAGATTTAATGCCTTACACACCTCATACAGGTAGCTATGGTTTACTTTATCAAATGCCTTATAGACATCTAGTTTTAATATTCCCAACTTCCTCTTGGCCGCAGTAGCATGGTGTAGCACATTCATTACATTCCTAATCGGTTCACTGATCCGTCTTCCTTTCACAAAGCCAAATTGAGACCCCATTGTAATTTTTGGAATTATCCCCTCCAGCCTATTCGCCAATACCTTTACACATATCTTATAATCTTGGTTTGCTAAGCTTATGGGATGGTAGGACTCCGGGTTCGTCTCATCTCGATCTACTTTCGGTATAGTTACAATTTCCGATAACTTCCATGTCTGTGGGATGACCTATCGTTGTCTTCGTCTTTGTCGTCGTCTTCGCCGTCGTCTTCGTCGTCGCTGTTGCCTTCGTCTTCATCGTCGTCGTCTTCGTCGCCATCGTAGTCTTCGTTGCAACTGTTGCCGCTGTCACCATCTTCGCCTCCGTCGCCGTTGTCCTCTTCGGCGGCGCCGTCACCTACGCTGTCGCCGCCGCCGCTGTCGCCTTTGTCTTCATTGTCTTTATCGTCTTCGTCTTCATCGTCGTCGTCGTCGTCGCCATCGTCCCCTTCGTCTTCGTCGTCTTCATCGTCGGCTTGGTCTTTGTCGTCGTCATCTTTGTCACCGTCTTCGTCGCCGTCACCGTCGTCGTCGCCATCGTTGCCTTCGTCTTTGCCGTCTTCAGCGTCGTCTTCGTTTTTGTTCTCGTTGTCGTCTTCATCGCCGTCTTCGTTGCCGTCGTTTTCGTTGTCGTTGTCGTTGTCGTTTTCGTCGCCGTCGTCTCCGCCGCCGTTGTCGTCTTCGGCACCGCCGTCACCTACGCTGCCGCCACCGCCGACGTCGCCTTTGTTGCCATCGTCTTCACCGCTGTCTTTGTCACCGTCGCCGTCTTCGTCTTTGTCTTCATCATCGTCTTTGTCATAGTCTTTATCGTCGTCTTCGTCGTCGTCTTCATCTTCTTTGTCTTCGCCTTCGTTGTCTTCGTCGTCTTCGCTATCTTCGTCTTCGTCTTCGTCGCCATCTTAGTCGTCGCCGTCTTTGTTGTCGTCTTCATCGTCGTCTTCATTGTTGTCTTCGTAGTCGTCGTCTTTGTAGTCGTCTTCGTAGTCGTCTTCGGTGGCGTCTTCGTCGCCGTCTTCGTCGCCTTCATCTTCTCTGCCGTCTTTGTCGTCTTTGTCGGCGTCTTCATCATCTTTGCCGTCATTTTCGCTGCCGCCGCCGCCTTCACCTTTGTCATCGCCCTCTTCGTCATCTTCATTGTCGTCTTCGTCGCCATCGTCGTCTACGTCGAAGTCGTCGTCTTCGTATTCATCGCCGCCGCCACCTTCGTCGTCGTCTTTGTCGTCATCCTCGTCATCTTCGTCATCGCCGTCTTCATCTTCTTCGCCTTCGCCTTCGTTGTCTTCGTCGTCTTTGCTATCTTCGTCTTCGTTGTCTCAGTTGTTGTCGTCTTTGCTGCCGCCGAAGACGATGACGCTGGAAACGCCAACAATGGAGGCGGCGGCGGCGAAGACGACGAAGACGACGAAGACAAAAACGATGACGAAGACGCTGACGACGATGAAGACGACGACAAAGAAGACGATGACAAAGAAGATGACGACGAAGAAGACAACGAAGAGGACGATGAAGACGACGAAGGGGACGACGAATAAGACGAAGACGACGAAGATGACGACGACGAAGATGACGATGAAGATGGCGACGAAGACGCCGACGCCGTAGACACCGACCAAGACGATGACGAAGACGACGAAGATGACAACGAATAAGACGAAGACGACAACGAAGACGGCGAAGGCGGCGGCGGCGAAGGCGGCGGCGAAGACGACGACAAAGAAGATGATGACAAAGAAGATGACGACGAAGAAGACAACGACAAAGACGATGACGAAGACGACGAAGACGATGACGAATAAGACGAAGAACACGACGAAGATGACGACGACGAAGACGACGACGATGAAGACGATGACAAAGAAGACGATGACAAAGAAGATGATGACGGAGAAGACAACGACAAAAACAGAGACAACGACGGCGACGGAGATGACGGCGACGGCGATGAAGACGATGGCGGCAACGCCGAAGATGATGACGGCGGAGACGACGACGATGGAGGAGGCGGCGAAGACGATGAAGACGACGAAGACGAAAACGACGACGAAGACGCTGACGACGATGAAGACGACGACAAAGAAGACGATGACAAAGAAGATGACGACAAAGAAGACGACGAAGACGACGACGAATAAGACGAAGACGACGACAAAGATGACGACGATTTAAGAAGCGGCGATGATGATGGCGATGAAGACGACGACGAAGACGACGACGATGACGAAGATGACGACAAATAAGACGAAGACGACGATGAAGATGACGACGACGAAGACGACGATGGCAAAGAAGACGACGGCGATGAAGACGGTGACGGCAATGAAGGTGATGGCGAAGACGAAGATGACGAAGAAAACGAAGACGATGGCAAATACGACGGTGAAGACGACGGCGCCGAAGACGAGGATGAAGACGACGACTATGACGATGACGATGACGCCGACGCCAAAGGCGAAGACGGCGGCGGCAATGAAGATGAAGACGACGATGGCGACGAAGACGATGATGGCGACGATGGCGACGGCGTCGACGACGAAGACGACAACGAAGAGGGCGACGACGGCGAAGAAGACGGCGACGAAGACGACAGCGACAACAAAGACAAAGACGACGATGAAGACGACGAAGACGAAGGCGGCGATGGTGGCGGCGGCGATGAAGATGAAGACGACGGTGATAAAGACGCCGAAGACTGCGACGAATATGACGACGAAGACGACGTCGCAGATGGTGATGAAGACAACGACGACAACGAAGACGACGACAATGATGAAGAAGATGATGACAAAGATGACAGCGAAGGCGGCGGTGGCGAAGACAACGAAGTCGAAGGCGGCGGCGGCAACAGCGTTGGCGATGTTGCCGATGCCGCCGGCACTGCCGGCGGCGAATACGACGACGAAGACGAAGGCAACGAAGGCGACGAAGGTGACAGCGACGATGGCGACGAAAACGGCAATGAAGGCGGCGGCGGCAAAGACGACGACAACTGAGACAACGAAGACGAAGATAGCGAAGACAACGAAGGCGAAGGCGAAGAAGATGAAGACGACGACGACGACGAAGATTATGACAAAGACGGCGACGGCGACGGAGGTGGTGGTGGCGGCGAAGGCGGCGGCTGCATAGACGGCGGCGAATACGACGTTGAATACGACAACTACGAAGACGCCGCCGAAGGCGATGACAAACACAAAGGCGGCGACAAAGGCGGCGACGGCGACAAAGGGCGGCGGCGATGAAGCCGGCGGCGGCGGCGATGAAGCCGGCGGCGGCGACAGCGACTTAAGACGACGAAGACGACGGGGACGGCGAAGACGAAGATGACGACGAAGACGACGACGGAGACAACTGCAGCAGGCCAACACCGCCTTCTCTTCTGTGATGGTCCAATTTATATTCAATACTCTATTGATCTCCCCTTCTACCTCTTTCCAGAATTTTTGGACCACCTCGCATTCCCATAATAGGTGCATATACACTCCTTTGTCTCGGCATCCGTGCCAACACCGTGGACCCATATTTTGGGAAAGATAGGTCAATTGGGCCGGGGTGCGGTGCCACTTGTATTTTCCTCCTTGTCTCCCTGACTCTTTTTTTAAATTTTTTTTTATTTTACAGCATCCATACAAACATATATACATAAACAACATAAACAACAGTGTTCCCTGTGAACGTGACCCTCCTCCCCTCACAAACATCCACACCCCTCCACCCCTGCTGAGGGTTGCATCTTAGTTTTCTTCTTCTTCCTCTTCTGCAAGCTTCTCGGACAGTTTACATTACATCTTAAACAATAACTCCAACTTATTCCTAATGGTTTGATTCCGGGTTCTCCATACGATGGATCCTCTCACCCGATCCCATTGTCCCAACAGCTGACGCAATTTATCCTCATGCAATTGATTGACCTTCATCTCCATAATTTCGAATTTAATGTGTTCTACCAAGTACCGCAGCCAATTGTCTATTGTCCATTTTGTGGAGTCCTTCCATCCTAAAACCACCACGGCCTGGGCGCTTTCTATCATTGCTGACTTAATTTCCGAGTGTTCACCCATCTTGTTCTTTTTAACCAACACCGCCATCTCTTTTGTGATAGTCCATTTTATATTCAAAGCTCTGTTTATCTCCCCTTCTACCTCTTTCCAGAATCTTTGGACTACCTCGCATTCCCATAATAGGTGCATATAAGCCCCTTTATCTCGGCAGCCATGCCAGCATCGAGAACCCACATTTTGGGAGATATATGTTAATTGGGCCGGAGTACGATACCACTTATGCAGTATTTTCCTCTTTGTTTCCCTCACTCTCGTGTTCTTAAGTTTGGCAATATCCCCCACTATCCTCTCCATCTCTGGTTCTGAGACTTGCAATTCCCTCTCCCACATTGTGGTTAACTCTTCTACCGTACTTCCCCCTGATGATATTAACATATTGTATATCCTTCCAACCTGGACCCTTTTCCCTTCCTTCTTTTCCCTAATTATCTTCTCGAATTCTGTATCCTCTCTTTGCAAAGCCTCTCTAACCTCCCTCTGCTTAAGGTAGTCACTTATTGCCCTGATTTGCAGCCACCGCCTTTCTCCTAACCAATTTTCCAGTCTTTCTCTCCTAATCCTACCCCCTTCATCCACTAATTGCTGCAGGCTTGTAATCCCCTTCTCTCTCAGTATCCTTATTATGCTGCTCAAATTTTCCTCTCTCTTAGGGTTCATTATCTCTAGCGAGGCCACTTTTGATACTCCCGGTGCTATCTTCCTTTGCCAAACTTTCCACACTTCCATAGTAGCTCTCATTGGTCCAATCAATTTGTCCACCTCACTTTTTTCCCATCTCCTAAATATCAATTCCTCGGTTCCGAATCCATTCACTTCTTTTTCCAATTTTGCCCATCTCTTATCCTCTTCCTGCAGCTCTATCAGTCTTTCAATTTGAAAGGCATCTCTATATGTTTCTAAACTAGGGATTCCCCATCCTCCTTCCTTTTCATTTGCAATCAACCATTTTTTCCTTATCCTTGGTTTCTTTCCTCCTTCCACCCAATAATTCAGTTTCTTATCCCATTCTTTTATCTTTCCTCCCGGGAGGACCCCTGGCAGAGCCTGGGCTAGGTATAAAAACTTGGGCAAGATCATCATTTTAACTGCTCTTATTTTCGCCATCCTTCTCAGGCCTTTCTGTTTCCAGCCTTTCACCTGTTTCAGATTTTTTTTCCAGACCTTTCCATAGTTTGCTTCTATTATTCTCTCTGTATTCTTATATATCCACACTCCCAAACATTTTATTCTTTTTACCCCTAATTTTAGTCCTGATACTTTCCTTACCTCTATCTGTTCCCTTGGACCTGTATTTATAAACATCATCTCAGATTTTTCCATATTCACCTTAAGCCCTGATTGTTTCTCAAACTCTCGCAGAGTTTCCTTCATTGCTTTTACCATTTCCAGTGGGGTCTGGGTTACCAGTATTGCATCGTCCGCAAAAAGGTTTACTTTCATCTCCATCTCCCCTATCCTGTACCCTTCCCACGTGCTGGCTGCCCTTATCTTGTTCGCTAGTGTTTCTATTGCCATTACAAACAGCATTGGAGACAAAGGACATCCCTGTTTAGTTCCATTCAGTATCCTGATATTCTCCGTCCTATTTTCATTCACTCTTATATATGCCTGGCTCCCCATATATATGTTCTTAATAGTTTCGCAGAACTTCTCTCCCAGATTTAATTCCTTGCACACCTCATACAGATAGCTATGGCTTACTTTGTCAAATGCCTTGTAGACATCTAATTTTAATATTCCTAACTTCCTCTTGGCTGCAGTAGCATGGTGTAACACATTCATTACGTTCCTAATCGGTTCGCTGATCCGTCTTCCTCTCACAAAGCCAAATTGATCCCCCTTTATAATTTTTGGAAGTATCCCCTCCAACCTATTTGCCAATACCTTTACAAATATTTTATAATCTTGATTTGCTAGGCTTATGGGACGGTAGGACTCCGGGTTCGTCTCATCGCGATCTACTTTCGGTATAGTTATAATCTCTGATAACTTCCATGTCTGTGGGATGATCTGCTCCGTCAAGACTTCATTGAATAATTCTGTCAGGTATGGTAGCAATTCCTGTACATATGTTTTGTAAAATTCACCTGAATACCCATCAGGACCCGGCGCCTTTGCCGACTTCAATTCCCTAATAACCCTTTCTACCTCTTCTTGCCTGATCTCTGCATTTAAATAATTTTTGTCCTCTTCATTTGCCATTTGCCCTACCTCTATTGGTATCTTACTCACCTCTTCTTGTTTATATAATTTCTCATAAAATTCTTTCATAATTCTTTCTATTTCCTCTTTACCTTCCTTTAACTCTCCCGTTGTGTCCCTCAGCGCCCGAATGTATGCTTTCTCCCTTCTCTTTTTCAAATATCTTGCCAATTGTTTAACTGACTTTATCCCCCATGAACTAGTTTTTTGTTTAATTACCATTCTCATTTTATTCCAATGCAATTCATCATATTGCTCCAATTCTTTCTTTTTTTGTTTTAATAACCTATACCATTCTCTGGCCTTTGTCAGCTTCAGTTGATCCTGAATTCTTTCAATTTCCTTGATTCTATTCTCTCTTTCCCTTCTCCATCTCCTGTTCACCTCTACCTCCAAACTTATGAGATGACCTCTCCAGACCGCTTTTCCACAGTCCCACAGTACTGCCTTAGATATATTCCCTCTGTCATTTAATCTATAATGCTCCTTTATTTCCTCCCTCTATTCTTTTTATCCTGTTCCATGGCTACTATCGCCATATTATATCTCCAAATTCTTGGGTTCCTCCGTTGTATCATTCTCATCTTCACCAATAATGGCGCATGATCGGACAACCACATAGGCTTCACTTCTGCACTTATTACCTGAGCATTTCCTGACCTATCCATCAATATATAATCAATACAGCTAAATACATTATGCCTTGCGGAATAATAGGTGCTTCTGTTACTAATTCCACTATGCAAATCCTCCATGTTCAATTTATTTAAATGCAGAGATCTTCTATTATTCCTTCCTACCGAGGACATTTGGATATTAAAGTCTCCCGCCAACACCCTCATCCCCTCTTTAAAATTATCCAATTAATAATAATAATAATAATACTTTATTATTTAGAGTCGCCTCCACCGATGGTGCCCGGGCGACTTACATCCTTTAAAAACATAGATACATCAGATTAAAACAGCAGATATGAGCCGAGAAGGCTCTGCCATCCATCCAGTTCAGTCCTCGAAAGCCTGGCGGAAGAGCCAGGTTTTCAGGCCAGCCAAAATCTGGCCGGGCCAATGTGGCCCTGAGCGCAGGTGGGAGCGAGTTCCAGATCGTAGGGGCCGCCACCGAGAAGGCTCTTCTACGGGTCTCTGTCAGCCGGGCCTCTCTCACCCCAGGGATAGCTAACCGGTCGCCATTTATTACGCGTGCGGGTCTCTTCGCAGCGTTGGTCTATCAGCTGATCACCCAGGTAGGCTGGTCCCATTTTTTGCCGAGCTTTGAAGGTTATCACCATGAGTTTGTAGATCGCTCTAAGCTCAATGGGTAACCAGTGAAGATCTTTTAAAATTGGTGAAATATGGCTCCTGGCCGATGCCCCGGAGATGAGTCTGGCCGCTGCATTCTGGATGAGTCTCAACCTCCGAGTCGTGGCCAACGGTAGACCCACATACAAGGCGTTGCAGTAATCAAGACGGGAGACCACGGTGGCATGAATCACCGCCCTCAGCGCCTCTGGTGGTAGATAGGGGGCCAACGGGTGGCTACGGAGGTGAAAGAAGGCACCCTTGGCAGCGGCCTGGATTTGAGCCTCCATCGTCAGTTTCTCGTCCAAGAGTACTCCTAAGCTCTTTACCGCCGGGGCTGCGGACAAGGGCTCGCCCTCAAAGGGGGTGGTAGTGGAGAGTGGGGGTCGGGTCGGCCGGGCCAGAGGATCTCCGTTTCGCGGGTTGATCTTTAGCCTGTGTGCTCTGAGCCAGCTTGTGACCGCCTTCAGCCCCGGCTAAAGCTTTCAGGTACCGACAGCACCCTGGGTCGAGCTTCAGCAGCAGTTGCGTGTCATCGGCGATTGATAACAGTTGAAACCGTGGCTTCTAGCGATAGCGGCCAGGGGCTGGACGTAGATGTTAAAAAGGGTGGGGGACAGGATGGCACCCTCGGAACCCCACACTCCAGCCCACATTTCCTGGAGACCTGGCCCTGCCACTCGACCCGCTGCGAGCGACCGCAGAAACGATCCTAACCAGGTCAGGGCCTTGTCTTGGATCCCAGAGGCCGCCAAGCGCCAAGTAGCAAATCATGATCAACGGTGTCGAAGGCCGCAGTTAGGTCAAGGAGGACTAGGACTGCCGAGCCCCTCCGTCCAACTGGCGGCGGATGTCATCTGTGATTGCTACTAGAACGGATTCGACACCGTGGCCCGCTCGAAGCCTGACTGAAATGGGTCTAGGCCCCGGATCGCTCCAAGAAGTCCCGCAGCTGGTTTTCCACGGCTCGCTCCAAGAGCGTCCCCAGGAAGGGCAGATTAGCGACAGGGCGGTAGTTCGCCGGTTCATTGGGGTCAAGGCTCGCCTTTTTCAGAAGGGGGCTAACTCTAGCCTCCTTCAGGGACTCGGGAAGGAGCCTGTGTCCAATGAGAGGTTCACCAGATCCACCAGGGCGCCCAGTATGGTGTCTATGCAGGACTTGATTAGATGCGATGGACAAGGGTCCATGGGGCAGGTCGAGCCCTTGCCCCGGTCACCAGCTTTTTCACCTCTTCCGATGTTAGGGGTTTGAATTCGTGAAGTAGAGCCCGTTTGTCTGGGTTGGATGTCGAATCCACTCATTTCCTTCCTCCGGAATGGGCGGCAGGTCGCGCCAAGTGCCGTGATTTTCCCAATGAAGTGCTCTTGGAGATCCTCTGCCGTCACCGTAGAGGTGTTGGAATCACTCTGTGGAGACCCCAGAAGGCCCGGACCACTTTAAAGATCTCTGTGCGGGAGCCGGGCGGCTGTAATCTGGGCGGCATTATAGGATTTCTTAGCCTCTTTGATCTCACGCTCGTACAGCCTATGCAGTTCTCTGTAGGCTGCTCTATTTGCCATGCTGGGTTTTCCGTCTCCAGACACTCTCCAATTGTCTCCTCCGGGCGTTTCAGCTGCTTTAGGTTCGTTGTGAACCACCGTGAGCAGGTTTTCCGGGATGAAGGGGCGCTCGGTGCCACCTGGTCGATGGCCTTCGAGAGGACGCTGTTCCACCTGGCAACTAAGTCCGCTAGTGATCCTCCGGGGACCTCCAGGGGATCCAAAGCAGCTATGAATGCCCTCGGGGTCATCAAACTCCTTTGGCGGACTAGGATGGTCTTTTGTTCCAACCTTTCTGTAAGAGGGTGTCAATGTCTCCTCACGGTCAGGTGGTCCGACCAAGGCACTGTTCTGGATTCACGATGCTTTAAGGTTAGGCCGTGGCTGAAGATCAGGTCTAACGCGTGGCCAGCCTGATGTAGGGCCAGTTTTGGTCCTGGGGAGATCCAGAGCCTCCATATGTTGGAGGAACTCCCTTGCACTGGATGTAAGAGGGTCTGAGTCCGGGTGGATGTTAAAGTCACCCAGCATGAGCCGGGGAATCTCAGCGCCCAATCCGCAATCAGGTCCAGCAGTGCAGACATGGCCTCCTTTTGGGCCCCAGGGGCTCGGTAGACCAGCAGAATCCCCGTCTTTTCCCCGGTTCCTAGAATTGCTCCCAGGCACTCTATGCCGGTCATCGTTGATGTCTGGAGGACCGAGGTAGCGACAGTGTCTTTTACGACCAGGCCCACCCCGCCCCGGCCGGTGGATCTTGGCGGTGGAAAGCTCGAAAGCCTGGGGGCTAGCTCCTGAAGAAGGACACCGTCGCTGTCCTGGGTCCAGGTCTCTGTGATGCATATGACATCTGCGTCCTGCTCTGTGATGAAGTCTCGCAGCATGGCCAGCTTATTACAGATTGACCTCGCATTGAGGAGCAGGAATGAAGACCAAGGTGTGGTTGCTGCTTGAGGACGGTCATGGCAGGTAATAGGTCGCAGCTGGGTTGACGAGGGTTTTCGGCCCTGTTTGTTGGTGGGTAGGGTCGGTAGGTTTCTGGACCTCCCCCTCCCCTGTCCACTAATTACTGGGATGGGACGTGCGGGAGCGCTCGGGTGTTGACGTTGGGCGCCGGGGCGCTGAGTTTGCGGCACGTTCCCCGAAAAGGGGACGTTGGGGGGGTCTGTTTTTGGCCGCAGTCCGGAGGGGCCGTGCCAATAATGGATTGGGGGCCCTGCAGTGGCTGTGCCGCGGGAGAACTGGGGGGGGGCCTGGACTTTCTGGCCCAGAAAATTCTGGTCCTAAAGGGACCGGGATTTCTGGCCGGCGGTTCCCCGGGGTTTTTTGTCCCTCTGGATGATGGTATTTTGTTTGGGCCGCCTGATTGTCTCCTTTTGTGAGCCGCTGGTCTTTTCGTATGATGCTCCTCTTTCAACGGGATCCGATGACTCAGATTCTCCTGTAGGCTCTGGGGGGCACTCTTCACATTCATAATGAATTGTTTCTGTTGCACATTAGGGGCATATATAGCTGCCACTGTCACCTTTTGCCCGTTTATTACCCCTTTCATAAACACCCACCTTCCTTCCTTATCCTTTTTCCACTCCACCCTTTCCAATGAAACTCTTTCATGTACCAGAATTGCCGTCCCTCGTGCACTCCATGTCCCGCGGGATTCATAAACCCATTTCCATTTCTTATCATTAATTAATTTCCCACTGTCCCTTCCTTTGTGCGTTTCAGTCAATACCAGTACATCCACCTTATTCTCCTTTGCCAATTTACATAACCGAAATCTCTTAATATCCGTCAATAAACCATTTGCATTCAAAGCTAATATTGTTAAATCAGCCATTGATTGCTCCTTGTTCTTCTTCTGTTACCTCTATCTGTCCTAACTTGCTTGCCAGTTGCCTTTCCCTCATAAGCGCCAACCCCCAGCCACCTCCCGTGCCTCCTCCGTGTCTCCATCTCACCAAGAGATGGAGAGACCAGCTACCTGCGAGGTCCTCTGTGGAGGCCTCCATGGTGGGCGCGGTCCCACTACCTGACTCCCATTACCCCTTATTTACTTAGGTTTCCCTCCTTCCCCCCTCTCCCCCCCCATCCCATCTGGAATAATTTCACCATATCCCCATAAGAGGGACACATCTGTATACCTTTATAAAACGGAATGTTTGTGTGTATGCGGAGGGCGGAAGGGCGGAAGGGCGGATTGTGGCAGCCACTTTCACAGGCCAGGGCGGATATGTGGCAGCCACTTTCACAGGCCAGGGCGGATATGTGGCAGCCACTTTCACAGGCCAGGGCGGATATGTGGCAGCCACTTTCACAGGCCAGGGCGGATATGTGCCAGCCACTTTCACAGGCCAGGGTGGATATGTGGCAGTCACTTTCACAGGCCAGGGCGGATATGTGCCAGCCACTTTCACAGGCCAGGGCGGATATGTGGCAGCCACTTTCACAGGCCAGGGCGGATATGTGGCAGCCACTTTCACAGGCCAGGGCGGATATGTGGCAGCCACTTTCACAGGCCAGGGCGGATATGTGCCAGCCACTTTCACAGGCCAGGGCGGATATGTGCCAGCCACTTTCACAGGCCAGGGCGGATATGTGGCAGCCACTTTCACAGGCCACAGCGACCAGCGCGGGTGATGGACCTGCACCAAACTTGGTACACATAACCCCCCCTAACCCCCTTTATGCCCTGGCGCGGGTCGAGGGACATGACCCACGGATTATGGGAGTTGTAGTACTTTCCAACACTTTGGTTCCCACAGACCACTGAGGCCACCAAAAAGGACCAATACAGACCACACTCAGCACACACAGCCCCCATGACCCACTCTACGTCCTGGTGCAGTTCGGAGGAGGGTGGACCATGGATGATGGGACTTGAAGTGCCTCTACTCACTTCCCAAGTCCGCTGCAACCCTCATCCAATCACTGATCGAGACCAAACTTGCCATACATAACCCCCATGATGGCCTTCACGTCCTGGTGAGGTTTGGGGGAGGACTGACAATGGATGATGGGATTTGTAGTACTTTTACACCCCTCTGTTCCCACAGACCACTGTGGCCCCCAAAAAACACCGAGAAAGTCCACACTTGGCACACAGAGCCCCAGTGACCCACTCTACAGCCTACTGAAATTTGGAGGGGGACAGAACATGGATGATGGGACTTGCAGTACCTTCCCTCACTTCCCAATCCTGCTACAAACCTAATCCAATGACTGATCAACAACAAATCTGGCACACAGAGCCCTCATGACCCACTCTACGTCCTGGTGCAGTTTGGAGGAGGGTGGACCATGGATGATGGGACTTGAAGTACCTCTACTCATTTCCCAAGTCTGCTGCGACCCTCATCCAATTACCGATTGAGACCAAACTTGGCACACATAACCCCCATGACTGCCTTCATGTCCTGGTGAGGTTCGGGGAGGACTGACAATGGATGATGGAATTTGTAGTATTTTCACACCCTCTGTTCCCACAGACCACTGTGGCCCCCAAAAACACCGAGAAAGTCCACACTTGGCACACAGAGCCCCAGTGACCCACTCTACATACAGAGATTATGGGACTTGCACTACCTTCAGTAATTTCATGATACCACTGCAACTCCCAATAATGATGGATCAAGACCAAACTTGGCACACAGAGCCCCCATGACCCACTCTACATCCTGCTGCGCTTCTCAAATAACCCGGGCAGGGCCGGGTCCCCAAGCTAGTTATCTGTAAAGAAGAAGAAGGAAGAAAATAGCCCACCCCTACTAACAAAAATATAATAGATAAGAAAGGTAAGAAGAGAAAAAGAAGGATTAGACCTCCAGTTTTACTTCTTGCATTTAACATGCAATCCAATGTTCGACTCAATTCAGTTCAGTTCAGTTCATTTCTCCTTCTTCTTCCAAACTCCTCCTCTTCACTTCTTCTTGCCTTCCCGAACTTGTCTTTTCCTCTCTCTCCGCAGCGCCACCAGTTCATCTTGCAGTTGTCTCATCCTCTCATCTCTCTCCATTTCTTGCTGCAAGGCCAATTCCTCTGGAGTAGCGCTCCTACTAGAAGTTAGATCACTCTGTCCACTGGGGGCCTCGGCTCTCCCCCTCCCGTCGCACCCTCTGGCTGTGTTTGCTGTGTTGAATCCTCTTCCATAGCTATTCCCAGGCGTGAGAGCAGTTTACGCCCCTCCTCCACAGAGCTGACTTTCAAGGTTTCCCCTTCTATAAACACCAAGATTGCCACTGGGAAGATCCAAGTGAACTTTACTGCATTCCTGAAAAGGCAAGCTGTTATCGGCCGAAGAGCTGCTCTGTCCCTTAGTGTCTGTTTCGAGAGATCCCGAAGACAGATAATCTTTTTCCCTCCCTGATTGAGATCGGGGAGTCCTCTCAGGCCTCTAAACACCTTCTCAGCAAGGGATTCGCAGGAAAATGCAACCACAATGTCCCTTTGTTTCTGTAAAGATCTTCCTGGAAACACCCAGTGCACTCTTTCTATATCTGTTGCCTGTAACTCAAGGCCATTCTCCTCCAGCCACCGTCTTAAGGCGTCCTGGATTTTTCCTCCTTTAGCAAAGTCAGAGCTGAAGCCTCTCAAACGCAGATTTCGTCTCCTCTGACGGTCTTCCAAATTAGTTATTCTCATGTTTTGTCTCTTAATGATTTCCTCCATCCCTTTAAGATGAGAGTGCATTTCTTTCTCACTGTTTTCCACTTTCACTTCTGTCTCCTTAGCGGCTTTTTTAAGTTCGGACACATCTCTCCCCAGATCAATCATAGTTCTCTCCACGCTCTCAAGTTTCTGATCGACCTCTCCAAGTTTAGCTTCCAGGAAGTTTAACATTTTGTCCATCTTACCCTCTAAGCTATCCATCTTCCTCCCGAGGGTCTCAACGTTTGCCGGGGCTCCACCAGCTGCCATATTAGCTTCCTTCTCTTCTTACACAGCTTAGTTTTTTCAATCCAGTCTCATCCACCCCTCTTCACTTTCCAGGATATAAATCTTTACATCTGTTTATTCAGCACACTTTCCGCCATCAGATCATCCCAGTCTTGAGAGGGGGGGGTGAGGGGTTCAGGGTTCCACCTTCAGTATTTCCAAACTTTCATCGGGAGTCGTTCTGTGAGACGTCTATACCGGTCCCCAGCACATGCCACGCCCCCCTTGTCTCCCTGACTCTTGTGGTTTTAGTCTTAGCAATCTCCCCCACTATCCTCTCCATCTCTACTCCTGAGACCTGCAACTCCCTCTCCCACATTGTGGTTAACTCTTCTACCGTACTTCCTCCTGATGTTACTAATATTTTGTATATCCTTCCAACCTGGACCCTTTTCCCTTCCTTCTTTTCCCCTGATTATCTTCTCAAATTCCTTGTCCTCTCTTTGCAAGGCCACTCTCACCTCCCTCTGCCTAAGGTAGATGCATATAGCCCTGAAATGCAGCCACCGCCTTCCTCCCAACCAGTTCTCCAGCCTCTCTCCTGATTCTGCCCCTTCGTCCACTAGTTGCTCCAGTCTCGTCACCCCCTTCTCTCTCAATTCCCTTACTATTCTGCTTAGGTTTTCCTCCCTCTCGGGGTTCATGATCTCCAGGGAGGCTACTTTTGATACTCCCGGCGCTATCTTCCTTTGCCAAGATCTCCAAACTTCCACCGTGGCCCTCATTGGTCCCATCAATTTCTCCACCTCCCTTCTTTCCCATCTCCTAAATATCAATTCCTCTCTTCCCAGTGCGTCCGCTTCTTTTTCCAGTGCTACCCATCTCTTGTCGTCCTCCTGCAGCTCCATCAGTCTCTCCATTTGAAAGGCATCTCTGTATAGTTCTAGGCTAGGGATTCCCCATCCTCCTTCTGTTTCGTTTGCTATCCTCCATTTTTTCCTTATCCTTGGTTTCTTTCCTCCCTCCGCCCAATAATTCAATTTCCTATCCCATTCTTTTTTCTTTTTTCCCCAGGAGGACCCTGGCAAGGCCTGGGCTAGGTATAAAAAATTTTGGCAAGATCATCATTTTAATTGCTCTTATTTTTGCCATTCTCCTTTTTCCTTTTTTTTAATAATATTTTATTATTTTCCAAAATTTTTACCATCCATACAAACATATACATAAAAACACAGTGCCCTGTGCATGTGACCCTCCCCCCACACAAACATCCACACCCCTCCACCCCTGCTGAGGATTGCGTCTTCTTTTTCTTCTTTTCTCTTCTCCAAGCTTTCTGGACATTTTACATTTCATTACATCTTAAACAACAACTCCAACTTATTTCTAATGGTTTGATCCCGGGTTCTCCAAACAATATATCCTCTCACCCGATCCCATCGTCCCAACAGCTCTCGCACTTTATCCTCCTGTAATTGATTAAGCCTCATTTCCATAATTTCAAATTGAATGTGTTCCACCAAGTACCGCAGCCAGTTCTCAATTGTCCATTTCGTGGAGTCCTTCCAGCCTAGAACCACCACCGCCTGGGCGCTTTCTATCATCGCTACCTTCATTTCCGGATGTTACCCCATCTTGTACAATTTTACCAACACCGCCGTCTCTTTTGTGATGGTCCAATTTATATTCAATACTCTATTGATCTCCCCTTCTACCTCTTTCCAAAAATTTTGGACCGCCTCGCATTCCCATGATAGGTGCATATACACTCCTTTGTCTCAGCATCCGTGCCAACACCGTGTACCCATATTTTGGGAAAGATAGGTCAATTGGGCCGGGGTGTGGTGCCACTTGTGCAATATTTTCCTCCTTGTCTCCCTGACTCTTGTGTTTTTAGTCTTAGCAATATCCCCCACTATCCTCTCCATCTCTGCTCCTGAGACCTGCAACTCCCTCTCCCACATTGTGGTTAACTCTTCTACCGTACTTCCTCCTGATGTTACTAATATTTTGTAGATCCTTCCGACCTGGACCCTTTTCCCTTCCTTCTTTTCCCTGATTATCTTCTCAAATTCCGTGTCCTCTCTTTGCAGGGCCTCTCTCACCTCCCTCTGCCTAAGGTAGTTGCATATTGCCCTGATTTGCAGCCACCTCCTTCCTCCCAACCAGTTCTCCAGCCTCTCTCTCCTGATTCTGCCCCCTTCGTCCACTAGTTGCTCCAGTCTCGTCACCCCCCTTCTCTCAGTTCCCTTATTGTTCTACTCAGGTTTTCCTCCTCGCGGGGTTCATGATCTCCAGGGAGGCTACTTTTGAGACTCCTGGCGCTATCTTCCTTTGCCAAGACCTCCACACTTCCACCGTGGCCCTCATTGGTCCCATCAATTTCTCCACCTCCCTTCTTTCCCATCTCCTAAATATCAATTCCTCTCTTCCCAGTGCGTTCGCTTCTTTTTCCAGTGCTACCCATCTCTTGTCGTCCTCCTGCAGCTCCATCAGCCTCTCAATTTGAAAGGCGTCTCTGTATAGTTCTAGGCTAGGGATTCCCCATCCTGCTTCTGTTTCGTTTTCTATCCTCCATTTTTTTCCTTATCCTTGGTTTCTTTCCTCCCTCCACCCAATAATTCAATTTCCTATCCCATTCTTTTATCTTTTTTCCCTGGGAGGACCCCTGGCAAGGCCTGGGCTAGGTATAAAAATTTTGGCAAGATCATCATTTTAATTGCTCTTATTTTTGCCATTCTCCTCAAACTTTTCTGTTTCCAGCCTTTCATCTGTTTCAACACTTTTTTCCAGACCTTTCCATAGTTTGCTTCTGTTATTCTCTCTATGTTTTTGTATATCCACACTCCCAGATATTTCATTCTTTTTACCCCTAGTTTTAACCCTGACGCTTTCCTTACCGTCGCGAGTGTGTCTATCGCCATGACGAAAAGCCTTGGAGATAAGGGGCAGCCCTGCGTAGTCCCGTTCCGTATTCTGATATTCTCCGTCCTGTTCCCATTCACTCGTATGTATGCCTGGCTCCCCATATATATACTCCTAATCACTTCACAAAACCTCTCTCCTAGATTTAATGCCTTACACACCTCATACAGGTAGCTATGGTTTACTTTATCAAATGCCTTATAGACATCTAGTTTTAATATTCCCAACTTCCTCTTGGCCGCAGTAGCATGGTGTAGCACATTCATTACATTCCTAATCGGTTCACTGATCCGTCTTCCTTTCACAAAGCCAAATTGATCCCCCATTATAATTTTTGGAATTATCCCCTCCAGCCTATTCGCCAATACCTTTACAAATATCTTATAATCTTGGTTTGCTAAGCTTATGGGACGGTAGGACTCCGGGTTCGTCTCATCTCGATCTACTTTCGGTATAGTTACAATTTCCGATAACTTCCATGTCTGTGGGATGACCTGCTCCTTCAAGACCTCATTAAATAGTTCTGTCAGAAATGGTAGCAAATCCTGTGCATATGTTTTTTTTAAATTCTCCTGAGTACCCATCTGGGCCCGGCGCCTTTGCCATCTTCAGTTGCTTAATAACCCTCTCCACCTCTTCCTGCCTGATCTCTGAGTTTAGATAGTCTTTATCCTCTTCGTTTACCTTTTGCCCGGCCTCTATTGGGATCCCGCTCACCTCTTCCTGTTTGTATAGTTTCTCATAAAATTCTTTCATGATCCTTTCTATTTCCTCCTTACCTTCCTTCAGCTCTCCCTTTGTATCCCTCAGCGCCCGATTATATGATTTCTCCTTTCTCTTTTTTAAATACCTTGCCAGTTGTTTCACTGACTTTGTCCCCCAAGAACTAATTTTTTGCCTAGTTGCCATTCTCATTTTATTCCAATGCAGCTCATCATATTGTTGCAATTCTTTCCTTTTTTGTTTTAATAACCTATACCATTCTCTGGCCTTTGTCAACTTCAGTTGATCCTGAATTCTTTCAATTTTCTTGATTCTATTCTCTCTTTCCCTTCTCCATCTCCTGTTCACCTCTACCTCCAAACTTATGAGATGACCTCTCCAGACCGCTTTTCCACAGTAACACAGTACTGCCTTAGATATATTCCCTCTGTCATTTAATCTATAATACTCTTTTATTTCCTCCTGTATTCTCTTTTTATCCTGCTCCCTGGCTACTACGGCCATATTATATCTCCATATTCTTGGGTTCCTCCGTCGTGTCATTCTCAACTTCACTGATATTGGCGCATGATCGGAGAGCCACATGGGCCTCACCTCTGCACTTCTCACCTGAGCATTTGCTGACCTATCCATCAGTATATAATCAATACAACTAAAGACATTATGCCTTGCGGAATAGTAGGTGCTTCTATTTCCTATTCCACTATGCAGATCCACCATATTCAATTTATTCAAATTTAGAGATCTTCTATTATTCCCTCCTACCGATGACATTTGGATATTGAAATCTCCCGCAAAAATTGTCGTCCCCTCTTTAAAGTTATCCAATTTACTCTTAACATTCACAATATACTGTTTCTGTTGCACATTGGGGGCATATATGGCTGCCACTGTCAGCTTTTGCCCATGTACCACCCCTTTCATAAACACCCACCTCCCTTCCTTATCCTTTTTCCACTCCACCCTTTCCAGGGAACTCTTTCGTGCACCAAAATTGCCGTCCCCCTTGCGCTCTCCGTGTCCCACGGGACTCATAAACCCATTTCCAACTCTTATCATTAGTTAGTTGCTGGCTATCCCTGCCTTTATGCGTTTTCCGTCAAAACCAGTATATCCACCTTATTTTCCCTTGTCAATTTAGCTAACGAAATCTCTTAAAATCCGTAGATAAACCATTCGAGTTGAAAGCTAAAATTGTAAGATCAGTCATTGTTACTCCTTATTCTTGTTCTTATTGCCTGTATTTGTCCTAACTTGCTTGCCAATTGCTTTCCCCTCAAACCCTCCAACCCCAGCCACCCCTGTGCCTCCTCTGTGTCTCCACCCCAAGCCAGGGTGGAGAGGCCAGCCACACGCAGCTCGGCCATTTGTGGAGGCCATCCTGGTGAGCGTGGTCCCACTGCTTGGCTCCCGTTTCCCCTTTTCCCTCAGGTTTCCCCTTCTTCTTCCCCCCTCCCCCCTCTCCCACTTGAGTAATCTTACCATATTCCCATAAAAGGGACTAATTATCTATAAAGAAAAGAGGAAAGAAGGTACCCCCTCCCCATAATCCCAAACCTACAGTCGACAAAAGAAAAAAGAAAAGATAGAGAAGGAAAGAAAGATTAGCCTGTGGTTCCTCTCCCTGCTTTAACATGCAGGTAACAAAGCTGTTCAGTTCCCTTCAGTTCAGTTCCTCCGTTCTCCTCCTTCACTTCTTTTTGGCGTCCCGGGCCTGTCGTTTCCTTTCTCGCCTCATGGCGGTCAGCTCGTCTTGCAGTTGCTGCATTCTGTGGTCCCGTTCAATTTCCTCTTGCAGAGCGAGCTCTTCCGGCGTCGCACTCCTGCTGGGGGGCCTCGGCTCTCCGCCACCTGCTGCTCCTTCCGGTTGCTGCGATCCTTCCCCACTTATTCCAAGCCGGGCGAGGAGCTTCTCCCCCTCCTCCAGACTTCTCGCTCTCAAAGTTTCTCCATTCTTGAATACCAAAATTGCAGCCGGAAACACCCACATGAATCTCACTCCATTCTTGTGTAAACAAGATGTTATTGGCCTCAGAGCAGCGCGGTCGTCCAAAGTTTGTTTAGATAAATCACGGAGACAAATGATCTTGTTCACACCAAGCTTAAGATCAGCTGTTCAGTTCCCTTCAGTTCAGTTCCTCCGTTCTCCTCATTCACTTCTTTTTGGCGTCCCTGGCCTGTCGTTTCCTTTCTCGCCTCATGGTGGTCAGCTCGTCTTGCAATTGCTGCATTCTGTTGTCACGTTCAATTTCATCTTGCAGAGCGAGCTCTTCCGGCGTCACACTCCTGCTGGGGGGCCTCGGCTCTCCGCCACCTGCTGCTCCTTCCGGTTGCTGCGATCCTTCTTCACTTATTCCAAGCCGGGCGAGAAGTTTCTGCCCCTCCTCCAAATTCCTTGCTCTCAAAGTCTCTCCATCCTTGAATACCAAAATTGCAGCCGGACACACCCACATGAATCTCACTCCATTCTTGTGTAAACAACGTGTTATCTGCCTCAGAGCAGCCCGATCGTCCAAAGTTTGTTTGGATAAGTCACTGAGACAAATGATCTTGTTCACACCAAACTTAAGATCAGGATTTTTCTCAGGCTTCTGAACACAGTCTCTGCCAGGCTCTCCGATGTGAACGCCACAACCATGTCCTTTTGTCTCGGTAAGGCTCTCCCACCTGGGAAAATCCAATGTGCTCTCTCCATTTGTGCCTCCTGGATGTCCACACCATTCTGTGCCAGCCACCTCCTTAAAGCTTCTTTCAGCCCGCCTGCTTGGGCAAAATCGGGAGCGAAACCTCTCAGACGCACATTCCGTCTCCTCTGGCGATCCTCCAGATTGGCCATTTTCAGACTATGCTTCTGTAGCGACTCCTCCATCGCTTTAAACTGAGATTGCATTCCTTTTTCATTTTTTCTACTTTTTCTTCCAACTGTTTAGATGCTTTCTTTTTTTATATATATATAAAATTTTTATTCAAGATTTTTCTCATATTATACATAAAAAGAAAACACACACAATGCCTAACTAATGGGTTAGGGTAGTGTAAAAGAGGTCGGATAATTCGGAAAGGGAAAAAGGGTGATGTGATTGGGAAGGGTAAGCAAGGATAACACAACTAGGATCGGGGATATCTGACTTCCAAATCTTCCTTCTTCGATTTTTGTCTTTATTTATTCCTGTATTTCTTTCTCGTCTTTGGCTACTCCTTTATTGCCTGTTTCTATTTTTCCTCTTATCTTCTAGTGTTTGGTCAGTTACTCCAGCGTTGCCTCCGCTTTTGTCTTTACATGCTTTCTTTAAATGCTTCATAGGTTATCCAGTCTGTTTTTTTAATGGGTCTACCATAAGATGTTTTCAGAGCATATGTTAATTTGTCCATATCTTTTATCTCATCAATCTTACTTAACCATTCCTCAATTGTAGGTATATCATTTTGTTTCCATTTTTTTGCGTAAGTTATTCTGGCTGCTGTACACAAGTAATTAAATAGGATATCCTGGTTTACATCCAACTCTAACTCCTCATCCGTAATCCCCAACAAGAAGTATTCTGGTTTCCTACTAATCTTTCTTTGCAATATCTTTTCACACGCTTTTTGTATTTCCTTCCAATATGTCACTGCCCTTGGGCAGGTCCACCACATGTGGTAGAATGTGCCCACCTCTTTATCACATTTCCAGCATTGGCTATTCACCGTCTTGTACATTAGCCCTAATTTTTGTGGTGTAATATACCACCTATAAAACATTTTAAACCAGTTTTCTTTCAATTCTATAGCATATGTGTATTTAATTTTTCTCTGCCATATTTCCTCCCATTCTTTCAGTGCTATTGTCCTTCCAATATTTTGTGCCCATTTAATCATACAGTCTTTTACTGTCTCCTTTTCTGTTGCCCATTCTAATAGTATATTATAAATATTCGTAATATTCTTTTTTTCCTTATTAACTATTTTCTCAAAAAATTCGTCCTTTTCAGCGAAACCCACAACCTTATCTTTTTTAAAATGCTCTTTGACCTGCATTAGCTGCAGCCAGGAGAATGATTTGAATGTATTTGTAATTTCCTCCTTGGATTTAAGGTGAAGTTCTCCTTTTTCTTTACTTAGAACATCTCTGTAGGTGGGCCATTGGGACCAACCTAACAGTCTTCTCTGATCTGCCTCTAATGGTGAAAACCAAAGTGGCGTTTTCATATAAAACCTTTCCTTATATTTCTGCCAAGTCTTTAGCAAAGAAGCTCTTATAAAATGGTTATTAAAATATTTTTTCCTTCTTTTCTTGGCCGTACCACAAATAAGCATGCCACCCAATCCTTAAATCAAATCCTTCCAGGGCCAAAATATTTTCTCTTTTAAGTGAGATCCAGTCCTTAATCCAGGAGAGGCTTGATGCCTCATAATAGAGCCTTAGGTCTGGTAACCCGAATCCTCCATTACTTCTAGCTCCAATTAAATGGTCGTATTTGATCCTTGGTTTTTTACCCTGCCAGATGAATTTTTGTGGTGCTTTTTTCCATTCTTTAAAGAGTTTATTGGTCCTTAAGATTGGGAGTGTGACAACCCCTTGTTGACCGGCCTCAGACTGGACAATCTTTCTATATCCAAACTGCTGACCCTCAATGCAAGGGGACCTCGAAGTTACTTCAGCAACTTCCGTCTTATGGCAGGGTAGACTATCTCCCCCATTAACCATTGAACTGCAGAGATTTTAAATTTCTCAGTGACCACTTGACCACGCTGCCACCATTTATCGGTCTGACCACTGACCTTGAGGGCCACCACCAATAAAAGAATTAGGAGAGGTGTTTTTCTTTTAAGATGCAAATAATTTATTATGACACAAATGGGTACAAATCTTGGTTGGTTTTATACTTCCTCAGAGGCACAAACTTATTCTGTTACACAAAACACAATGGGGATATATTATAGGGTTTCCACTAAACCTCTATAAACCGCTGGACTCTTCCAACTTTAACTAGGGTCTCTACACCCATAAAACTGGACTGCTCTCTTGCAGACCTTAAGACCAACTAAAATACTGAACTGTTCTCTTACAGTCCTTAGGACCAACTAACTCAAAACAGAACTCCTCCCCCTCTCATGTGGCAGTTGGCTTCCAACCGCTCTTTATCAACTGTAAAATTCAAACCTTGAACATTCTAAAAGCCTCTAGCCCTGGTTGCTATGGCGACAGCTCTTCAAAGCTTCTGCCAAGCCTCCCTTCTGTTTCACCCACAGCAACAATCCATAGAATATTCCCCCGAACTACACAAAACAACATACATTTAACATATGTCACACAACATTTACACACAAATAATCGACATCATTACAGGGAGATTCTGGAAGAGGAAAAGAAATTTTGGTAATATATTCATTTTAATTGTTGCCATCCTACCCATCAGCAATAGATTCAATTTGTTCCATTTTTCTAGGTCTCTTGATATCTCTTTCCATTTTTCTTTGTAATTATTCTCGATCAATTGGGAGTTCTTTGCTGTTAGTTGTATTCTCTTCCGCCATCTCCCCCTCCTCTCGTTCTGATAGTTCTGCCAATATTTTGATTGTTATGTCCCGAATATTTTCATTGCTTTCCTCTTTAATATTCCTCATTCTAAGTTGAAACTCCAGTTCTTTGAATTCAAGCCTCTCTTGAGCTTCTTCTGTCTTTGATATTCTTATCTCCATTTTTGCGCCTTTTTCTCCATCTTTTCTGGGTTTCTGTCAACTTTATTTTATCCTCCTTAATCACTTTCACCTCCTCTCTTGTCTGTTTCATTTCTTCCTTCATCGTACCCATGTCTTTTGACATGTTTTTCATATCCTCCTGCAGCGACTTGTGTTGCTCCTCCTGTTTTGATTCCATCCTTTCCATCTGTTTTTTCAAATCATCTTGTTTTCCTGAAAGCTTTTGGATTTCCCTTAAAATTTCCTTCATTCCTGCATCCTCCTTTAGATGCTTTCTTGACCTCATTCACTTCTTTACTGAGTTCGCCCACGCATCTTTCCACTCCCTCCAGTTTCTTATCCACCTCATCAAATTTACATTTCAAGACGTCCAGAATGTTATCCATTTTCCCTTCCAAACTGTCCATTTTTGCTCCGAGAGCACTTGCCGAGTCCGCCATCTTTATCTCCTTCCTGACTTTCTCAGTCTAATTTTAAATCCGCTCCCATCCACTGCTCTTTTCTTTCAAAATACCTCTTTTTGATCAGCACTAATTCCTCCATCAGATATTCCCAGTCTCAAGAGGGGGGGTGGGGGATTGAAGGTTTCACCGGCACTTTTTCAAAAGTTTCATCTGGACTTTGAATAGACTTTGAACGTCTATTCAAAGTTCCAGCACATGCCACGCCCCATCTTCTTTGTCGTCGTCTTCTTTGTCGTCGTCTTCATCGTCGTCAGCGTCTTCGTCGTTGTTTTCTTCTTCGCCATCTTCGTCGTCTTCGCCGCCTCCATCGCCGTCGTCTCCGCCGTCATCGTCTTCGGCATTGCCGCTATCGTTTTCATCGTCGTCGCCGTCGCCGCCATCTCCGTCGCCGTCGTTGTCTCTGTCTTCGTCGTTGTCTTCTTCTTCATCATCTTCTTTATCATCGTCTTCTTTCTCGTCGTCTTCATCGTCGTCGTCTTCGTCGTCGTCTTCGTCATCTTCGTCGTCGTCTTCGTCTTATTCATCGTCTTCATCATCGTCTTCGTCGTTGTCTTCGTCGTTGTCTTCTTCGTCATCATCTTCTTTGTCATCGTCTTCTTTGTCGTCGTCTTCGTCGTCTTCGCTGTCGTCGTCTTCGTCGTCGTCATCTTAGTCGTCGTCTTCGCCGCCGTCGCCATCATCGCCATCATCGTCATCGCCGTTGCCTTCGTCTTCGTCGTCTTCATCGTCGTCGTCTTCGTCTTCATCGCCATCGTCGCCTTCGTCGTTTCATCGTCTTTGTCGCCATCGTCGTCTTTGTCGCCATCGTCGTCGCCATCTCCGTCTCCGCCACCGTCGTCGTCTTCGCCGCCACCATCGTCTTCGTTGTCGTCTTCGTCATCGGCGTTGCCTTCGTCTTCGTCGTCTTCATCGTCGTCGTCTTCATCGTCGGCGTCGTCTTCGTCGCCATCGTCGCCTTCGTCTTCGTCTACATTGTCGCCTTCGTCTTCGCCGTCGTCTTCGTCATCGCCTTCATTGCAGTCGTCTCCATCGACGTCGTCTTCGTCATCATCGTCTTCGTCTTCGGCGTTGCCGCCGTCGTCTTCATCGTCTTCTGCACTGATATCTTCGCCGCCTTTGTCGTCGCCGTCGTCGCCGTCGTTGCAGTCGTCTCCATCGACGTCGTCTTCGTCATCATCGTCTTCGTCTTCGGCGTTGCCGCCGCCGTCTTCATCGTCTTCTGCACTGATATCTTCGTCGTCGTCTTCGCCGTCGTCTTCGTTTTCTTCGTCATCTTCGTCTTCGGCATCACCTTCATTGCCGTCGCCATCTTCGTCGCCGTCATCTTCTTCACCATCGTCGTCTTCATCTTTGTCGTTGTCATCGTCGTCGCTGTCATCGTCGTCGTCGTCGTCTCTGTCGTCGTCTTTGTCGTGTTGTCTACATCGTTTTTGTCGTCGCCTTCGTCATTGCCGTGTTCGTCTCCGCCATCGTCTTTGTCGTCGTCTTCGCCGTCAGAATCATCTTCGTTGCCGTAGTCGCCGTCTTCGTTGCTGCAGTCGTCTCCGTCGGCGTCGTTGTCTACATCGCCGCCGCCATCTACGCAGCCGCCGCTGTCTTCATCGCCGTCGCCGTCTTTGTCACCGTCGTCTTCATCGCCGTCGCCTTCGTCGTCGCCTTCGTCGTCGTCTTCGTCTTCGCCGTCGCCATCCCCGTCGTCTTCGTCATCTTCGTAGTCGCTGCCGCCCGCCGCCGCCTTTGTCGCTGTCGTTGTCTTCGTCTTCGTCATCGTCTTCGCCGTCGTCTTCGTCGTCGCCGTTGCCTTCGTCTTCGTCGTCTTCGTCGTCTTCGTCTTCACCGCCGTTGTAGTCTTCGTCGCAACTTTTGCCGCCGTCACCATCTTCGCCGCCGTCGCTGCCATCCCCTACATCGTCGCCTTCGTCGCCTTCGTCGTTGTCTTCGTCGTCGGCACTGCCAGCGGCATCGCCATCGCTGTCGCCACCGTTGTCTTCATCTTCGTTGTTTTCGCCACCATCTTTGTCGTCGTCTTTGTTGTCGTCTTCTTCGTCATTGTCGTTGTCTTCGTCGCCGCCACTGTCTTCATCGCCGTTGTCTTCGTTGTCTTCGGCGCCGTTGTCTTCGCCGTTGTCTTCGCCACCGTTGTCTTTGCCGCCGTCTTCGTTGTCTTCGTCGGCGTCTTCGCCGCCTTCATCTTCGCCGCCGTCTTCGTTGTCTTCGTCAGCATCTTCATCGTCTTTGCCGTCGTCTTTGTCGTCGCCGTCACCTTCGTCGCCATCGTCACCTTCGTCGCTGTCACCGTCATCGCCTTCGTCGCGTCATCGTCGTCGCCGTCTACGTCGCCTTCTTTGTCGTCGTCGTCATCGTCTCCGTCGTCGTCTTCACCGGCATATTCGTTTTCTCCGTCATCTTCGTCTTCGCCATCACCTTCATTGCCGTCGCCATCTTCGTCGCCGTCGTCTTCTTCGCCATCGTCGTTTTCGTCTTCGTCATTGTCTTAGCCGTCGCCGTCTTCGTCTCCGTCTTTGTCTCCGTCTTTGTCGTCGTCTTTTTCGCCATTGTCGTCGTCTTCGTCTTCGTTGTCTTCTTCAGCGCCATCGTCGACGTCGTCTTCGTCATCGTCTTCGTCGCCAGCGTTGCCTTCACCTTCGTCGTCTTCATCGTCGCCGTCGTCTTCGCCGTCGTCGTCTTCGTCGCCACTGTTGCCGCCGCCGCCATCTTCGCCGCCGCCGCCATCGTCTTCCTCGAAGCCGTCGCCGTCTTCGTCTTCGTCGCCGTCTTCGCCTTCACTGTCGTCGTCTTCGTCGTCGTCTTCATTGTCGTCTTCGTAGTCATTTTCATCGTCGTCTTCTTCGTCATCGTCTTCATCTTCGTCGTCGCCGTCATCTTCGCAGCCGCCGCCGCCTCCATCGCCGTCGTCTCCGCCGTCATCGTCTTCGCCGTTGCCACCATCGTCTTAATCGTCGTCGCCGTCGCCGTCATCTCCGTCGCCGTCGTTGTCTCTGTCTTCGTCGTTGTCTTCTTCGTCGTCATCTTCTTTCTCGTCTTCTTTGTCATCGTCTTCATCATCGTCGTCTTCGTCGTCATTGTCTTCGTCGTCGTCTTCATCTTCGTCGTCGTCTTATTCGTCGTCGTCTTCGTCGTCTTCATCATCGTCTTCGTCGTTGTCTTCTTCGTCTTCATCTTCTTTGTCATCGTCTTCTTTGTCGTCGTCGTCTTCTTTGTCGTCGTCTTCGTCGTCGTCATCTTCTTTGTCATCGTCTTCTTTGTCGTTGTCTTCATCGTCGTCAGCGTCTTCGTCGTCGTTTTCGTCTTCGTCGTCTTCGTTGTCTTTGCCGCCGCCTCCATCGTTGTCGTCTCCGCCGTCATCGTCTTCAGCGCTGCCGCCATCGTCTTCATCCTCGCCACCGTCATCTCCGTCGCCGTCGTTGTCTCTGTCTTCGCCGCCCGTCTTCACGCGCGCCGCCTTTATCGCCCGCCTTCGCCCGCCTTCATCGCCGCCGCCGCCTTTATGCCCGTCGCCGTCTTTGCCTTTGTCGCCAGTCGTCTTTTGTCATCGCCCGTCATAAATGTCGCCGTCGTCACCTTCTTTGTCGTCGCCGTCATCGTCATCGTCTCCGTCGTCGTCTTCGCCGGCATCTTGTTTTCTTCGTCGTCTTCGTCTTTGCCATCACCTTTATTGCCGTCGTTGTCTCCGTCGCCGTCGTCTTCTTCGCCATGGTCGTCTTCGGCGTTGTCTTCGCCGTCTTCGTCTTCGTCTTTGTCGTCGTCTTCTTCGCCATTGTCTTCGTCGTCGTCGTCGTCTTCGTCGTCATCTTCAGCGCCATCGTCGACGTCGTCTTCGTCATCGTCTTCGTCGCCATCATCGCCTTCGTCTTCGTCGTCTTCATCGTTGCCGTCGTCTTCGCCGTCGCCGTCTTCGTCGCCACTGTTGCTGCCGTCGCCATCTTCGCCGCCGCCGCCATCTTCTTCCTCGAAGCTGTCGTCGTCTTCGTCGCCGTCGCCGTCTTCTTCATTGTCGTCTTCGTAGTAGTCGTCTTCATAGACGTCTTCGTCGCCGTCTTCGTCGCCATCTTCGTCGCCGTCTTTGTCGCCATTTAGTTGTCTTCGTCTTTGTCGTCGTCTTCATTGTCGTCTTCGTAGTCATTTTCATCATCCTCTTCTTCGTCATCGTCTTCATCTTAAGTAAATGCGCCGTTGTCTTCGCAGCCGCCGCCTCCATCGTCGTCGTCTCCGCGGTCATCGTCTTCGGCGTTGCCGCCATCGTCTTCATCGTCGTCGCCGTCATCTCCGTCGCCGTCGTTGTCTCTGTCTTCGCCGCCGCCTTCACCGCCGCCGTCTTCGTCGCCGTCTTCGTCGTCGCCTTCATCGCCGCCGCCGCCTTTGTCGCCGTCACCGTCTTTGCCGCCGCCTTTGTCTTCGGCGCCGTCTTTGTCATCGTCGTCTTTGTCGTCGTCTTCATTGTCGTTTTCGTAGTCGTCGTCTTTATTGTCGTCTGTGCCGTCGCTGCCATCTTTGCTGCCATCGCCGTCGTCTTCGCCGCCGTCGCCGCCGTCGCCCTCGTCGCCATCATCGTCATCGCCGTTGCCTTCGTCTTCGTCGTCTTCATCGTCGTCGTCTTCGTCTTCATCGCCATCGTCGCCTTCGTCTTTGTCGTCTTCATCGTCTTTGTCGCCATCGTCGTCTTCGTCGCCACCGTCGTCGCCGTCGCCGTCTCCGCCACCGTCGCCGTCTCCGCCACCGTCGTCGTCTTCGCCTCCGCCGCCGCCTTCGGCTCCGTCGTCGTCTTCATCTTCGTCGTCTTCGTCATCGTCTTCGTCACCATTGTCGTCTTCGTCATCGGCGTTGCCTTCGTCTTCGTCGTCTTCATCGTTGTCGTCTTCATCGTCGGCGTTGTCTTCGTCGCCATCGTCGCCTTCGTCTTCGTTGTCTACATTGTCGCCGTCGCCTTCGCCTTCGCCTTCGCCGTCGCATTCGCGGCCTTTGTCGTCGCAGTCATCGCCGTCGTCTCCATCGACGTCGTCTTCGCCATCGTCGTCTTCGTCGCTGTCACCATCATCGCCTTCGTCGCCGTCGTCGTCATCGTCGCCGCCGTCTACGTCGCCTTCTTTGTCGTCGCCGTCATCGTCAACGTCTCCGTCGTCGTCTTCGCCGGCATCTTTGTTTTCTTCGTCGTCTTCGTCTTCGCCATCACCTTCATTGCCATCGCCGTCTTCGTCGCCGTCGTGTTCTTCGCCATCGTCATCTTCGTCTTTGTCGTTGTCTTCGCCGTCACCATCTTCGTCTTCGTCTTTGTCGTCGTCTTCTTCGCCATTGTCGTTGTCTTCGTCGGCGTCTTCGCCGTCATCGTCTCCGTCGTCGTCTTCACCGGCATCTTCGTTTTCTTCGTCATCTTCGTCTTCGCCGTCACCTTCATTGCCGTCGCCATCTTCGTCGCCGTCGTCTTATTCGCCATCGTCGTCTTCGTCTTCGTCGTTGTCTTCGCCGTCGCCGTCTTCGTCTCCGTCTTTGTTGTCGTCTTTTTCACCATTGTCGTCGTCTTCGTCTTCGTCGTCGTCTTTAGCGCCATCGTCGACGTCGTCTTCGTCATCGTCGCCATCGTTGCCTTCGCCTTCGTCGTCTTCATCGTCGTCTTCGCCGTCGTCGTCTTCGTCGCCACTGTTGCCGTCGTCGCCATCTTCGCCGCCGCCGCCATCGTCTTCCTCAAAGCCGCCGTCGTCTTCGTCACCGTCGCCGTCGCTGTCTTCGTCGTCGTCTTCGCTGTCGTTGTCTTCGTCGTCGTCTTCATTGTCGTCTTCGTAGTCATTTTCATCGTCGTCTTCTTCGTCATTGTCTTCATCTTCGTCGTCGCCGTCGTCTTCGCAGCCGCCGCCTCCATCGCCGTCGTCTCCGCCGTCATCGTCTTCGCCGTTGCCACCATCGTCTTCATCGTCGTCGCCGTCGCCGTAGCTCCATCGCCGTCGTTGTCTCTGTCTTCGTCGTTGTCTTCTTTGTCGTCATCTTCTTTGTCATCTTCTTTGTCATCGTCTTCATCGTCGTCGTCTTCGTCGTCATTGTCTTCGTCGTCGTCTTCATCTTCGTCATCTTCGTCGTCTTATTCGTCGTCGTCTTCGTCGTCTTCATCATCGTCTTCGTCGTTGTCTTCTTTGTCTTCATCTTCTTTGTCATCGTCTTCTTTGTCGTCGTCTTCTTTGTCGTCATCGTCGTCGTCGTCGTTTTCGTCGTTGCCGCCATCGTCTTCATCGTCGCCACCGTCATCTCCGTCGCCGTCGTTGTCTCTGTCTTCGTCGCCGTCTTCACCGCGCCCCGCGTTACCGCCTTAAATCGTCGCCTTCATCGCCCCGCCGCCGCCTTTGTCGCCGCCGCCGCCTTTGCCGCCGCCGCCTACTTCGCCTTCTTTGTCGTCTTCGTCATCGTCGTCTTTGTCGTCGCCGTCATCGTCGTCGCCGTCTACGTCGCCTTCTTTGTCGTCGCCGTCATCGTCATCGTCTCCGTCGTCGTCTTCGCCGGCATCTTGTTTTCTTCGTCGTCTTTGTCTTCGCCATCACCTTTATTGCCATCGCCGTCTTCGTCGCCGTCGTCTTCTTCGCCATGGTTGTCTTCGGCGTTGTCTTCGCCGTCGCCGTCTTCGTCTTTGTCGTCGTCTTCGTCGCCATTGTCTTCGTCGTCGTCGTCGTCTTCGTTGTCATCTTCAGCGCCATCGTCGACGTCGTCATCGTCATCGTCTTTGTCGCCATCGTCGCCTTCGTCTTCGTTGTCTTCATCATCGCCGTCGTCTTCGCCGTCTTCATCGTCGCCGTCGTCTTCGCCGTCGCCGTCTTCGTCGCCACTGTTGCCGCCGTCGCCATCTTCGACGCCGTCGCCGCCATCTTCTTCCTCGAAGCCGTCGTCCTCTTCGTCGCCACCGCCGTCTTCGTCTTCGCCGTCATATTCGCTGTCGTCGTCTTTGTCGTCTTCTTCATTGTCGTCTTCGTAGTAGTCGTCTTCATAGACGTCTTCGTCAACGTCTTCGTCGCCGTCTTTGTCGCCATCTTTGTCGCCGTCTTAGTTGTCTTCGTCTTCGTCGTCGTCTTCATTGTCGTCTTCGTAGTCATTTTCATCGTCCTCTTCTTCGTCATCGTCTTCATCTTCGTCGTCGCTGTCGTCTTTGCAGCCGCCGCCTCCATCGTCGTCGTCTCCGCGGTCATCGTCTTCGGCGTTGCCGCCATCGTCTTCATCGTCGTCGCCGTCATCTCCGTCGCCGTCGTTGTCTCTGTCTTCGTCGCCGCCTTCACCGCCGACGACTTCGGTGCCGTCTTCGTCGTCGCCTTCATCGCCGCCGCCGCCTCCGCCTTTGTCGTCGTCACCGTCTTTGCCGCCACCTTTGTCTTTGGCGGCGTCTTCGTCATCGTCGTCTTTGTTGTCATCTTAATTGTCGTTTTCGTAGTCATCGTCTTCGTCGTCGTCTTTGCCGCCGCTGCCATCTTTGCTGCCATCGCCGTCGTCTTCGCCGCCGTCACCGCCGTCGCCCTCGTCGCCATCATCGTCATCGCCGTTGCCTTCGTCTTCGCCGTCTTCATCGTTGTCGTCTTCGTCTTCATCCGGCAAGATTGTTGATGGTATTTACCGAGAGAATTGTGGATTATATATATTTGACATATTCCGGATCACATTGGAAACTTAAGTTTTGGAGCATTGGTCTGAAGGTCAGCGAAGCCAAGAGGGCAGAAAGCGGCTAGACCGTCGACCAATCTGGGTTGACCACCATATGAACTATATACTATTGATATATCATTGGAATTTTGTTTGATTTGGACAACCCAGAGACCTTGACTCCTTTGAAGATTATACTTTTGAGATGCACTGATGCCATTGTCATGATTTTGTTTCCACTGCTACCGTGTTTATATTTTGACTGAAAGTTAATATACCTACAATATAGGACTTTGAAAAGCATCGTTTGTGTTTGACGTTCTTGTGACTCGTACTTTTGTCTTCGTCTTCATCGCCATTGTCACCTTCGTCTTTGTCGTCTTCATCGTCTTTGTCGCCATCGTCATCTTCGTCGCCACCGTCGTCGCCGTCGCCGTCTTCGCCACCGTCGTCGTCTTCGCCTCCGCCGCCGCCTTCGGCTCCGTCGTCGTCTTCATCTTCGTCGTCTTCGTCATTGTCTTCGTCACCATTGTCGTCTTCGTCGCCATCGTCGCCTTCGTCTTCGTTGTCTACATTGTCGCCGTCGCCGTCGCCTTCGCCAACCGCCGTCGCCTTCACCAGCCGCCGTCGCATTCGCCGCCTTTGTCGTCGCAGTCATCGCCGTCGTCTCCTTCGACGTTGTCTTCGCCATCGTCGTCTTTGTCGCTGTCACCGTCATCGCCTTCGTCGCCGTCGCCGTCATCATCGTGGCCGTCTACGTCGCCTTCTTTGTCGTCGCCGTCATCGTCAACGTCTCCGTCGTCATCTTCGCCGGCATCTTTGTTTTCTTCGTCGTCTTCGTCTTCGCCATCACCTTCATTGCCATCGCCGTCTTCGTCGCCGTCGTGTTCTTCGCCATCGTCATCTTCGTCTTCGTCGTTGTCTTCGCCGTCACCATCTTCGTCTTTGTCGTCGTCTTCTTCGCCATTGTCGTCGTCTTCGTCGTCGTCTTCGTCGTCGTCTTTAGCGCCATCGCCGACGTCGTCTTCGTCATCGTCTTCGTTGCCATCGTCGCCTTCGTCTTCGTCGTCTAAACCATCGCCGTCGTCTTCGCCGTCGTGCTCTTTGTCGCCACTGTTGCCGCCGTCGCCATCTTCGTCGACGTCGCCGCCATTGTCTTCCTCGAAGCCGCCGTCGTCTTCGTCGCCGTCTTCGTCGCCGTCTTCGTCGTCATCTTCGCTGTCGTCGTCTTCGTCGTTGTCTTCATTGTCGTCTTCGTAGTAGTCGTCTTCGTAGACGTCTTTGTCAATGTCTTCATCGCCGTCTTTGTCGCCGTCGTCTTCGCCGTCGTGCTCTTCGTCGCCACTGTTGCCGCCGTCGCCATCTTCGTCGACGTCGCCTCCATTGTCTTCCTCGAAGCCGCCGTCGCCTTCGTCGCCGTCGCCGTCTTCGTCTTCGTCTTCGCTGTCGTCGTCTTCGTCGTTGTCTTCATTGTCGTCTTCGTAGTAGTCGTCTTCGTAGACGTCTTTGTCAATGTCTTCATCGCCGTCTTTGTCGTCGTCATCTTCGTCGTCGTATTCGTTGTCTTCGTTTTCGTTGTCTTCGCAGCCATCTTTGTCGTCGTCTTTGTCGTCGTCTTCTTCGTCATTGTCGTCGTCTTCGTCGCTGCCACTGTCTTCATTGCCGTTGTCTTCGTTGTCTTCGTCGCCGTTGTCTTCGCCGTTGTCTTCGCCGCTGTCTTCGTTGTCTTCGTCGGCGTCTTCGCCGCCTTCGCCTTCGCCGCCGTCTTCGTTGTCTTCGTCAGCGTCTTCATCGTCTTTGCCTTCGTCTTCGTCGTCTACATTGTCTCCTTCGTCTTCGGCGTCGCCTTCGCCATCGCCGTCGCCGTCGCCTTCGCCGCCTTTGTCGTCGCAGTCATCGACGTCGTCTCCATCGACGTTGTCTTTGTCATCATCGTATTCGCTGCCGCCGCCGCCTTTGCCGCCGCCTTTGTTGCTGTCGTTGTCTTCGTCTCCGTCGTCGTCTTCGCCGTCGTCTTCGTCGTCGGCGTTGCCTTCGTTGTTGTTGTCTTCGCCGTCATCGTCTTCGCCGCCGTTTTAGTCTTCGTCACAACTGTTGCCGCCGTCACCATCTTCGCTGCCGTTGCTGCCATCGTCTACGTCGTCGCCGACGGCGTCTTCGTCTTCGTCGCTGTCTTCGTCGTTGTCGTCATTGTCGTTGTCTTTGTCGTCGTCTTCATTGTTGTCTTCGTCGTCGTCATCTTCATAGTCGTCTTTGTAGTCGTCTTCGGCAGTGTCTTTGTCGCCATCTTCGTTGCCTTCGTCTTCTCCGCCGTCTTCGTCGTCTTTGTCGGCATCTTCATCGTCTTTGCCGTCGTCTTTGCCGCCGCCGCCATCTTCACCTTCGTCATCGCCGTCGTCTCATCGCCGTCTTTGTCATCTTCGTCTTCGTCATCTTCGTCTTCGTCTTTGTCGCCGTCTTCATCGTTTTTGTTGTCATCTTCGTTGTCGTCTTCGTCGCCATCGTCGTCTTCGTTGACGTCGTCGTCTTTGTATTCATCGCCGCCGCCGCCGCCTCCGACATCGTCGTCGTCGCTGTCATAGTCTTCTTCACCTTCGTCTTCGTTTTCTTCGTCGTCTTCATCTTCGTCATCGTTTTCTTCGCCGCCGTCATCTTTGCCGCCGTCGTCTTCGTCGCCGTCTTCGTCATTGTCGTCGTCCTCATCGTCGTCTTCGTCGTCATCATCTTCGCCGCCCTCGTCTTCGTCTTCTTCATCGTCGTCCTCTTCATCGTCTTCTTCGTCGTCATCTTCTTTGTCATCGTCTTCTTTGTCGTCATCTTTGCCGCCGCCGTCTTTGTTGTCCTTTTCGTCTTCGTCGTCTTCGTCGTTGTCTCCGTCTTTGTCGCCATCTTCGCCGTCACCGTCTTCATCTTCTTCGTCTTCAGCTTCGTCGTCTTCGTCGTCTTTGCTATCTTCGTCTTCGTTGTCTTCATTGTCATCGTCTTTGCCACCGCCGTCTTCATGCCGTCACCGTCTTCATCGCCATCGTCGCTGTCGCCTTCGTCGCCTTCGTCGTTGTCTTCGTCGCCAGCACTGCCTACAGCATCGCCATCGCTGTCGCCGCCGTTGTCTTCGTCTTCATTGTCTTCGCCGCCATCTTTGTCGTCGTCTTTGTCGTCGTCTTCTTCGTCATTGTCGTCATCTTCATCGCCGCCACTGTCTTCATCGCCGTTATAAGAAGAGCCATGCTGAATCGGACCTCAACCCATCTAATCCAGCATTCTGTATCACACAGTGGCCCACCAGTGTTACACGGGGATCTCGAGCAGAAGGGAGGGCAAAACCCTGACCTGCTCCCGACCCCCCACAACCAGTACCCAGGGAAATCCTGCCTACCTCAACCAACTCTGAGGTGGCACTTGAATGTCCTTTTCAGTAACTACCGATACACTTGGTATCCATGAATCTGTCTAATCCTGCCTTGAAGTTGTTCAGGCTGACAGCTGTCACAACCTCTTCTGGAAGTGAGTTCCATAACCCAATGACCCTCTGGGTGAAGAAATATTTCCCTTTATTAGTCCTAATTTTTCCTACCTTGGAGCTTCAGGGAGTGCCCTCTAGTCCTAGTGTTTTGTGACAAAGAAATAATTTTTTTCTTTATTCACCTTTTCTATCCCATGCATGATTTTATACACTTCAATCAAGTCACCTCTTAAACGCCGTCTTTCAAGGCTGAAAAGACCAAGGCGTTGCAACCTGGTTTCATAAGGGAGCCGCTCCATCCCTTGGATCATTCTTGTTGCCCTTTTCTGTACCTTTTCCAGTTCCGTTATATCCTTCTTAAGGTGCGGAGACCAGAATTGTACACAGTACTCCAAATGTGGCCTTACCATCGATTTGTAGAGAGGTAATACAACATTTGCTGACCTATTTTCGATTCCCTTTCTGATCATGCCTAGCATAGAATTTGCTTTTTCACTGCTGCTGCGCACTGGGTTGACATCTTCATTGAGCTGTCCACAAGACCCCAAGATCCCTTTCCTGGTTTGTCTCGGAAAGCTTTGACCCCATCAATTTGTAGGTGTAGTTGGGGTTCTTTGCCCCGATGTGCATGACTTTACACTTGTTTAGGTTAAAATGCATTTGCCACTTTGTTGCCCATTCACTCAATTTCGAGAGATCTTTCTGGAGCTCTTTACAATCAGTTTCATTTTTAACTACCCTGAACAATTTAGTGTCGTCTGCAAACTTTGCTACCTCAGAATTCACTCCTACATCCAGATCATTAATGAATAAATTAAAAAGTAACGGACCCAAAACTGAACCTTGGGGGTACGCCACTTCTCACCTCTTTCCACCCAGAGAAATGTCCGTTTATTACCACCCTTTGTTTCCTACAGTTTGGCCAGGTTCCAATCCAGGACAAGACCTGTCCCCTGATTCCATGGCTGAAGAGCTTATTTAGGAGCCTTTGGTGAGGGACTTTGTCAAAAGCCTTTTGAAAGTCAAGGTAAACAATATCAATTGGGTCCCCTTTATCTATGTGTTTATTTACACCCCCAAAGAATTCTAACAAGTTAGTAAGACATGATTTGCCTTTGCAGAAACCATGTTGATTTTCCTTCAGCAATGCCTGTTCTTCTATGTGCTTAGTAATTTTTTTTCTTTAATAATGGTTTCCATCACTTTGCCTGGAACTGAGGTTAGACTAACTGGCCTATAATTTCCTGGATCACCCCTGGATCCTTTCTTGAAGATCGAGTTACATTTGCCTCCCTCCAGTCCTCGGGTACAGTGCCTGATCTTAGAGAAAGGTTATATATTTTGGCTAGAATTTCAGCAATTTCACACTTGAGTTCTTAAGAACTCTGGGGTGGATGCCATCTGGCCCTGGTGATTTGTTGACATTTAGTTTAGTAAGGCATGTGAGAACATCTTCCTTGTTTATCTCTATCTGGTTTAATTCATTTAATTCCCTCCCTGAAAAAACTGACTCAGCTGCAGGCATATGTTGTCTGTCCTCCTGTGTGAAAACGGAGGCAAAGAAGTCATTTAGCCGCTCAGCAATCTCCTTGTCTTCGCTGATTTTCCCTTTCTGACCATTGTCGTCGAGTGGCCCAACTGCTTTTCTAGTTGGGTTCCTGCTTCTGATGTACTTAAAGAAGTTTTGTTGTTTTTAATATTCTTTGCTATGTGTGCCTCAAAATCTCTCTTGGCTTTCCTGACTGTTGCTTTGCATTTAGTTTGCCAGAGCTTGTGTTCCTTTCTGTTCTCCTCGGTAGGAAGAGCCTTCCATTTCTTAAATGAGTTTTTCTTCTTTCCAATCACATCTTTTACTTCATTTGTAAGCCATTCTGGTGTCCTTTTGGACTTTCCATGCCTCTTTCTTTTTATTGGAATGCATTTTAGTTCGGCCTGTTTTAAGGTATTTTTAAACAGTTTCCAAGCATTTTGGAGGGATTTGCTTTTTTTTACTGCTCCTTTTAGTTTGTTCTTTACAATTTTTCTCATTTTGGTGAAATTCCCTTTGTGAAAGTTTAATGTCTCGTGTTAGTTTTCACTGACAGTTTGCTATCAAACTTACGTTGAAGGTTATTGTGTTATGGTCACTGGTACCTATGGGCTCAGCTACAAGGACATCTTGAACGAGATCTTGTTCATTAGTTAGCACCAAGTCCAGGATCCCTTTCCCTGGTTGGTTCCATGACCATCTGCTCAAGGAATAATCAGCTAGCATGTCGAGGAACCTTGTCTCTCTTTCATCGTAGAACAAGAATTTGACCAATCTATTTGGGGACAGTTGAAGTCCCCCCATTATGACTAATGTATTTCTTTTTTGAGGCCTGTTTAACTTCATTTTTCAGATAGCAGTCTGCCTCTGGAGTTTGGTTGGGAGGGCGATAGCAGATCTCTAGTGCTAGATTAGTTTTTGTCCTGGGACTTTTACCCACAATGTTTCTGTAGGTGAGTTTGAAATTTCTTGAAGTTCTAATTCATGAGATTCTAGCTCTTCATTTATGTACAGGGCTACACCGTCACCATTTTCCCGTTGTCTTCGTTGTCTTCGTCGCCGTTGTCTTCGTCGCCGTTGTCTTCTTCGCCCGTTGTCTTCGCCGCCTTCGTCTTCGCCGCCGTCTTCGTTGTCTTCGTCAGCGTCTTCGCTGCCGTCTTCTTTGTCTTCGTCAGCGTCTTCATCGTCTTTGCCGTCGTCTTCTTCGTCGCCGTCATCTTCGTCGCCATCGTCGCCTTAGTCGCTGTCACCGTCATCGCCTTTGTCGCCGCCATCGTCATCGTCGCCGCCGTCTATGTCGCCTTCTTTGTCATCGCCGTCATCGTCATCGTCTCCGTCGTCGTCTTCGCCGGCATCTTCGTTTTCTTCGCCCGTCTTCGTCTTCGCCATCACCTTCATTGCCATCTTCGTCTTCGTCGCCGTCGTTTTCTTCGCCATCGTCGTCTTCGTCTTCGTCATTGTCTTCGCCGTCGCCGTCTTCGTCTTTGTCGTCGTCTTCTTCGCCATTGTCGTCGTCTTCGTCGTTGTCTTCGTCGTCGTCTTCAGCGCCATCGTCGACGTCGTCTTCGTCGCCGCCGCCGCCGCCATCGTCGCCTTTTGTCTTCGTCGCCTTCATCGTCGCCGTCGTCTTCGCCGTCGTCGTCTTCGTCGCCACTGTTGCCGCCGTCGCCATCTTCGTCGCCGCCGCCCTCGTCTTCCTCGAAGCCGCCCTCGTCTTCGTCACCGCCGTCTTATTCGTCGTCGTCTTCGGCGTCTTCGTCATCGTCTTCGTCGTTGTCTTCTTCGTCGTCATCTTCTTTGTCATCATTTTCTTTGTCGTCGTCTTCGTAGTCGTTGTCTTTGTTGTCGTCATCTTCTTTGTCATCGTCTTCTTTTGTACGTCGTCTTCATAAATCGTCAGCGTCTTCGTCGTCGTTTTTCGTCTTAAGTCGTCTTCGTTGTCTTCGCCGCCGCCGCCTCCATCGTCGTCGTCTCAGCCGTCATCGTCTTCGGCGTTGCCGCCATCGTCTTCATCGTCGTCGCAGTAATCTCTGTCGCTGTCGTTGTCTCTGTCTTCGTCGCTGTCTTCACCACCGCCGCCTTCGTCGCCGTCTTCGTCGTCACCTTCATCGCCGCCGCCGCCTTTGTCGCCGCCGCCGCCTTTGCCGCCACCGCCTTTGTCTTTGGCGGCATCTTCGTCATCGTCTTCTTTGTCGTCGTCTTCATCGTCGTTTTCGTAGCCGTCGTCTTCGTCGTCGTCTTTGCCGCCGCCGCCATCTTCATTGCCATTGCCGTAGTCTTCACCGCCGTCGCCGCCGTCGCCATCGTCGCCATCATCGTCATCGCCGTTGCCTTCGTCTTCGTCGTCTTCATCGTCGTCGTCTTCGTCTTCATCGCCATCGTCGCCTTCGTCTTTGTCGTCGTCTTCGTCCTCGCCATCGTCGTCTTCGTCGCCATCAGTCGTTGCCGTCTCCGCCACCACCGTCGTCTTCGCCGCCGCCGCCTTCGGCTCCGTCGTCGTCTTTATCTTCGTCGTCGTCTTCGTCATCGTCTTCATCACCGTCTTCATCACCATTGTTGTCTTCGTCTTCGCCATCGTCTTCGTCGTCGTCTTTGTCATTGCCATTGCCTTCGTCTTCATCGTCTTCATCGTCGTCGTCTTCATCGTCGGCGTTGTCTTCATTGCTATCGTCGCCTTCGTCTTCGTCGTCTACATTGTCGCCTTCACCGCCGCCTTTGTCGTCGCCGTCGTTGTCGTCGCCGTCGTTGCCGTCGTCTCCATCGACGACGTCTTCGCCATCGTCGCCTTTGTCGCTGTCACCGTCATCGCCTTCGTCGCCGTCGTCGTCGTCGTCGCCGTCTACGTCGCCTTCTTTGTCGTCGCCGTCATCGTCATCGTCTCCGTCGTCGTCTTCGCCGGCATCTTCGTTTTCTCCGTTGTCTTCGTCTTCGCCATCACCTTCATTGCCGTCGCCGTCTTAGTCGCCGTCGTCTTCTTCGCCATCGTTGTCTTCGTCTTCGTCGTTGTCTTCGCCGTCGCCATCTTCGTCTTCGTCTTTGTCGTCGTCTTCTTTGCCATTGTCGTCGTCTTCGTCGTCTTCGTCGTCGTCCTCAGCGCCATCGTCGACGTCGTCTTCATCATCGTCTTCGTCGCCACTGTTGCCGCCGTCGCCATCTCCGTCGCCGTCTTCGTAGACGTCTTTGTCAACGTCTTCGTCGCTGTCTTTGTCGCCGTCGTCGTCTTCGCCATTGTCTTCGTAGTCATTTTCATCGTCGTCTTCTTCGTCACCGTCTTCATCTTCGTCGTCGCCATCGTCTCCGCATTCACCGCCGCCTCCATCGTCGGCGTCTCCGCCGTCATCGTCTTCGGCGTTGCCGCCATCGTCTTCATCGCCGTCGCCGTCGTGTTCTTCTTTGTCGTCATCTTCTTTGTCATCGTCTTCTATGTCATCGTCTTCGTCGTCGTCGTCGTCTTCGTCGTCGTCATCTTCTTTGTCATCGTCTTCTTTGTCGTCGTTTTCATCGCCGTCAGCGTCTTCATCGTCGTCGTCATCGCCATCGTCGCCTTCGTCTTTGTCGTCTTCATCGTCTTTGTCGCCATCGTCGTCTTCGTCGCCGTCGCCGTCGCCGTCTCCGTCTCCGCCACCGTCGTCGTCTTCGCCGCCGCCTTCGGCTCCGTCGTCGTCTTCATCTTCGTCGTCGTCTTCATCATCGTCGCCATTGTCGTCTTCGTCTTCGCCATCGTCTTCATCGTCGTCTTCATCATCGTCACCATTGTCGTCTTCGTCTTCGCCATCGTCTTCATCGTCGCCTTCGTCATCGGCGTTGCCTTCGTCTTCGTCGTCTTCGTCGTCGTCGTCTTCATCGTCGGCGTTGTCTTCGTCGCCATCGTCGCCTTCGTCGTCTTCATCGTCTTTGTCGCCATCGTCGTCTTCGCCGCCATCGCCGCCGTCGTCTCCGTCTCCGCCACCGTTGTCGTCTTCGCCGCCGCCGCCTTCGGCTCCGTTGTCGTCTTCATCTTCGTCGTCTTCATCATCGTCACCATTGTCGTCTTTGTCTTCGCCATCATCTTCATCGTCGTCTTCATCATCGTCACCATTGTCGTCTTCGTCTTTGCCATCGTCTTCATCGTCGTCTTCGTCATCAGCGTTGCTTTCGTCTTCATCGTCTTCATCGTCGTCGTCTTCATCGTCGGCATTGTCTTCGTCACCATCGTCGCCTTCGTCTTCGTCGTCTACATTGTCTCCTTCGTCTTCGCCGTCGTCTTCGCCATCGCCTTCGCCACTCTGGGCCACCTATGCCATCCTGGATTATCACTGGTCCTTTGGCTCTTTTGCCTGCAAACTAAGCAGCTACCTGGTCTTTGTCAACATGTATGCCAGTGTCTTCTGCCTCACAGGACTTAGTTTTGACCGCTACTTGGCTATTGTTCGCCCCATTGCAAATGCCAAACTGAGGTCAAAGGCTAGTGGAGTTTTAGTAACTACTGTTCTCTGGGCCATGGCAGCCCTTCTGGCTTTGCCAGCTATGATCTTCTGGAGTGAGGGAATGTGTCATCTTCGTCATCGTCGTTGCCTTCGTCGTCTTCGTCGTCGTCTTCGTTTTCATCGTCTTCGTCGCCATTGTCGCCATCGTCTTCGTCGTCATCTTCGTCATCGCCGTTGCCTTCGTCTTCATGGTCTTCATCTTCGTCGCCGCCGCTTTTGTCGTCGCAGTCGTCACCATCGTCTCCGTCGTCTCCATCGACATCGTCTCCATCATCATCTTCGCCGTTGCCGCCGCCGCCTTCATTGCCATCGTCGCCGCTGTCGTCTTCACCGCCTATGTTGCCGCTGACGCCTACGTTGCCGCCGCTGCCTTCACCTTTGTCGCCGTCGTCTTCGCCTCCGTCTTCGCCGCCGCCGCCTCCACCTTCGTTGCCGTCTTTGTCGTCGCCTTCATCGCCGTCGCCGTCTTTGTCACTGTCGTCTTCATCGTCGTCGTCTTCGTCGCCATCGTCGCCTTCGTCTTCGTCGTCTTCATTGTCGCCTTCGTCTTCGTTGTCGTCCTCTTCGTCGTCGTCTTCATCGTCATCTTCTTTGTCATCGTATTCTTTGTCGTCGTCTTCGTCTTCGTCTTCGTTTTCATCGTCTTCGTCGCCATCGTCGCCTTCGTCTTCGTCGTCTTCATCGTCGTCTTTGTCGCCATCGTCGTCTTCGTCTCCATCGTGCCGTCTCCTTCTCCGCCACGTCGATGCGTCTTCGCGCACGCCGCCTTCAGCTCCGTCTTCATCTTTGTCATTGTCTTCGCCGTCGTCTTCGTCACCATCGCCGTCTTCGTCATCGTCTTCGTCGTCATCTTTGTCATCGCCGTTGCCTTCGTCTTCGTCGTCTTCATCGTCGTCTTCGTCGTCTTCATCGTCTTCGTCGCCATCGCGCCATCGTCTTAAATCGTCTTCATCGTCGTCTTAAATCGCCATCGCCCGTCTTAAATCGCCATCGCCCGCCGCGCCCGTCTCGTCTCCGCCACCGTCGTCGTCTTCGCCGCGCCGGCTCCGTCGTCGTCTTCATCTTCGACATCGTCTTCGGCGGCGTCTTCGTCATCATCGTCGTCTTCGCCATCGTTTTCGTCGTCGTCTTCGTCATCGGCGTTGCCTTCGTCTTCGTCGCCTTCATCGTCGGCGTCCTCATCGTCGGCGTCGTCTTCGTCGCCTTCGTCGCCTTCGTCGTCTTTGTCACCATCGCCGTCTTCGTCTTCGCCATCGTCTTCGTCGTCATCTTCGTCATCGCCGTTGCCCTCGTCTTCATTGTCTTCATCGTCGCCGTCTTCGTCTTCATCGTCTTCGTCACCATCGTCGCCTTCGTCTTCGTCGTCTTCATCGTCGTCTTCGTCGCCGTCGTTGTCTTCGTCTTCGGCGTCACCATCGTCGTCTTCATCGTCTTCGTCGTCATCGTCTTCGTCATCATCGTCTTCGCTGCCCTCGCCGTCTTCGTCTTTGTCTTCGTCGTCTTCATCGTCTTCTGCGTCGTCTGCGCCGCCGCCGCTGCCGCCGCTGCCCATCGTCCCCTTCGTCTTTGTCGTCTTCATCGTCGTCTTCGTCGCCATCGTCGTCTTCGTCGCGATTGCCGTTGCCGTCTCCGCCACCGGCTTCGTCGTCTTCGCCGCCGCCGCCTTCGGCTCCATCGTCATCTTCATCATCGTCTTCT